>CM048745.1:218520072-218557572 GCA_026315105.1 Locusta migratoria | reverse complement strand
ACAATGGATGGTTTTACTTGCCCTTCCATAAATTAGTTGGTGGTTGTTATACAGAAATGTTAGCTTTCTGTATCTCAAGACAAGTGTATAAAAACTGATATAATAATGGAAAGTCCAGGTTGGAATTAATAATATAGTAAGGACAGTTTACAATGCACCACAAAGGCGTGGTGACGAGCTGCGACAGGCACATACAAAAGACACGCACATATAACACATTCAGCTATCTGCCATGGCCTTCTTCAGTAAATAGAACACTCATGCAATCGCACAGGCACAGGCACAAAGCACAGTCATACAACCATCACCTCCGACTGTCACACTTCGAATCACGCTCTGCAGTGAATCGGGGACAGGCGGGGAGGGGTGGGGAGGGGAGAGGGGATAGGAAGGTTATGTCACGGTGATGGGGAATAACGAGTTTCAGCTTAGGAATGGAGTGGGGATGCGGGTGAGGGGAGAAAATAAAATAAAATGAAGTAAAAGAAATATATATAGAAAATGCGTGCACACTGCAGGTACACAAGACCACACGTGCGCGCGCACGCATTTGGTGATTTCCAGTAGCTGGTTAATGGTTCGAGTTAGGTGCTTACCCTTCACTCCTAATTTAGAGCATTAAGAAGTTTTGGGCTTCTAGAACATTGTCAGTGTTTAAATGTTAATAAATCTCGACGGAACACTATGATAAGATAAGATAACCACTGTTATAATGATGAAAAACGCTAGCAGTGAAGACAACGAAAGGAACCTCTGAATACTACGGTAACAGCCGAGATCTGGTGACTAAGCTCCAAGTGCTTTGATCCCAACAAGACAGCTGAATCATTGACCACTGCTGGTAGAACATTGTTGTGTCCAGCCAAGCAGCAGATCGCCTCATGTTAACAATCAATCGATGATGTCAGTGTAATTGCAGGAGCTTAAAAATAAAATAAATACCATTGGATTGTATTGTCAGACCCTTGGGCGTTCCGGACTATTGCATATCAGACTTCTACTGTATTACATCTTTGCCATCTATGTCTCTAAATAATTGACATGAAAAATATAGAAAAAAACTTATAATTTAATTTTTCCATAATTTCATCCAACATCAACAACACCAGAGTCCATCCTTTAGCCCTTCCCAATCCAAACTCCTTGCCACAGACTAGGTGCAAAATCTGCCCAATCCACCAACCCAGAAATTACTACACTAGACGTATCCTATACACACAGAGACTGGACCACATGTGAAAGCAGCCGTGTCAATACCAACTCAGCTGCAATAAGTACACAACTGGGGATGAATGGTCACCATCGTTGGGTGCCCAAGACCAAAGTGGACCACCCCGTGTCACAAAATATAGCTGAATGTAGCACTCTTGATTTCAGTGACTGCTTCACAACCTGAACCATCTGCTTCTTTCTCTTCTGCTACCAGCTTTTACAAACTGCACTGATTGGATTTACCCTTACAGTACTTTATCCATTTCTGAAACTGTCCAATGTTGACATGTATCTCTCTTGGTAGAAAGTTGTGGTTTTGAAGCCATATTGTTATTTTAGAATTAATATTACTTTTTGTTACAGTATGCACTCAGTCATGGTGACATTTTCTAAACTGAAAATGGTAAAGTAGACCTGTAATTATAGATCTCTTGCCAGTAACAGTTTTACAGTCTTTGCCTTCCTTTGAATACATTGTCCATAAATTTGAAATACAATTCCAGATAAGGTTGATGACATGGGTGTAGCATTTTAAGCACATATTTATGATTGAATAAAGATTTTGTTTTATTGAGAGACTAACAAAGTAACAGTGTTATTAAATATACAACAATTGAAGAATTGCAGATACAATTGGCGCCATAATACTTGTGTAGGATGCGAAATAATGGAGAAATATAAAAAACCCATTTTATGGTACTAGATTAATGACCTAAAGTCATTAAAATATCAAAAATGATGTATTTCATAATTTTATTTTCAGGTCCTATCACAAATCTCTGTGTCTGATGATGCACTTAAATTGGTTAGGTTCAGTGACACATTAACATGGCACTTTTTAGAAGAAGAAAAGCTTAATTTGCTCTATGGAAAATTCAGAGATGCTCTTGCAGATATGATATTTAAATTAAAACATATATTTGAAGAAGAGTACACTGCATGCTGCTCCAAAGAGGAGCTCAAAAATAAGGTTTGTATGAAAAAGAACATAGAGGATGTATTCCATACAGGAGTGTATGAATGCTCTCTCTCTCTCTCTCTCTCTCTCTTTCTCTCTCTCTCTCTCAAATGTATATTAGGAAGGGGGTTGAGAAATGAGTAATGAATGAGTTGAAGATGGAGGAGGGGGAGAGGTCAGCATAGATTTATGCCAGGAAGGTGTCGGGAGGAGATGCTATGTTGGAGGGCAAGTTGCCATCTCTGTAGCTCTGAGGGATTGGTGTTTGGTGGTAGTATCCAAATGGCACATGTGGTGTAACACACCATTTCCTCCCTACCTAATTCCTACCCCTGTAACCAATCCCACTGAAAAACCTGTCCAATGCATCCTCCTACAACCACATACTCCAGCTCCTCCACAGGAAAAACCTACCCCATTCAAGCAGGCCCACATGCGAAACAACACATGTCATTTACCAACTGACACATGTCCACTGTGTGGCCTTTTATGTTGGTAGACCACCAACAAATTGGCTGAGTGAATGAATGATCATAAATGGACTGTTCGCCTGTGGGACACCCGATATCCTATACCAAGAGCATGCCCTCCAGCATGATTCCAGGGACCTTGGCACCTGTTACACCACATATGGCATTTAGATACTACCACCAAACACCAATCCCTCAGAGCTACAGAGATGAGAACTTGCCCTCCAACATATCCTCTCCTCCCACAACCGTCCTGGCCTAAATCTATGCTTAACCTCTCTCCCTCCTCCATCTTCAACTCACTTTTCCATTACTCAATTCTCAACCTCCTTCCTCACCTATACTTGAGTCATTGTGTTTGTTTTTCTCTCTCTCTCTCTCTCTCTCTCTCTCTCTCTGTGTGTGTGTGTGTATGTGTGTGTGTGTGTGTGTGTGTGTGTGTGTGTTTTTCTACATCTTTCCCTGTCAATAAAAAACATTTTAGATAACCTTTGTCCTTGATCCCCAGCAGCATTCAGTTCACTCATCTTTACTTCTCTTTACTGCTAGATCTATCCTCTAGTTATATATATCCTCTTTGGCATGTCTCAGTACTAATATACAGCATCTCTTGATTTCCACAATCCTCAATCAATCTTCCTCATGACCTAGGTTGTGAATTATCTTCTCCTTCTGTTTCCATTCCTTTTTTCTTCCTGTCTGCCGTACCTGATGAAGGAACCCTCTTCTTATAGCTTATTCTCTTTTTTTCCTTTGTGTGACTATTGGTGGTAGAGTGCAAAGATAAGTACTCACCCAGCCAATCTTTATCTTTTAATGAATAATTAAATTCAATAACAATGAGTGAGTAGTGTGCCTTTGTGAGTGTATGAATGCTTTCTATTCTAAAGAATGCTAATGACTGATAGCTTAAGTGTTCTGTGTGTGTGTGTGTGTGTGTGTGTGTGTGTCTTTTTTATGTGCCTGTCACAGCTAATTGTATGTTTTTGGGGTGAGTTGTAAACTATTCTTATTATATTTTTTAATTCAAAACCAGACTTTTCATTATTAGATTTTCCCTAAAGGTATATTTAACTTGTTGTTGTTGTTATGGTCTTCAGTCCGGAGACTGGTTTGATGCAGCTCTCCACCCTACTCTATCCTGAGCAAGCCTTTTCATCTCCTCGTAAGAACAGCAACCCACATCCACTTGAATCTGCTTACTATACGCGTCTCTTGGTCTCCCTCTGCGATTTTTACCCCACACACTTCCCTCCAATGCTAAATTTACGATTCCCCGATGTCTAAGAATGTGTCCTACCAAGCGATCCCTTCTTTTAGTCAGGGTATGCCAAAAATTCCTTCGCTCACCAATTCTGTTCAGTACCTCTTCATTAGTTATGTGATCTACCCACCTAATCTTCAGCATTCTTCTGTAGCACCACATTTCAAAAGCCTCTATTCTCTTCCTGTCAGCACTGCTTATCGTCCATGTTTCACTCCCATACAAGGCAACACTCCACACAAATGCCTTCAGAAAAGACTTCCTTACCCTTAAATTAATATTCGATGTTAGCAAATTTCTCTTTTTCAAAAATGCTTTTCTCCCCATTGCCATTCTGCATTTTATATCCTCTGTACTGCGACCATCGCATGTTATTTTACTACCCAAGTAACAAAACTCATCTACCACCTTCATTGTTTCGTTACCTAATCTAATTCCTTCAGCATCGCCTGATTTTCTAAGACCGCATTCCATTATTTTTGTTTTGCTCTTGTTAATGTTCATTTTATATGCTCTCTTCAACACACTTTCCATTCCATTCAACTGCTCTTCCAGGTCCTTCGCTGTCTCTGACAGAATTACAATGTCATCAGCAAAACGCAATGTTTTTATTTCTTCCCCCTGAACTTTAATCCCTATTCCAAATTTTTCCTTGCTTTCCTTCACCGGCTGCTCGATGTACAAATTGAATAACATTGGAGAAAGGCTACAACCCTGTCTTACTCCCTTCCCAACTGATGCTTCCCTTTCATGCCCTTCGAGTCTAATAACTGCGGTCTGGCTTTTGTACAAGTTGTAAATAACTCTCCTTTCCCTGTATTTTACCCCTGCTGATTTCAGAATTTGGAAGAGTGTATTCCAGTCGACATTGTCAAATGCTTTCTCCAAATCTACAAAAGCTAAAAATGTTGGTTTGCCTTTCCTTAATCTGTCTTCTAAGATTAGACGTAAAGTGAGTATTGCCTCCCGGGTTCCTACGTTCCTCCTGAATCCAAACTGATCTTCCCCGAGGTCAGCTTCTACCAGCTTTTCCATTCTCCTGTAGACAATTCGTGTTAAAATTTTGCAACCATGACTTATCAAACTGATGGTTCTGTAATTTTCACATCTGTCTGCGCCTGATTTCTTTGGAATGGGGATTATTACATTTTTCTTGAAGTCTGAGGGCATTTCGCCTGTCTCATACATCCTACACACCAGTTCAAATAGTCTTGTCATGGCTGGCTCTCCCAGAGACTTTAGTAGCTCTGAGGGTATTGCATCTACTCCTGGGGCCTTGTTCCGACCTAGGTCTTTTAAGGCTCTGTCAAATTCATCTCTCAGTATAGTATCTCCTATTTCATCTTGATCGACTTCCTCTTCCCTTCCTACAACATCGTCTCTAAGTTCATTTCCTTTGTAGAGCTGCTCTATGTACTCTTTCCACCTTTCAGCTTTCGCTTCTATGCTGAGAACTGGTTTCCCATCTGAGTTCTTGATATTCGTAGAGTTGCTTTTCTTGTCCCCAAATGTCTCTTTTATTTTCCTGTAGGCAGTATCTACTTTTCCCCTTGCTATACATTCTTCTACAGATTTACATTTGGCTTCTAGCCACTCCTGCTTAGCCATTTTGCACTTCCTGTCAATCTCATTTTTTAGACGTCTGTACTCCATTTTGCCTGTTTCATTTACTGCATTTTTATATTTTCTCCTTTCATCAATTAAATTTAGTATTTCCTGTGATATCCAAGGATTTTTTGTAGGTCTTGCCTTTCTACCTATTTTGTCCTCTGCTGCCTTCACTATTTCATCTCTCAATGCTACCCATTCCTCTTCTACTGTTTTATTTCCCCCTGTTTCTGCCAATTGTTGCCTAAATCTCTCTCTGAAATTCTCCAGAACATCAGTTTCCTTCAATCTATCTAAGTCCCATCTCCTTATTTTCCTACCTTTCTGCAGTTTTTTCAGCTTCAGCCTACAGTTCATGACTAACAAGTTATGGTCAGAGTCTATATCTGCCCCTGGGTATGTCCTGCAGTTTGTAACCTGGTTCCGGTACCTATGTCTTACCATTATAAAATCTATCTGATATCTTCCGGTGTCTCCTGGTCTCTTCCATGTATACAACCTTCTTTTGTGATTCTTAAACCACGTGTTTGTTACGATTAAATCATGTTCCGTGCAAAATTCTACCAGGCGACTTCCTCTTTCATTCCTCCTGCCCAGTCCATATTCACCTATTATTTTTCCTTCTCTTCCTTTTCCAACTACCGAATTCCAGTCTCCCATCACAATTAAGTTTTCCTCTCCCTTAACTGTCTGAATAATTTCCTTTAGCTCCTCATATATTTCTTCGATCTCCTCATCATCGGCAGAGCTAGTTGGCATATAAACCTGTACTACTGTTGTCGGTGTTGGCTTCGTATCTATCTTGACAATGATAATGCGATCACTGTGCTGCTCATAGTAGTTTACCCGCATTCCTATTTTCTTATTCATTATCAGTCCTACTCCTGTGATACCCCCAACTGACTTTGTATTTATAATCCTGTACTCACCTGACCAGAAATCCTGTTCATCCTGCCACCGAACTTCACTAATCCCCACTATATCTAAATTCAACCTATCCATTTCCCTTTTTAAATTTTCTAATTTTCCTACCCGATTAAGGGATCTAACATTCCACGCTCCGATCCGTAGAATGCCAGTATTGTCTTTCCTGATGACAACATCCTCCTGAGTAGTCCCCGCCCGGAGATCCGAATGGGGGACTATTTTACCTCCGGAATATTTTACCCGAGAGGATGCCATCATCATATGTTCATACAGTAGAGCTGCATGTCCTCGGGAAAGATAACGGCTGTAGTTTCCCCTTGCTTTCAGCCGTTCGCAGTAGCTGTGTGGCAAAGCCACATTAGCTGATGTTACAAGGCCAGCTCAGTCAATCATCCAGACTGTTGCCCCTGTAACTACTGAAAAGGCTGCTGCCCCTCTTCAGGAACCACACGTTTGTCTGGCCTCTCCACAGATACCCCTCCGCTGTGGTTGCACCTACGGTACGGCTATCTGCATCGTTGAGGCACGCAAGCCACCCCACCTCGGCAATGTCTGTGGTTCATGGGGATGGATATTTAACTTATGTTTCGCTATCCTCTGGCATGTAAATTGACTCACCAGTAGGTGGCACCAGTGGTATATTTTTTACTTCTTAACACCATATGTTTTAGTGCCCAGAACATTGTAAAGGAAGAACTTTGCCAAGAGCCTTACACAGAACGTAGTTTTTCCACATGCTGCACTTTAAACCAGGGTAATCTTGTACCTGATGAGTACTCTGTAATGATAACTTGAAAATATGTACTGCCAGAAGTGGCTATAATAGGCACTAGTTGAAAGATATTCATTTGTCTCAGAATGCTGCCAATGTGAAGTTATCCTAAATGCAAAGTATAACTTAACATTTTTGGAAAACGTAGTTTCCTTTTGGAAAAACAGCGAACTGGTGTATGTTTTAAAAATTGTGGACATGACTGTTATTCTCATTTCTAAAACAAAGTATAACTGTTCACATTGTTATGGGTAGTTATTTCAGCATTGCTGCAAGCAGCCGATTCTGCCTTCCCATCATTATTCCACTCCCCTTGGCAGCCAAATTTTGTGGGCAAAGTATACTGTTGGAACTTGCATAATATTTATTAACACATAGTAACTGCAAATGACAATTTGTAACACAAAGAATAATATAATAAGTTCTCAATAAAGTGACCAGTGTGAGAGCATTACACAGAATGCCTGCTGGTCGCACATGTTTCGCCCGCCTCCGCACCTGGCTGCTCAGGTGGCACTGATGTAGTAGCCTGTGCATAACAGCACATCAATTTCTAGTGCTGGCCAGCTTGGTGGCTAGTTTGAATATTGTGTAGCATACATAGCATATACTTTCTGCTGATCTCAACAGCCACCTCAAGAATCATCATCTTATCATGTTCAAATTATGTGTTTCTTAGAACAAAATGAATACATCCTTTACAGTTTAACAATATAACTCATCACAAGGACGTTCATCGAGCTGTGACGGGTACGTGAAAAATAAAATTTAGCTTTTGCACGCAGTCTTCATCAGATAAAGGATGCCTTTTCACACAGGCA
Source organism: Locusta migratoria (assembly GCA_026315105.1). NCBI lineage: Eukaryota > Metazoa > Arthropoda > Insecta > Orthoptera > Acrididae > Locusta > Locusta migratoria. Next base: position 218,549,540 of record CM048745.1, on the reverse strand, counting down.
CATCTCACAGATACAAAATCTCTGACTTTTGTGTTCTAATGATTTGAGGTGATGGGATGGGAGGGGAGATGGAAGGGGTTCAAGGCAGTGATGGGGATCTACATATGCAGCATAACTTTGTGAATCACTCTGAAGCACACAGATTTAGGTTTTCTGTGATTTCCCTACATCACTCTAGGCAAATGCCGGGATGGTTCCTTTCAAAGGGCACGGCCAATTTCCTTCCCCCATCCTTACCGTAAACTCAGAGCGTTAGCTCGGTCTCTAATGACCAAGCTGTTGACGGGATGTTAAACCCTAAACTTCCTTCCTTTCAGGAGAAAGTAATACAATGGAAGAAGAATGGGTAGCTTTGACAGACGTAGTATTGAAGGTTGCAGAAGGTCATAACGGTAGAAAGACAAGACCTAATAAAAATTCTTGGATAACACAGGAGACGCTGAACTGATGTAAGGAGAAAATATAAAAGTGCAGCAAGAGAAGCAGGCAAAAGGGAGTACAGACGGCTGAAAAATAAAGTTGACAGGAAGTGCAGATTGGCCAAGCAGGAGTGGATACAGGACAAATGTAAGTCTGTAGAATAATGCATAACTAGTGCAAAGATAGGTACTGCCTGTAGAAGAATAAAAGAGAAGTTTGGAGACAAGAAAAGCAGCTACATGAATATCAAGAACTCGTGTGGAAGACCTGTACCGAGCAAGGAAAGAAAAGCTGACTTGTGGAAAGGAATATATTGAGTGCCTACACAAGGAAAATGAACTTGAAGGCAGAATTGTAGACAGAGAAGAGGAAGTAGATGAAGGTGAGATATGAGAAATGATACTGTGAGAATAGTTTGACAGAACACTGAACGTTTTGAGTGAAAACAAGGTCGCTGGAGTAGGTGATATTCACTCTGAACCGTTGCCATTGTTGTGAGAAGCCAGGCATGAAGAAACCTCTCGTACAAAATGTATGAGACAGGGGAAATACTCCCAGACTTCAAGAAGAATATAATTATTCCAATTCCAAAGAAAGTGAATGCAGACAAGTGCGAAAATTAAAGAACTATCAGTCTAATAAGTCATGGTTGCAAAATACTGACCTGAATTATTTGCAGATGAATGAAAAAACTGGTAGAATCTGTGCAAGAGGAAGATCAGTTTGGATGTAAGAGAAATGTCATACTCACATTATGACATCTCAGAAGATAGGTTAAGGAAAGGCAAAGCTGTAACTGTAACTGTAGGTCCAAAAAATTTGAGACACCTGAGGAGTTCATTATTACAGCTTCCTTGCCGATATATTTGTAAATCACATTGAATCTCAATACTTCCAACATAAAACTCCAATAAGCAGAAAAATACTCTTCTACAAGAGATATGTCGATGACATCCTGATTATTTTCAGTGGTACCCTAGCTGAAGTAACAAGAGAGCTCATGAATTCAACAACTTACACCCAAAGCTAACCTTTACCCATGAAATAATGACCTCCTCCGGTGTCTTAAATTTTTGGACCTACAGTTACAGTTATCTGAAAACAAAGTTGAATTCCAAATCTGTAGGAAACCGACCACAAGTGACTCAGTCATACATGCATCTTCATGCCATCCATGACAATACAAAATGGGCTTTTTTAAATCAATGATAAACAGAATTTTTGAGATTCCCCTTTCTGAAGGTTCCGTCAATAAGGAACTAAATAATCTTTAATACATCACCGAAATGAATGGTTGCAACTCATCCTTGGTTCGCAAAATGTACAATAAAAATGTTATAAAGATGTACCACAATTTCACTTGGTAACACCTGATGATAAAGTTAAACGTATACCCATTCCTTTCATGGGATATTTTCCTTATGACCTGGCTAAACTCTTTCATGATGCAAACGTACAAAGCATATTTAGCTGTTCTTTGAGCATCCAACAAATTCTCGCACATCGGGAGTCTGTAAACTACAATGTCTCGAATGCCCAGCTGAATATATAGTACAAACAGGTCGGACCTTTTAAAGTACATTTTACTGAGCATCTTCTTAGAAAAAAAGGCCAACTGAAAAAACATTCCCCTTTTGCGGAACACACCAAAGCTTCCGAACATCAAGAACCTACCATTGACAATATGCAAATTTTACATATTGCGCTTAAGGAGCCAAAGTTAAACTTACTCGAAGAGTTTGAGATAGCCAAGTGCACTTACTTTGTACACCCATAACTCCTAAATGAACAGTTGGTGTGCAAAGATCAAGGATTTCTAGATATTATGATGTCTCTGTTCAAATAAAAATATTGTAATTTCTTTTATTCACAAGCACCTATGTAAACTATTAACTTCTGTTTAATAACTTCCCTTTCATTAAATTTGTATTCAAATAGCTAGATTTCATCCGTCCCATTTTATACACAGCTTCCTATGTCACTCCCTACCCACATTCCCTTAGTTAGTCTGTACAAGTCGGCAGAGTAGCACACCACGACCGCCCACCGCCAGTAAGTGCAATTGTAAACATGGGCTTATCTTGTATCATCAGAGACCGCCACTGCTATTAAGGTAATCTTAAAAATCAATTTTATGTTTTTCACATCTTTACCGAGTATGTTCCAACTGTAATTCGTTGTTACCCAATCGTTTGTAGGCCTACAGGAAACACAAAACACAAAATAAGCCCATCTCCCATTATCCCCGTTTTGTAATTCTGCCTTGTAATTTTGTGTAAATTCTGTCACGCAGATAATCTGAAGATGCCCTGCTAAATGGCAAAATGCGTCATTAATTAAAGAATGAAAAAATCTGCAATCAAGACAGTTATTTACTGAAGGAATATTTATTCTCACTGATTGCTGTACACCATGAACTGGAAATCATTTTTAGCTTAGTGGATTTGGAAAAAGCTTTTACAATGTTGACTGGAATATACTCTTTCAAATTTTGAAGGAATCAGGGGTAAAATAGAGGGAACAAAAAGTTATTCACAACTTCTGGAGAAACCGTGTAGCAATTATAAGAATCGATAGGTACGAAAGGGACACATTGGTTGGGAAGGGAGTAAGATAGTTTTGTAGCCTTTCCACAATGTTGTTCAATCTGTACAGTGAAGAAGCTTTGAAGGAATGCAAAGAGAAATTTAAATGATATTAAGTCCTTTCTAAAAGCATTTGTCTGGAGTGTAGTATTGTATGGGAGTGAAACATGGATGATACAGGGTTCAGACAGAAAGACAGTAGAAGAATATGAAATGTGATCATGCAGACGAACACTGAAGATTAGGTGGGTAGATCATGTAACTAATGTGGAGATGCTGAACAGAATTGAGGAAAACAGAAGTTTCTGGCATATCTTGAATAAGAGAAGGGGTCAATTGGTGGGACACATTCTGAGACATCAAGGAATAGTCAATTTACCAGTGGAGTGCTTGGGGTAAAATTGCAGAGGGAGACTGAGAGATGAATACAGTAAACATGTTCAAAAGCATTTAGACTACTGTTGTTATTCAAAGATGAAGAAGCTTGCACATGATGGGTTAGTGTGGATGGCTGCATCAAATTAGTCTCAGAACTGAAGAAGTTTGTGCTTGTGCAGTGTGTGAGGACAACATATCCCAATAAATGTGACCCATCTCGGCAGTTATTTATCAACCTTGTCAACCAGTTATGTGAATGTGGTAGTGTAAGACCTAGGCAACGTGATGACAAACAAAGGGGGAAATTAATGTTTTGACTGCTACTGCGATTGATCCTCACATCAGTTCCAGTACAATTGCATAGGGAAGTGGCTTGAGCCAGGCAAGTGATGAGGTTCCAACCATTACAATCTAATAGTTATTGTTACGAAAATTCTTTAAAATTATGAGTTTATGATTGGAGTGGTCCGAATTCTGATTTTCGGGCTTAAATAACAAATTGGTGTCATTTGCTTTCCGGTGTCAAAACTCGGTTCCTTTAGAGTTCGTTTGTGTGATGATATTGACAAAAATAAACTGGTTATGAGCAACACCTTCTAGCATGTTCATGTTGAAATTACCAGTACTGACAGCAAATTCTAGGAACTCGAAAACTGTGTAATATGTCATATGGGATGAATCCACAAAGGTGCATCATTATGGAATCTAGCAGCAGCCACTTAAGGTGTGTCTTGTCACTTCATTTGCAGCTTTGCCCCTACAGGAAAAAAATCATCAAGTGTGTGGGAAATAATAAACGATGCCCATCATAGATCCTACTTCATTAATCTTTGTTCAGCAGTTGAAGTAGAGTTGGTTTTGTTTTTTATTGCATCATATCTACTGATCAGTGATTTCGTGTGTGTGATGTGCTGCACTGGAGTGTGTGATGAACATTTCTTATTTGTACAACAGAGTTCTATGAGGAATCACCAATAAATGTTATCTCGTTTCAGAATTTCTACCAACTCTTAACACTTCAACATTCAGTTCATTACTAGTGCAAAAAATTCAAAGTCTTCAAAAAATAAATAAATACATAAAATAATAGTAATAAAGTATGCCATCAGTTAACATTTACTGTAAAGCCGTTGAGTGATGCTAAGAAGGTAACTAGGTTGTACAATTCAAGTTTTAAGAGCTTCACTGTTACTTCAGGTTCTTTCTTTCCCAGTGCTTGTAACTTGGCTTGGGTTGATGTTGCATTTGACTTCAGTTTGTGATGACTTGTTTCCATGTTCTAGGCCAGTTTGTGATTTGTAAAGCTTGCTTGTGGCTTATGTTTTCTAAGGCGACAGTTTATGTCGGCTTGGCTTTCACAGTTCATAGAGAATGGACAGGTTCTGAATTTTGTCATCCCAGCATAAAATTTAGGTTGTTAGGCCTGGTACTTCTTTCTTAATGAATAAGATTTATATCTTTCTTGGATTTTTATACCGTAAATATTGGTTCTGTGCATCTATTGAAACTTAAAGCCTTTCTGCAATGTTTGAACATGAAATTCTGACTCTGTCCCGGTAGTTCAGACAGTTTGAAGCCAGTCACAAAAGATATTATTTATGCCTGATCTTTTCTTATCAAATTGTCCCTTGCATTATTCTTTAGTAAGGTTTCATTCAAAGTCTCTCCTAATCAAAACTGTTAAAATATTTTCCACACACATATTAAATGATTTCTTATGAAAGTCAAAGATATTATAACAGGTTCACTTTTATATTAATCATGGACTATATCAGGGATCTAAATACTTGAATAACTGTTAGAGACACTTTTTAAAGTTTCACTGATTCTATATTCTGAAATTAACACAGTTACAAGAAATCACTTTCACAAAAAGAGCACTTCGAACATTCACAATCCGTGACTATATTTCGTAAAAATCTCATTACATGATAGTCTCTGGATCGTATTACATTGTCCACTAACTTTAATTCTTCAAGATTAGGTTTTTAATATCAATTCCTGTAACTTGCGAAATAAGTTCAAGTTCAAATATCACTAATATGAATCAGTCTATTAACTGGAGGCAGAAGTTTCTAATTCTTCCTTCCTAGCCTATCCTGATCAAACGTCCACAGATCTTGCAGCACAATTGCATATGATCTCGATGCTAAAGTTTATTGTAAAAAAAAAATAATTTATCGGATCCCTTTCTATCTTGAAATGATCCCCATCCAATACTTCGAAACTAAATACAGATATGTACTAATCACAACGAGGTAGTTGCAGAGAGATCTGAACTTGGAGGGAACTAAGCACAGACCGAGTGAATAACCCAACTGTGGGTACTATTTATATTAACAATTTAACAAAAGATCTCTGAAATACAAGGTGTTTTGACCCTCTTATTCCCTGGACATTACTATTCCGAACTAGACTGATATAGTTTGAATTAACTAAAATTGGAAAAATGCAAATTTTCTGCAAAATAAAATAAATAAATTAATTAATTAAATAAAATTACAAAATGATGAAAACTGGTTATTCTAATGATATGATCGTGATGTGGTGTTACATGCTGCAACTGTCATGAATGTTTTTAAAAAATTAAGGAAAAGGATTTCTTAAGGTTAGTAACATGCGGAAAGAAGAGGACCTAGCGGTGCTCGCGGGGACTGAGGCGCTTCAGTCACGGTCTGCACGGGCACTACGGTCTGGGGTTCGAATCCCCCCTCGGGCATGGATATTTGTGCCGTCCTTAGTGTAAGGTAGTTCGTAAGTAGTTTGTAAGTTTAGGGACTGATGACCCCGTAGTTAAGTCCCATAAGCTTAACAAACATCTGAACATTTGAAGAGGACCTAGATGTAGACATCAAAATTTGACCATCTTTTTAACTTTCTAAACCTGCTCATTCACCAAAATATCTTAAGCTGCTCTCTTACTGTGAGTTATGCTTTTGCATTATCTTCTGTGCAACTTTTAATGATTAGATTCTTTCATATTAATCTGGAAATCACAAAATATAAGATTTTCGGTTCTGAGGAAGAAACTAATTAGTTACTGAATTTTACTCCCTCCCCTCCACCAACCTCTGCTCCCACACCTACATACATTCCTATTGTACACATCAGAATGATGTAGTAATATGCTGGCCCTATCTCATCTACAACCTTACAGAAACCAATTTCATAATTTTGATGATTCATTATTAATTTATTCCCTGACCACTTCCTACCTCCCCCACTTATACATACTATGTCACATTACTCATTACTGTTCGCCATTTTCAAAATTTGGAACATCTGCAAGTGTTTTACGTAATCTCCATCGACATTTGTTTCATTCTTATGACATCTACATCTACAACCATATTCCGCAAGCCACCTAACGGTGTGTCCCTCCATGAAGAGTTACAGGTAAATGATTTTGAGAATTGTGTTACATTCTGTACATGGGCATTATAATACAATACTCCAGATGCATCATGTATCGTATACAGTGATGAAGCCACATTTACCCATCATGGTCAGCTGAACTGCCGAAATATGGATTATTGATCTTTTGACAACCCCTGTTGGCTTTGTCAGGTGGACCTTCAGCATCCATGGAGTGTAAATGCATGATAGTTAACCATAAGCTCATAGGCCCATTTTTTTAAATAGAAAATACACTGAATGTGCACAAGTGTCACAGCCTCCTAACAGACCGTGTGCAAGATGATGTTCCTTTGCAGACCAGGAGAAAACTGTGGTACCAACATGATGCCTGTCCAGCCCGTAGTGCACAGATTACTACAGTATATATTCATGATTTGTTTCCAAATTGTTGGATTTACTGCAGAGGACCTGTACCTTGGCCAGCCAGTGTCTGGATTTAATTACCATAGACATTTTTCTGTGGGGAATGTTGAAATACGTCTACAAAGACATGCCAACTACATCTGACGATATGCAACAATTAATTAATCCTGTCTGGCCGTACATCTCCGCTGGAATACTGACACGTGTTGAGCAGTCTTTCCATACAAGACTGGAAGCATGTATTGCTGCTGCTGATGGCCATTTTGAAAACAATCTATGATGGTCAATTGTCTCTCTACTGGTGTGCTACCACAGGAATTGTGCAACATTTGATGTAGAAACTTTTTCACAATACAATATCTTGTAACCATCTTGCACTACAGTCATGCAAAAATCCACTAACATTCTTATTTACCTTACTTTTAGTTTAATGTCAATACCCATTGTTTCATTTTAAAAAGTGTACAGTTGCACGAAAATACACTTTATATGTATTATTAAAATCTATTTATCTGCCAACAGTAGGAGCCCCAGATTACTTATTCATCTGGTGAAAATTGCAGTAGCACATCCCATTTCTGCAATATTTGCAGTACAGGTTTAGGTGATTCACCCTGTTGGTAACCATTCGGTTTAGGCTTGGATGATTTTGGGAACAGAGAATGTACTGTAGGCGTAACTCCCATCTGTACTATTGAGAAAAGCTGGCAATAGGGGAGAGGGGTGGAGAGGATCCAGATGGCTTGGTTGTGAAGCAGCCTCCTCTTACTACCCGCTTTCCCAAACTGCACAGATGGGAACTTGTTCTCTCTCTCTCTCTCTCTCTCTCTCTCTCTCTCTCTCTCTCTCTCTCTCTCTCTCTCTCTCTGTGTGTGTGTGTGTGTGTGTGTGTGTGTGTGTGTGTGTGTGTAAATGGACCATTGCCTTCCACCCTTTCTACTACTCCCACCCCCTCCCCTCTCCTCCAATTCCTTCCCATCACATCACATCCCACCCCACCCCCATAGTGTGTTACTCGGAACGCAGCAGTGAGGTGATGGTTGTGTGTCTGTGAGGTGTGATTGTACGAATTAGAGTGTGTGACCTGTTCTTATGAAAGCTGTTGCTGAAAGTTGCTTGTGGGTATGTGTGTCTTTTATTATGTGCCTGTCATGTATCTATGAATGCCTTTGCAATGAGTTGCAAACTATTTAAAATCTGTGTTGCTAACTCTGTATTTTTTATGTCAAATATCTTAAGATCACTATTTCAGTGATTCAGCATTTGATTTTTGGTGAAAATGACATTCAAATGGTCTTTTTGTTATTTTCAGTTCCAAAATGACAAGAATCTAGAAGCTCAAATTGTGGAAATTCTTCAAAATATTTCTTCTCCTGGTCTTCAGAATAGTTATTTTGCAATCAGTTCTGAACCATCATCTATTATAGTACAAGCTGTTAAACAGTTGGAGTACATTTTATGTGCTTGTTATTCATCTATGGTTAAGGTAATTGTATGCTCTAAATAGGTTGTATTGCTTTTAGATAATACCAAGTCATAAAAATGGTACATGTAATGTTGTTATTGCACCTAATGATATATATTTTCAATTTGTTTTTCAGTTCTATTATTACTGACTGATTTTGCATCAATTTATTTTGTCTTTCTTCCAGTTTCATTCCAGACCTTCATTGTCTTAGTTTATAGCTGTCTACTTTCTTACATGTGTCCATAAAACTAAAGTATTGTTGTAACACTGTATAAATAAAGTAGTTGGTAGAATTTGATGTTAATAAGATCTTACTTCTCTTGTGTCCCACATATATTACTTTGTATATAAACTTTTTTTCTTAGTACCATAAAACTGAACTCTACCAACCAATGTAAGCTCTACAGTGACAATATGTGTGTTTAATTCCTTTCTTTGCTTCCTTAGAAACTAATAGATAACTGGAAAGAAAGTGATAAAGAAAAAATGAACAAACTTTCTTTAGAAATCGAAACAATACAAAAGCAGGAAGAATGTGCGATTCAACACTTTCAAATGGGTAATTATGATGATTTAAATCTTCCATCAATACAAGAATCACTTCAGAATTCACTCAAGTCTAAAGAACTAATCCTGGAAGAACTGAAACGTAAGTGTCCTGTTTCACAATTTTATGTGCATATTCAGGAAGTTATAATTCATAACAGTCTGTAGCTTAATTTGTTCTCCAAAAGGTATTCCCATACCAAACTGTAGAATCTACTTGTTGTTCGCTGTGGTGAAGTAGCCAAGCGGTCTAAGGCGCCTCGCTGCGGAGAGCGTGGTTGCACGCCGTCGGGGGTTAGAGTCCTTCCTGGGGCATGGGTGTGTGTGTGTGTGTGTGTGTGTGTGTGTGTGTGTGTGTTGTCCTTAGGTTAGTTTACTTTAGTTTCAGTAGTTTGTAAGCTACAGACTGATGACCATGCAGTTTGGTCCGATAGATTTACAAACATTTGAACTACTTATTGTTCTAGTGCATGTGCAACTACATGCAGAATATCATTAATATGAGATAGGTAGAACTTACCATAAAGATGATTACATAGAAAAGAAAGTCACATTCAGGTAACTTGTAATTTCATCTGCAGCCTTCGTAATAACAAATGCATACTTCCATTCACACAATCATACAGGCATAAATCATGACACACAACCACCATCTCTCGCCATTGTGACAGATTTATTACACATCAAATTTAGTACTCTAACTTTTCAAGGTATTTGCATACCAAGAGTAATAATATGCTCAGTTCAATTTAGTTGTGAGTTGACATTTACCCTTAGACATGTTATTGTTGTTACACATTCTATGACTCCATCTTTCACTTTTAGACTATTACTGTCTTATTTATTTTGTGTGTGTGAAAACTAATATCTTCTTCTTTTCCTGCTGCAGGGATAATTTGTAGTTTCCATCCTCCCAGATACACACATGATTGTTTCTATTGGGTATTTTCCCCTTTCTTTAAGTACACTTGTGATGTGTTACTGGTTCAGCAAACAGTATATATATATATATATATATATATATATATATATATATATATATATATATATAATATACAGACGGATGGAAAAGCTGGTAGAAGCCGACCTCGGGGAAGATCAGTTTGGGTTCAGGAGAAATGTAGGAACTCGGGAGGCAATACTTACTTTACGGCTTATCCTAGAAGATAGATTAAGAAAAGGCAAACCTACATTTCTAGCTTTTGTAGATTTGGAGAAGGCTTTTGACAATGTTGATTGGAATAAACTCTTTAAAGTTCTGAAGCAAGCAGGAGTAAAATATAGGGAGCGTAAGGTTATTTACAACTTGTACAAAAACCAGAGAGCGGTTGTCAGAGTTGAAGGGCATGAAAGGGATGCAGTGGTTGGGAAGGGAGTGAGACAGGGTTGTAGCCTTTCTCCAATGTTATTCAATTTGTACATTGAACAAGCTATAAAGGAAAGCAAGGAGAAATTTGGTGAAGGAATAAAAGTTCAGGGGGAAGAATTAAAAACATTGCGTTTTGCCGACGACATAGTAATTCTGTCAGATACAGCAAAGGACCTGGAAGAGCAATTGAACGGAATGGACAGTGTGCTGAAAGGTGCATATAAGATGAACATTAACAAGAGCAAAACTAGGGTAATGGAGTGCAGTGTAAGAAAATCAGGTGATGCTAAAGGAATTAGATTGGGAAACGAAGCAATAAAGGAGGTAGATGAGTTTTGTTACTTGGGCAGTAAAATAACAAATGATGGTCGCAGTACAGAGGATATAAAATGCAGAATGTCAATGGGTAGAAAAGCGTTTTTGAAAAAGGGAAATTTGTTAACATCGAATATTGATTTAAGCCTAAGGAAGTCCTTTCTGAGGGCATTTGTATGGAGTGTTGCCTTGTATGGGAGTGAGACATGGACGATAAACAGTGCGGACAGGAAGAGGATTGAGGCTTTTGAAATATGGTGCTACAGAAGAATGCTGAAGATTAGATGGGTGGATCGCGTAACTAATGAGGAGGTACTGAACAGAATTGGGGAGAAAAGAAATTTCTGGCATACCTTGACTAAAAGAAGGGATAGATTGGTGGGACACATTCTTAGACATCAAGGAATTGTGAATTTAGCATTAGAGGGAAGTGTGTGGGGTAAAAATCGCAGAGGAAGACCAAGAGATGGATACAGTAAGCAGATTCAGACAGATGTAGGTTGCTGTTCTTATGAGGAGATGAAGAGGCTTGCTCAGGATAGGGTATTGTGGAGAGCTGCATCAAACCAGTCTCCGGACTGAAGACCACAACAACAACAACATATATATATATATATATATATATATATATATATATATATATATATATACACACACGTAAAAAATAGATAAGGTACACTTACCAGGCGAAGGGGCACAGGCAGTAATAGCAACAAATAAACACACAGACACACACACACAAAAATGCTAGCTTTCGCAGCCTAGCTGCTTCATCAGGCAGAAGGGAAGGAGAGGGAAAAGGAAATGATGAGGGTTTTAAGGAAGGGGGTAAGGAGCCATTCCAATCCCGGGACAGGAAAGACTTACCTTGGGGGAAAAATTGGAAGGTAAATAAATGCACATACACCCACACATTTACACAGACACAAGTACACTTAGGCAGACATACTGTAGAAAGCAAAGAAGTTAGAAGTTATACAGAGATGCCACTTGAGGCAGAGGCTCTGTCCAGAGAACCAAGGCAAAGATGTTAAGATGGTGGGTGGGAATTCGAATTTAGCGGAGGTTGAGACCAGGTGGGCAACGGGAAGAGAGAATATGCTGAAGGGCTAGTTCCCATCTCCGGAGTTCTGAAGGATTGGTGTCAGTGGGAAGTATCCAGATAACCCGGACGGTGTAGCACTGTGCCAAGATGTGCTGGCCATGCACCAAGGCATGTTTAGCCACAGGGTGATCCTCGTTACCAACAAACACTGTCTGCCTGTGTCCATTCATGCGAATGGACAGTTTGTTGCTGGTCATTCCCACATAGAACGCTTCACAGTGCAGGCATGTCAGTTGGTAGATCACGTGGGTACTATTGCAAGTGGCTCTGCCTTTGATCGTGTACACCTTCCGGGTTACGGGACTGGAGTAAGTGGTGGTGGAAGGGTGCATAGGGCAGGTTTTACAACGGGGGCGGTTACAAGGGTAGGAGCCAGAAGGTAGGGAAGGTGGTTTGGGGATTTCATAGGGGTGAACTAGGAGGTTACGGAGGTTAGGTGGGCGGCGGAAAGACACTCTCGGTGGAGTAGGAAGGATGTCATGAAGGATGGATCTCATTTCGGGGCAGGATTTTAGGAAGTCGTATCCTTGCTGGAGAGCCACATTCAGAGTCCGCTCCAGTCCCGGAAAGTATCCGGTGACAAGAGGGGCACTTCTGGGGTTTTGTGGAAGGTTCTTAAATTGGGGAGATGAGGAAGTGGCTCTGGCAATTTGCTTCTGTACCAGACCAGGAGGATAGCTGCGGGATGTGAAGGCTGTTATCAGGTTATTGGTGTATTGGTTCAGGGATTCAGGACTGGAGCAGACTCGTTTGCCACGAAGACCTAAGCTGTAGGGAAGGGAACGTTTGATGTGGAAAGGATGGCAGCTGTCATAATGCAGGTACTGTTGTTTATTGGTAGGTTTGATGTGGACGGATGTGTGTAGTTGGCCGTTGGATAGATGGAGGTCGACATTGAGGAAAGTGGCATGGGATTTGGAATAGGACCAGGTGAATTTGATGGGACCAAAGGAGTTGAGGTTGGAGAGGAAATTCTGGAGTTCTTCTTCACTGTGAGTCCATATCATGAAGATGTCGTCAATGAATCTATACCACACTTTGGGTTGACAGGCTTGGGTGTCCAGGAAGGCTTCCTCTAAGCGTCCCATAAATAAGTTCGCGTACGAGGGGGCCATCCTGGTCCCCATGGCTGTTCCCTTTAGTTGTTGGTATGTCCGGCCCTCAAAAGTGAAGAAGTTGTGGGTTAGGATGAAGCTGGCTAGGGTATTAAGGAAAGAGGTTTTAGGTAAGGAAGTGGGTGGTTGGCGTGAAAGGAAATATTCCATCGCAGCGAGGCCCTGGGCATGTGGGATATTAGTGTATAAGGAAGTGGCATCGATGGTTACAAGGATGGTTTCAGGAGGTAACAGGCTGGGTAAGGATTTCAGGTGATCAAGGAAGTGGTTGGTGTCTTTGATGAAGGATGGGAGACTGCACATGATGGGTTGAAGGTGTTGGTCTATGTAGGCAGAGATTCGTTCTGTTGGGGCTTGGTAACCGGCCACAATGGGGCGGCCGGGATGATTGGGTTTGTGAATCTTGGGAAGTAGGTAGAAGGTGGGGGTGCGGGGTGTCGGTGGAGTCATGAGGCTAATGGAGTCAGGTGAAAGGTTTTGTAGGGGGCCTAAGGTTTTGAGGATTCCTTGAAGCTCTGCCTGGACATCAGGAATGGGATCGCCTTGAAAAACTTTATATGTGGTATTATCTGAAAGCTGACGCACTCCCTCTGCCACATACTCCCGCCGATCAAGTACCACTGTCGTGGAGCCCTTGTCGGCAGGGAGAATGACGATGGAATGGTCAGCCTTCAGATCACGGATAGCTCGGGATTCAGCTGCGGTAATGTTGGGAGTGGGATTAAGGTTTCTCAGGAAGGACTGGGAGGCAAGGTTGGAAGTAAGGAATTCCTGGAAGGTTTGAAGAGGGTGATTTTGAGGAAGAGCAGGTGGGTCTCGCTGTGACGGGGGACGGAACTGTTCTAGGCAGGGTTCATATTGAATGACGTCTTGGGGAGCTGGATCATTAGGAAGAGGATTATTTTTCTTCGTGGCAAAGTGATATCTCCAGCAAAGACTACAAGTATAGGATAGTAAATCTTTCACAAGGGTTGTATGGTTGAATTTGGGAGTAGGGCTAAAGGTCAGCCCTTTGGATAGGACAGAGGTTTCAGATTGGGAGAGAGGTTTAGAGGAGAGGTTGACCACTGAATTGGGATGTTGTGGTTCCGGATTGTGTGGATTGGAATTTTGAGGTTTGGGAGGGAGAGGAGTTGGGAGTGGGAGGAGGATATTCTGAACTGCAGGTGTAGATGTAGGAGAGGAAAGGTTGAGGCCAACCACAAATTAGAACAGCATGCCACCCAGCACCTCAAAAAACTATCCAATCTCCTGGTCACCCACCTCCGGAAAGGCAATACTCTCTCCCTCAACAACCTCTCCAGTAAACCTCAACCTCCTCTGATTGCACACAAACCCAGTCTCTCCCATCTACTCAATCTCCCACTCCCAACTCCTCTCCCTCCCAAACCTCAAAATTCCAATCCACACAATCCGGAACCACAACATCCCAATTCAGTGGTCAACCTCTCCTCTAAACCTCTCTCCCAATCTGAAACCTCTGTCCTATCCAAAGGGCTGACCTTTAGCCCTACTCCCAAATTCAACCATACAACCCTTGTGAAAGATTTACTATCCTATACTCGTAGTCTTTGCTGGAGATATCACTTTGCCACGAAGAAAAATAATCCTCTTCCTAATGATCCAGCTCCCCAAGACATCATTCAAATCGAACCCTGCCTAGAACAGTTCCGTCCCCCGTCACAGCGAGACCCACCTGCTCTTCCTCAAAATCACCCTCTTCAAACCTTCCAGGAATTCCTTACTTCCAACCTTGCCTCCCAGTCCTTCCTGAGAAACCTTAATCCCACTCCCAACATTACCGCAGCTGAATCCCGAGCTATCCGTGATCTGAAGGCTGACCATTCCATCGTCATTCTCCCTGCCGACAAGGGCTCCACGACAGTGGTACTTGATCGGCGGGAGTATGTGGCAGAGGGAGTGCGTCAGCTTTCAGATAATACCACATATAAAGTTTTTCAAGGCGATCCCATTCCTGATGTCCAGGCAGAGCTTCAAGGAATCCTCAAAACCTTAGGCCCCCTACAAAACCTTTCACCTGACTCCATTAGCCTCATGACTCCACCGACACCCCGCACCCCCACCTTCTACCTACTTCCCAAGATTCACAAACCCAATCATCCCGGCCGCCCCATTGTGGCCGGTTACCAAGCCCCAACAGAACGAATCTCTGCCTACATAGACCAACACCTTCAACCCATCATGTGCAGTCTCCCATCCTTCATCAAAGACTTCCTTGATCGCCTGAAATCCTTACCCAGCCTGTTACCTCCTGAAACCATCCTTGTAACCATCGATGCCACTTCCTTATACACTAATATCCCACATGCCCAGGGCCTCGCTGCGATGGAATATTTCCTTTCACGCCGACCACCCACTTCCTTACCTAAAACCTCTTTCCTTAATACCCTAGCCAGCTTCATCCTAACCCACAACTTCTTCACTTTTGAGGGCCGGACATACCAACAACTAAAGGGAACAGCCATGGGGACCAGGATGGCCCCCTCGTACGCGAACTTATTTATGGGACGCTTAGAGGAAGCCTTCCTGGAAACCCAAGCCTGTCAACCCAAAGTGTGGTATAGATTCATTGACGACATCTTCATGATATGGACTCACAGTGAAGAAGAACTCCAGAATTTCCTCTCCAACCTCAACTCCTTTGGTCCCATCAAATTCACCTGGTCCTATTCCAAATCCCATGCCACTTTCCTCAATGTCGACCTCCATCTATCCAACGGCCAACTACACACATCCGTCCACATCAAACCTACCAATAAACAACAGTACCTGCATTATGACAGCTGCCATCCTTTCCACATCAAACGTTCCCTTCCCTACAGCTTAGGTCTTCGTGGCAAACGAGTCTGCTCCAGTCCTGAATCCCTGAACCAATACACCAATAACCTGATAACAGCCTTCACATCCCGCAGCTATCCTCCTGGTCTGGTACAGAAGCAAATTGCCAGAGCCACTTCCTCATCTCCCCAATTTAAGAACCTTCCACAAAACCCCAGAAGTGCCCCTCTTGTCACCGGATACTTTCCGGGACTGGAGCGGACTCTGAATGTGGCTCTCCAGCAAGGATACGACTTCCTAAAATCCTGCCCCGAAATGAGATCCATCCTTCATGACATCCTTCCTACTCCACCGAGAGTGTCTTTCCGCCGCCCACCTAACCTCCGTAACCTCCTAGTCCACCCCTATGAAATCCCCAAACCACCTTCCCTACCTTCTGGCTCCTACCCTTGTAACCGCCCCCGTTGTAAAACCTGCCCTATGCACCCTTCCACTACCACTTACTCCAGTCCCGTAACCCGGAAGGTGTACACGATCAAAGGCAGAGCCACTTGCAATAGTACCCACGTGATCTACCAACTGACATGCCTGCACTGTGAAGCGTTCTATGTGGGAATGACCAGCAACAAACTGTCCATTCGCATGAATGGACACAGGCAGACAGTGTTTGTTGGTAACGAGGATCACCCTGTGGCTAAACATGCCTTGGTGCATGGCCAGCACATCTTGGCACAGTGCTACACCGTCCGGGTTATCTGGATACTTCCCACTGACACCAATCCTTCAGAACTCCGGAGATGGGAACTAGCCCTTCAGCATATTCTCTCTTCCCGTTGCCCACCTGGTCTCAACCTCCGCTAAATTCGAATTCCCACCCACCATCTTAACATCTTTGCCTTGGTTCTCTGGACAGAGCCTCTGCCTCAAGTGGCATCTCTGTCTAACTTCTAACTTCTTTGCTTTCTACAGTTCTACAGTATGTCTGCCTAAGTGTACTTGTGTCTGTGTAAATGTGTGGGTGTATGTGCATTTATTTACCTTCCAATTTTTCCCCCAAGGTAAGTCTTTCCTGTCCCGGGATTGGAATGGCTCCTTACCCCCTTCCTTAAAACCCTCATCATTTCCTTTTCCCTCTCCTTCCCTTCTGCCTGATGAAGCAGCTAGGCTGCGAAAGCTAGCATTTTTGTGTGTGTGTGTCTGTGTGTTTATTTGTTGCTATTACTGCCTGTGCCCCTTCGCCTGGTAAGTGTACCTTATCTATTTTTTACGTATATTTTTCCTGTTAGGAATTTTTCCTCTATAATATATATATATATATATATATATATATATATATATATATATACGTAAAAAATAGATGAAGAACACTTACCAGGCGAAGGGGCACAGGCAGTAATAGCAACAAATAAACACACAGACACACACACACACACTCAAAAATGCTAGCTTTCGCAGCCTAGCTGCTTCATCAGGCAGAAGGGAAGGAGAGGGAAAAGGAAATGATGAGGGATTTAAGGAAGGGGGTAAGGAGCCATTCCAATCCCGGGACAGGAAAGACTTACCTTGGGGGAAAAAATGGAAGGTAAATAAATGCACATACACCCACACATGTCTGCCTAAGTGTACTTGTGTCTGAGTAAATGTGTGGGTGTATGTGCATTTATTTACCTTCCATTTTTTCCCCCAAGGTAAGTCTTTCCTGTCCCGGGATTGGAATGGCTCCTTACCCCCTTCCTTAAATCCCTCATCATTTCCTTTTCCCTCTCCTTCCCTTCTGCCTGATGAAGCAGCTAGGCTGCGAAAGCTAGCATTTTTGAGTGTGTGTGTGTGTCTGTGTGTTTATTTGTTGCTATTACTGCCTGTGCCCCTTCGCCTGGTAAGTGTTCTTCATCTATTTTTTACGCATATTTTTTGCCTGTTAGGAATTTTTCCTCTATTATATATATATATATATATATATATATATATATATATATATATATATATATATATAAAAATAATGTTTTTTGACTTACGTAAAGTACAGGCTCGTCGATAGGAACACCAAACACACACAAAAACACACAACCATTCGAGCTTTCGCCACCAGTGGTGGCTTCTTCAGGAAAAAGAGGGAGGAAGGAGAGGAGAAAGGGAAGGATACGTGTTTTAAGGAAGTGGAAAAGGAGCCATTCCAATCCCAGGAGTGGAAGGACTTACCTTAGGGGACAAAAAGGAAGGTAAACAAATACACACACACTCACACATATCCACATCCAAACACGCTTAGGCAGATGTCTAAACTGATAGTTCTTTAATTTTCAGATTTTTCTGCACTTGCTTTCTTTGGAATTGGAATTACTATATTCTTCTTGAAGTTCCCCCATCTCGTACATCTTGCATACCAGGTGGAACAATTTTTTTATGACTGGCTCTCCTAACAATATCAGCAGTTCAGACGGAATATCATCTACTCCAGGGGCCTTGTTTTGGCTCAAATCCTTCAACGCTCTATCAAATTCTTCACTCAGTATCATATCACCTATCTTATCTTCCTCCACTTCGTCTTCCATATCTAGAATACTGCATTTAAGTTTACTTCCTTTGTATAGGACCTCTATATATTCCTTCCACAGTTCAGCTTTCCCCTCTTCGCTTAGTACTGGTTTTTCATAGGAGTTCTTGAAATTCATACAGCTGATTTTCTTGTCTGCAAATATCTCTTTTATTTTCCTGTAGGCAGTATCTATCTTTCCCCTAGTATACAATCTTCTACGATTCTGCATTTGTCCTCCAGACACTCCTGCTTAGCCAGTCTGCACTTCCTGTCAATCTCATTTCTCAGACGTTTGTACTCCCTTTTTCCTGCTTCACTTGCTGAATTCTTATATTTCTTCCTCTCATCAACTAAGTTCAGTATATCCTATGTTATCCAGGGATTTCTATTAGGCCTTGTCCTTCTGCCTATATAGTCTTCTGCAGCCTTCACTACCCTATCTCTCAGAGCTACCCATTCTTCTTCCACTGTATTACTTTCCCCCGTTTCAGCCAATCCTTGCCTAATGCTCCCTCTGAAACTCCCAACCACCTCTGGTTCTTTCAATTTGTCCAGGTTCCATCTCCTAACTTTTCTACCTTTCTGCAGTCTCAAGTTTTAATCTGCAGTTCATAACTAATAAGTTATGGTCTTACAGTTTAGAACCTGGTTTCGAAATCTATTCATTACCATTATAAAGTCAATCTGGTACCTTCCAGTGTCTCCTCGTCTCTTCCACGTATACAGCCTTCTTTCATGATGATTATATCAAGTGTTGGTGATCATTAAATTGTGCTCTGTGTAAAATTCTACCAAGCGATCTCCTCTTTCATTTCTTTTTCCCAGTCCATATTCACCTACTACATTTCCTTCTCTTCCCTTTCCTACTACCTAGTTCCAGTCCCCCATCACAAGAAAGTTTTTGTCTCCCTTAACTTTCTGAATGATTTATTTTAACTCCTCATACATTTTTTCAATATCTCATCATCGGCCGTGCTAGTTGTCATATAAACTTGCACTACTGTGCTCGGTGTTGGTTTAGCACCCATCTTTGCTACAATAACACGTTTACTATGCCGTTCATAGTAACTTATCCACATTCATATTTTCTTATTCATTATCAGACCTACTCCTGCGTTACCACCTACTGATTTTGTATTTATAACTCTGTACTCGTCTGACCATAAATCAGGGATGGGGCATTAAACTCCAAAATTTATTTTTACTGAGTTTACAGTCTATTTTTTGTGATAAAACTGTAACATGTTTGAGGAGTAATTTGTATAATGCTATGCAAATTAGAAATCCTGTTTGTCTGTTTCTGTGAAAATTGATGAAAAAAAGATCGATTTTTGGACATATTTGGATGACAATTTAGTATTAGAGGAAAATGCCTGAGGAAGGGGGAGGGGGCATGTGGTCTGCAATTGTTATTCAGAGATTAATAATTTTCACACATTAGCCTGTAGTTATGTGGAGAACTGCATCAAACCACTCTTAGTACTGAAGACCACAACAAGAACAACAGAATGTGTTATTCAACAGTGCTTCCACAATTACAGATCTTCTGCTTTAACAAACCACAAGTTTTGTTTAGAGTAGTTTTATTTTAATTTTTCCAAGCAAAGTTGCCCCTTTCATGTATTAGTCTGCTTCAGTGATTTGTAACAATTAACTTTTGTTAGTTGAATATCAGCTGCACTTTTTGTATTTTCAAGAATTTTTTTTCTTTTTCAGTCACTCATTGAAATTGAAAGAAATCTTGTGTCAAACGTAATAATTGAATGCTATGTTTCTTTACTAATGAGGTTCGTTGTACTTTTGATAGTAATAAAAATATAATGTGGACTAAATGGAAAAAAAAAGTATGTGAGCTTATTGTTTAGAATGTTGAAAATATACTTACATAACTCTGCCTTACAGATTTTTATGATCAAATTTCGGCTACATCTGTTGAAAGAATTGCCAAACTATGCTCTTCTCTCAGCAACTCTTGCGGTAAAATTGTTAATGAGCTTAAAAATATCGAAAAGTGGACAGAAGATGGTGAAACAGTAAGACGACTGAAGGAAGAACTGGATAATCTACAGAAAGAAAAACTAGAACTTCAAAATACACACAGGTATGTGTATATTTTACACATTATCTTAAAGATAAAAAAGTTCATTATTGTAGCTTACTTTTAAACATAGTTATTTATTATTTATACTTTGTTCTTGTAAGTACTACTATTATAAGAAAAATGGACATTTTCTTAAGTGTTCTTCATCAACAATGCATTTCTATCAGCCAATAGCAAAGGGGTTGTCTTATTTCCTTCATTTTGTCAGCTGTAATCACTGAGGAAAGATAACATATTTCATGTGTCTTTCTTCCTTTCAACTTCTACATGCCATTATTGCTGCTATCAGATTGTTGACTACAATTCAGTTAATGTATGATAGATAGTTACCATCTTCATGTATACCCTAGATGTTAGAAAGCAGTGCATAGCTGTTATGTACCCTTTCTAGTAAATGGAGTTTACATATTGGAAAGCATGCAGACATCAGGCAAGCAGTTATTGCCTTGTAATTGGGTGCGACCAACCCTCCTACCCCAAACATACTGTCATTCAGTATAGTATAGACATAGGACATACAACCTGCTACTTAATTCCAAACACTTTGTTCTATTCCTGTAACGAAGGGGACAAACAGTGATTTGATAAAGGAGGAGGCTATTTCTTTTCTACCAACATCTGTTTTGAGCAATTTGTATGTATGTTTAAGGGGGGACACATTTATACTGAAGCAATGTATTATGAGCTGCAGAAGGTGATATGTGTATGCAGTACATTGTGATCAGTGATATGTTGTAATGTTGGACACTTGTTATATGGGATATGTAATTCTCCATAGATCTTTTCTATTGGAACATACTGAACTGTGATGCCCTCGGTGGTCTGTGTAATGAGTATCAAACCATGATGTAGACTACGACTGGATTCTGATGCTGATAATAGAATAAACCAAATAATAAGTATTCAAACACTACGAAACAGTTATGGATCACTGGTGAAAAATACACTGGAATGAACTGTAGAGACAAGGGTGCTTTTACTCATATACAAAATTACTTTTTATATGAATGCATAGTTTTACAACCAGTTTTACTGTTTGAAATCCATGAGCTTTTGTTCAATATCTCCAAAGCCATTGCCAAGTGGTGACTGTCAAATCATTTCTGCTGACTTATTGTATCTATGCTGTGTTACTTGAAAACAGTGGCCCATGGTAGCACCTAGAACTATCTGGTGGTGTGGCTGCCTTTATGCTCATCACTAGGCTACTGACTTTGCTTCCTTTTATAACCTGCCAACTTTGCGATGTCTTCTTTTAGCACTTGTACTCACAAATCTACATCCCCCACCAATAAACATCATCCAACCCGCTGTGGCATAGGGACACGGTGCATATCTGTGTTGTAATAAAGGCAGGTGCTGAAACTAGTTGGCACAGAGCAAACACCCATGCACCGGAATTCGCCACGAGCATGACCAGGGAAGCTAACCTGAAAAACAGTCACAGGGTGCATGCTGGCATCCGACATTAGAGATTCATTCAATATACCAGATGGGATGAAAACTGCAACAGCATCCACTGAGGCACCTCGACCAATTGCAAGGTGCAGCCTCTGTAGTGGCTGTCACACTGATCGTGGTGGTATCAGAGCCTCAACGTCCACATCCATGAGTGTTCCTGGCTGCTGGTACACTCGTGCTGCAGTTAGAGATGATTGCAGCTGTGGTGGCGCCTGCTGCTGCTGCTGCTGCTGCATTTTCTGGTAATGTACTGGGTATGTAAGATGAAGAAGGGATGGCAGAATAACTGGAAACAACAGAGCTGGGCTGATTCTGATGCCTCTTGTAGATTTCTGTCAGCGTTTGCACAGATCAGCTATTAGACAGCACTCTAATCTGTTCTTGATGCACAGGCTGAGTGATTAACAGTGAACATTGACATGGGTAATGTAGTGTTGTCTCTCTGAGTGGATATATTAGGTTAAGGCAAGTTCTGTTATGATGTCATTACAGTAGCACTGCTGGTGACTACCTGCCCATTAGAAAGCAGTTGTGTACAGACAAAAAAAAAACACTTTAAGAGGCTGGTCCTTTGGATGGGTGGCCCATAACTTTTCTATCTGTGATTTAAATATTTCAAAATTGAACTGTAGATGGAATGGTGCTTTGATCATATATTCTATCTCATTGTCATTACAAAACTGTTCAAACTGATGGGAAGTGTACTGTGGTTTGTTGTTTGAGATTGTAACTTCTGGTAACCTTTTAATACAGTAAATTTATTGTTTTACGGCATGTCTCCCTCCAGTGTAACAGTACTGCACAGATTTCACAACAAAAGGCATTTTCTGCAATATTATGTGAATGCTGACACTGTACTTGCAAAAGCGGCAGAGATCATTTATTCAGTGAACTGGAACTTGCTGTATGTGTCCCCCATCACCGACTGCCCTATATTGTAGTGTGGCGGCCACCATTCCGCATTGCAACTGACTGATGGATTCACGGTGCTGTGATTGGTGAAAGGATTGGAAAAAAGTGAAAGAGATGCCCACCAAAGCGATTGAAAATCTCTCCTTAGTTTTATTTGCATGCCTGTGTATCTTGCATACCTGGCCTGGTCTTAAGAGTTTCAAGCGCTAAACAGGGAATTTCGGCAACCTAGCTCCCCTTCCAAGCCTGTGTCTAAAAAGTAGAAGGGGGCTCGGCAGTGCCTGCGATTCGTTGCGACGACCAGTCGGCCCCGAGCAGTGCAGAGCAGAGCAGCAGGTGAGTCCAGCTTGGTGCGGCTAGCAAGCTTCCACATTCGACCATGAGCAAATCCCTGCACAATATGCAATTTTTTAGTTAGCTTTGGGTTCCCCCTTTTTTAACCACCTTATGAAGTCACAAATGTAGGAATTTGTTGAACGCTGTACTCCTCGTAATGGTCCCCCTTCTGCCCCCACCCCCTATGCTTTCAAATTCAGGTGCAGACAGGAATCACTGGCATGCCCCCCTTCTTTTATTTAATGCAAAAATGTTAATTATCATGCTATGTATTTTTATTGTAGTAGTTAGATGAATAAATTCCTTAATTATACCAGACTGTTTCCGTATAACCCTCACTCACACTCAGATACAAACAATAGATTTTAGTTGCTTTGCCACAGTAGTATGGTTCCACTGATCCTTTTCGTAAATGCTTTCAAAGACCTGCTGGGCAATGGCTTCTGGCTAACTGCTCAATGCAGACTAAACTCAAGTCTCCTTGATGCATGAACTGAAGTACTTCATCATTTTCAATCTGGAGAAGTAGTACATCTGTCTATACATATGGCATGACAATGTGGAAGCAAGCAGCATACCATCTCATGAAAGTCTATGTGACAAGCCACTAAGTCCGAGACAATATTCAAACTCAGATTCAATGCTCACTCCTTTTGTGCTTGGTTAAAAAGGAAATTCTTCTAATACACAAATCTCTTGGACGTCTATGTGGAAGTATGATACTCCCCCCAACAAATCGAACTGTGCATCAGAGCCAATTGGTAGCCAGTGGCGTGCCGACCATAGTCAGCACCTGAGTGAAACCATTGAAGCGCATCTTTAATTTTAATTTTGTAAAATGGTGCATCATTTTTCTACTATTTTGGAAAAGATGGCAAAAAGAAAACCCATAATACTTCATGATTATTTATTATTTCTCTGGTAATACATCATAACACAATATATATGGCAACCGAGCCAGCTCATTCAGTAGTAGTTAGTTAGTCAGACAGATGGCACCCCCTCAGGAGACTCAGCATTAATACGGATTTAGTGAACCCGGGGCCCCTAGCTGGGCACTGCATCATGCCAACAGGACCCCACACTGTAAGCTCTGTGTGTGCCTCAGTGACCACCTTATAGCCGACAGTAGAATGTTGTACATTTCAGAGCCTGGGTATCTTGGCTTAATCACCCAGGTTGCGAGTATGGTAAAATCCTCAATAAAAAATACCTCAATCTCATGAGGTGCTATGTGCCAAGGAAATGCATGGCTGTTGAGGTTGAACAGTTGCTAGCGAGCAACCTCTGGGGAACCTGCCGCACCTCAGTTGTATTGGGCTTATCCAGACAAGGGGCTCTGCCAGGGAGGACGTATATTTTCTTAGCTGCTCATAGGAACACCATGAAAACATTACAAAACATCGGCAGACTTATAACCATCATCTCTAAGCAAGGTAGAAGTGATTTCAATGCTATGCAATATGACCCCCAAACATTCCCTTCCCTGTCCACACCATGGGAGGGCTAAAGATCAAGGTGAGGCTTATGCCCCTAAATATTCGGTCTGCACATATACCGATGGGGAATCACTTATGTCAACAAACCCATTGTTTTTTGTGTAATATTTGGAGGATAAATTCGGAGAGGTGGAGGGTATGTCGAAAATGAGATGTGGGTCAGTCCTCATAACGACATCACCCCCAGTGCAGTAACGGGCATTGCTAACCTGTGACAAACTGGGTGATGTTTCTGTTTGCATCACACCACATAAGAGCCTAAATATGGTCATTTTCCACATCTTCTGCTGCAATCAGACAATGAATTATGAGCCTTCTTGGAGTAGCAAGGTGTGCATTTCATCCGGCGCATCTATTGGGGTCCGGAGGATAACAGGGTTGCCACCAGTGCCTTCATCTTTGCTTTCGAGGGCGATTCATTGCCTGAGAAAGTCAAGGTGATGATCTACCAGTGTGCTGTTGAGCCCTACATCCGTCTCCTGTGTGCTGCTTCAAGAGCTGGAGGTTTGAACATATGTCCTCCTGATGCGATGCCAACCCAACATGTCGGGAGTGTGGATGTGTGTCCCAACCGAACGCCCCTTGTACCCCACCTCCAGTGTGTCAATTGCAACCATCAGCACCCCCCCCCCCCCCCCTTGTTCACCTAACTGCTCTGTTCTCAACAAAGAACGAAATATCATGGATTACAAGATCCTGGACAGGCTGACTTACTCAAAGTCTAAGCATAAATACCAAAAGCTCCACCCAGTGAGCATGACAACACCATATGCCACAGAAGCTTCATCATTGGTATACCCAGCAACCAGACCACAATCTATACAACCACTGCCAATGGGCCTGCAGTCTCGATCAACTGCACCGGAGTCCCCTCGCCAGTTGGGGCATTTCTTCTTCGGTTGCCCCCCCACACTCTTTACCTTAGGAATAACGATCCCCCAAACACACCCCCCCAGGGGGCCCACAGTTCTTTTGTGGGTACGTGTGTGGCGCGCATGGGGCCCCGAGCCGGAGCAGCCTTTCTTCTGCCCCAGGCTGCTTCACTTTCCCTCCCGGTTTATGCCTTCGCCCGGAGACGGGCGTATTTCACGAGTTCAGGTGTTTTCTTGTTGTCGTTTCTCTTATTCCTTGGTTCCTTCCTTTCTTACCCTTTGTTTCTGTCTCTCTCTCCTTGTCCTCTCCTCGCCTTCTTCTCCTCATTAGTCTCCGCCTCGGCGTTTGAGACACCTTTCCTTCTTTCTCTTCACTTCCTCTATTCTTCTTCTTTCCTCCCTGTGCGTGTCTGAAGACCGACCCACGCATTATCATGCGTAGCAGGTGACGGGGTAACGCGTAATTCCCCGCCCCGGGTAGACAAGTAGGGCACGTACGTACCCCCTGGTAAAGGCCAGGCCCAGGGAGGGGTGATTACCCGAGCTGGTACCTTCCGAACATGCCAATTGGTCCCTCCGTCAGTTCTCGGGAGGTGTGACCTGAGGTGTGAACAATCACCTAAGGCGGGTAAGCCCTCGGAGAGGGCCCCCACTAGGAAGGAGCGTGCCATCGGAGACGCCGGTAATCACGGGGGACACTTCCGCAATGACTTCCTTCTCTTCTTCACTGACATTGACCCAGAAACGTAAGATAGACTCGCCTCAGCAAAAGAAGACTCTGCCTAATTTGCCGAAATTTCTTGTTGTGTCGCGCACCGACGGAAAAGACTTCAATTCTGTCAATCCTTTTGTTATACAGAAAGGTGTTGATGCAATTGCTGGCCCTGTTAAAACCTGTTCGCGTCAGCGCAATGGCTCATTGTTGCTGGAAGTGGACAGTGCTTTCCAAGCCCAGAAACTTATCCGGACTACGTTATTGCACACGTTTCCAGTCAAAGTAGAAGCGCACCGCACACTCAACTCGTCACGTGGGGTAGTTTTTACGAGATCCCTTGACGGGTTGTCTGATGACGACATCCGGTCCTATATGTCCGATCAGGGTGTGACAGCCGTCCACAGGGTGATGAAAAAGGTAGATAACCAGCTGACACCGACTCGTACTGTGTTTTTGACATTCGACAGAGTTGACCTCCCGTCGAAGGTCAAAGCAGGGTACGAAGTTATCTCAGTCCGCCCTTATATTCCAAACCCAACGCGCTGCTACCAATGCCACAGGTACAACCATACCCGTGAACATTGCCCACATGCAGCAAAATGTGTCACTTGTGGTAGGGACGCCCATGAGGGGGATTGCCCACCTCCGTCCCCTCACTGCCTTAACTGCAACGGCGACCATGCGGCTTCCTCTCGCGACTGCCCTGTATATAAGGATGAAAAAATCATTCAGCAAATTCGGGTTACGGAGAAGGTATCGACATCTGCCGCTCGTAAGTTGCTGGCGAGTCGAAAGCCCACTGTCCTCCCAGCGGGTACATACAGTAAGGTACTCACCTCACCTCGACCTACCAAAGATTCCAGTACCCAGACATGTGATTTCACTTTCGCTGACACAGTTGTGCGATCCGCCAGCCCGAAGATTGCCCGTTCCACGTCCCCGCTTCCTCCTGCTGCTTCTAAGGTACAGTCTTCGTCAACATCTAGTAAACCGCGGGCACCTAAACAAGATGCCCGGACCTTGAAAAAGGAACCCGTCCGTGAGGATTTTCTGCGTTCTCAGGCTTCCCAACCGTCAACTGCCTCTTCCCGCCGTCACTCTTCCAGAAGAGCTGACAAGAAGAAGAGTTCCTCTCCTTCCCCGCCGAGGCGTGACCCATCTGTCGCGCCGTCCAACAGTTGCCGGCCTCGGCCGTCTTCTGTTTCACCGGGACGCTCCGTTTGCCGGGCGCCCGGCCCTTTACCGGCGGTGGAAACTGCCCCTCCTGATCAACTCAGGGAGGTGGCAGGCGCGTCGGTCGAACCTATGGACCACGACCCTTTGCCCCTGGACAGCGATAGCAGTGCTCCCTCGAAATCCGGTCCTCAGCGGCCGTCGAGGTGACCCCGCTCGCTGCTTGGTTTTTATCCTTATTTCTTCTCTCATTTTTATCATGGCGCTCCTTCACTGGAACATTCGCGGCATTCGTTCTAATCGGGAGGAGTTAAAACTACTCCTTCGATTGCACTGCCCGCTTCTAGTCTGCCTCCAGGAAACTAAGTTGCGTCCACGTGATCGTGCAGACTTTCCACACTACACCTCTGTGCGGTTCGACCTGCCACCCGTGGAAGGTGTCCCAGCCCATGGAGGGGTTCTGATGCTCCTTCGAGACGACGTCTATTTCCATCCCATTTCCTTGCACACTCACCTACAGGCAGTTGCCGTCCGCATCACCTTATCCACATTTACCTTCTCCCTCTGTAATATATATTTGCCATCGTCATCTGCCCTTACTAGGGCAGATGTGCTAAACCTTGTTGACCAGCTCCCTTCACCTTTCGTGTTGGTAGGCGACTTTAATGCCCACCACCCCCTATGGGGCTCTCCGGCACCTTGTCCGAGAGGCTCCCTTTTGGTGGACCTTCTCCAACACCTCGATCTTGTCTGCCTCAACACCGGTGCACCGACCTTCCTTTCTGACACAACACACACTTATTCCCATATAGACCTCGCAATATGCACTCCTCAGCTTGCCGGTCGGTTTGAGTGGTATGCACTTTCTGACACGTACTCGAGTGACCATTTCCCTTGTATCATCCACTTCCTACATCACTCCCCATCTCCGCGTCCCACCAGTTGGAACATTTCTAAAGCCGACTGGGGGCTTTATTCTTCCATGGCTGTTTTTCACAATCAGCATTTTCCCAACTGTGACAGTCAGGTCGAATACCTCACAGAGGTTATTCTCACTGCTGCTGAACGTTCCATACCTCGTACATCCTCTTCTCCACGTCGTGTGCAGGTCCCTTGGTGGACTGCAGCCTGCCGCAACGCGCTTCGAGCCCGACGCCGTGCCTTACGCACCTTCCGCCGCCACCCAACTTTGGAGAATTGCATCAATTACAAACGTATGAGAGCGCAGTGCCGTCGTATCATCAACGACAGCAAGAAAGCTTGCTGGACAGCTTTTACTAGTTCTTTTAACCGTTTTACTCCCTCCACGGTTGTCTGGGGTGGCCTACGCCGTTTGTCCGGCATCAAGGTCCACTCCCCGATTCCTGGCCTGACCGTGGAGAACGCGGTCCTCGTGGACCCAGCTGATGTTTCAAACGCATTGGGTCGTTTCTTTGCGGAGGTTTCGAGCTCTGCCCATTACCACCCTGCCTTTCTCCCTCGAAAACAGGTAGAGGAGGCACGGCCGCCTTCTTTCCGCTCTTTTAATCGTGAAAACTATAACGTCGCCTTCACCATGCAGGAGCTAGACCGTGCTCTCGCCCTGTCCCGGTCCTCTGCTCCCGGGCCCGATTCCATTCATATTGAGATGCTGAAGAACCTCTCTCCTGCGGGCAAGCGCTTTCTTCTTAGTACCTACAATCGCATATGGACTGAAGGTCATGTTCCCACAAGTTGGCGTGAAGCCATTGTTGTCCCCATCCCCAAACCAGGGAAGGACAAACACCTTCCTTCCAGTTATCGTCCCATTTCTCTGACGAGCTGCGTCTGTAAGGTGATGGAACGCATGGTTAACGCTCGGTTGGTCTGGCTCCTCGAATCTCGCCGCCTCCTGACTAATATACAATGCGGTTTTCGTCGACACCGCTCTGCTGCTGATCATCTCGTTACGTTGTCGACTTTCATTATGAACAACTTTCTAAAGAAGCGTCAAACAGTTGCCGT
>CM048745.1:218032572-218515072 GCA_026315105.1 Locusta migratoria | reverse complement strand
TGTTCATGCTTCACCCCGTCATCCCAATCAGAGACTTCTATTTCCAACTGATGCACTCCCCTCCCCCACGACAACGGCCCTGGTCGGGTCTTCAGATTGCAGTCTGTGTCCATTCCCTTCTTTCTTCACTTGATTCCCTTCCCCCTTCCATTCCCTTCCCTTCCCATTCCCTTCCCTTCCCTTCCCTCCCCTCCCCTCCCCTCCCCTCCCCTCCCCTCCCCTCCCTTCCCATTTTCCTCTACTCTTCCCATTCCCTTCCCTTCCCTCCCCTCCCTTCCCATTTTCCTCTACTCTTCCCGTATCCCTCCTTGGACCATTCCTCACTTGCAGCTTAGTTTGGACTTATCCCGGAACTCGAGAGAAAGAGAGAGAGAGAGAGAGAGAGAGAGAGAGAGAGAGAGAGTGGATGGCCAGTACTTATCTCAGCTCAGTACCATTGATACTCACCAAAAAAGGTAAAAATAAACATTGGGTCACATGCTTTTGGAAATGAATTCCTTTATTGCGTAGGAGAGGATGGGTGAGAAAGGGGATAGAAGGGAAGGATTACAAACAACCCAGATTGTGAGGTTTGATTTATGCCGATTATAAATATAATAACATAATGAGAGTAGGTTGCAACTCACTACAAAGTTGATTACTAAGCCGCAGACAGGCACAGAGGAAAGACAGTCACACTCAAATTTCAGCCACAGTGTTCAATAGAAAAGAACTTATAACATCCATACAAACACATGGGCACAGCTCATGCATACATGACTGCCATCTCCAGCTGCTACATGCCAAGTTGACTCAGGACAACCTTAGCAGACTCAGGATGTAGCAGCAAAGATGGTGGTCATACATGTGTGTGTGTTGTGCCTGTGTGACTGTACGACTGTGTGTACATTCTTTTCTGATAAATACTGTGGTCAAAATCTAAGTTTCAAGCTTGTGATTGTTTTCTAAAATGCCTGTCTGCAGCTCACTGAAAGTTTGTGCAGCAAGCTGCAACCTATACTCATTATGTTTTTGTATTCCAACCTGGAATCCCATTCTTAAACCATAAGTATAATAATTTCTTTCTCTTTTTTTGTCTGCTGATTGCTCTAGTACAGTAAAAGCTGTGATTTACTGCTCTTTGTAAACTTTAGATTTATTCATACAGTCTCTCTCTTCTTCTGCCAATAGCATTATTAGTGCTAAGTGTATACATCATTTTGCTTGTATTTGATGGGAACACCAATATATTGTGCATGAAAATATGATAGCGTGCTATCTGGAGGAAATAGTACTTCTTTATCATTTTACTCTTATGTTGTTTATTTATCTTTATTTATTATT
This sequence comes from Locusta migratoria, assembly GCA_026315105.1. Taxonomy (NCBI): domain Eukaryota; kingdom Metazoa; phylum Arthropoda; class Insecta; order Orthoptera; family Acrididae; genus Locusta; species Locusta migratoria. The sequence continues at coordinate 218,513,749 of CM048745.1, read as the reverse complement.
TATCCTTTATGTTGTTCATTTAAGTTATGTTTACAAGTTTATTTCATTTTTCAATTTGTTTCAAAGGCTAGCTGTTGACTTATTGTCACATGAACGAGATGTTGAAATCTCCAAATTGCGTGACTTAATTGCTGGAATTAAATGTGGAGATATTTCAGCTTTAGATGATGTGAGACAGGAACTTGAAGCAAAGTACACTAAAGAGGTTGAAGAACTTCGGCGGTACTTTGAACAAAAAGTTGCAGAAGTTGAAAAACAGTAAGTGGAAGCTGACTGAAGCATTGTAAATCCCATAATATATAAGAAATATCTCACTTTGTAATAGTTTATTGCAAAAGTAGGTATTTATTAAGAACTTAAGAAGGAGAAATTTAAAACTACCACAACATTCTTGTATTGAAAACATTTCGCTGTTAATTATTAGTCATAAAGTTGTCTGCATTTTGTCGACCAACTTCACTTATGATATACCCAATCCTGTATTACGTTTAGAGGTATTAACAAAAGGGATGAGGAGAGTGTCTTAAGATGCAGGAAAGTAATGGGAACATCATGAAACAATCTAGCGATAAGGAGTATCTCTTTGTATTGTTGTAATGAGCTACTGCACCTCACTCACAGTCTAGTTGCTTTTGGCACTGGACTGGCCGGACATGGTGGTTGTGTGTGTATAGTTGTCTGAGCGATTATGTGAATGTATGTATTTCTTTTTGTGACAAAGGTCATGGCCAAAACTTTAAGTTGTGAAAATGTGATTATCTATTTTCATGCCTTTCAGCAGCTCAGTGAGCCTCTTTACAGTGAGTTGTTACCTGTCCTTCATTATTGACATTCCAATCGGATTTTCGATTATTATGTTAAAATCATCTTAAATTCATCTTTGTAGTTCCACGTTTTTGCACCTTAGACATTCATATGGCTTTTATATAAGGAGCAAGCAAAAAGGATGACAGTCATTTCAATGTTCATAATTTTATAATTTTTTGCTTTATGACGCTGAATTTAAGAAAAATATTACTGCACTGCACCACACTTCTTCAGCAGAAAGAAGAGACATTTGGATGATTGTCATCTTTGATTAGCTCTTCTGTGTCTTTTTATGTAGTAAATGTTAACAGACTTGTCTCCATCATTCTGTATCACTTCACCTTTCTTCCTCTTATTTTCCACTCTAGCTGTTGGGAAGATGTGTGTTTATTTGCCACTTTGGTAGTTTTTCAAATGATAGAAGAATTTTTCCCAGCTTCAACCTTGAAGAAGAAAATATCTTGCTTATGAGCAACAATACTAATTGTACTTAGGGTTGCCAGATGGTTGGGATTTGCCTGTGTTCACATGGCATTTTGTACAGTGTCCAGACTGCAGACAAAATACAGAATGTCATGACAAAAAAGGTTCTGGTAAAGCTTTATGTAGTATAATAATTACAGATTGTCACACTTTTACTTGCTCCATTGTCAAATAGATCAAAAATTGTTTAAAAAATCACACAAATTTAAAAAGAAATTATATCATTTGTATTGTTTGTTTGTGTTGTTCACCACATGCGTGTCTGTTCAGTATGTCACTCGGCTATAAGGAGGATTTGATTTAGTAAGTGTTGGTGGGTGTCTGTTCTGACATGTATGAAAGAAAAGACACAATACAAGCCCTACTGCCGTAAAGGTTTTCAACGTCAATGATTGAAAAAGAAATATTAGAAATACTCATAAGACAGATTTGATATAATCTTTAATTGAAACTAAATATATGCAGCCAAATTTTACTCTCCTAAAAAGTAGCCTCCGTTGACTTTCATCACTGCTGTGATTATGAGGTGCAGTCTGGCTATCACCTTCAATAGGTTTCCCTTGGTGATATGCCACCATCCCTCTTGTAGTCTTGTCCAGAGGTGATTAAGGTTGGTAATAGACTTTGATTTAACTGATCTATCCAAGTGATTCCAAAGCAGTTCAATAATTACAGTCGGTGAATTAGAGCTGCCAGATCATATTTTTAAGTTCCTTTGTTTTTTTCTAAATTTGCCAAATATGCTTTATACAATTTTGAAGTAAGTATGTTAACATAGGAAATTTGACAAAACTGACAAAAAATGGTGTAAATGGCAGGAAAATGTAAGATCTGGGAATGTAAAAGTGGGGTTTTACTGTAGCTGGGAGATGGGCCCCAAGGACAGACTGGTTTGCTGCAAAACCCTCTCTCCTCAGAGCCTATTGTATAGAGTCACTACTCACCTTAAGCTGTTATAATCCTTTATTTATGAACGAATTATCTTAAAATTGTTTTCCTTGGAAACATAATAACTTGAGGTGGTGTTTAATCTCCCACAGCATTCTGTATGCATTGGCTAACAAACAAGATATTACTGCTTACAATTCATCAATATTTCATGATTTTCGCTTGAAAACCACCTCTTTATCTCACACCCAGAGAGAAAAATCACGAGTTATTAAATCAGGGCTGCAAGCAGGCCATTCATCTGCACCATGTCTGGGAAATGGTGATGGAGCCTTTTGTGGACATCATCTTCAAATTGTTACTGAAGAAGGAAGTAGTATCATTGACATGATAATCAAGAATATCCTGTCATTAAAGCAAAGGCAGATATGAGGAAACCCAGTAGGAACAGAGTACTTCAGAATAAATATTCCCATTAAGATGTTTTCAGTAATATATATTTTTATTGTCAGTGAAGCTCTTCTTTTACCACTGATTTCAATAACAATAGAATAGATTGGTATGGGAAGAGTGAAATCTAAGTAAGAGGAAAAACTTTACACTTGTTTTAATCAGTCCTGACAGATAACTTATTTGTGCACCTGCTTCCTTCATTTTCCTTGTCCTTTTGTATCTATTTTTTGAACAACTTGGAAGTTTGGAGCTGGTTGAGTTTGTACCAAAGTTTGCTGGTGATTCTCCTGCTAATGCTCTCTTCCGTATATACATGACAACCCAAACATTCATTAATGTATGAGTATGCACTAAATCATGGAATAATGTAGGTAGAGAGTTAAAAATTGACACACAAGCTTTTAATGACAAATAATTTCATTGAAATCAACAGCAAATACAAATGCACAAACTGGTTTACATTTAGTGCTGGAAATTTGATCTGTCAACAGCCACAGATACAAAATTTTGACTATTCATGTAGACCCTACAGTCTCATGAGTATATGGTGGTGTGATGTGGATTTACTCCATCATTCATGACCAGACCCATTTCTTTGAGGAAGTATCTGATACAGCTTTTCAAAATATCAACTGTGTTACAAAATCACATCATTCATAACCTGGCTAACAATTTTTGGAAGGAAAAAAATTTATGGTTACAAAATAATTTGACATAAATTACTAAATTTCACAAAGCTCTAGCTTTGGGGAAAAATTGTATGTGTATGTTCATAAGCTTGTAAGCTAAGTTGGCATTCTAAAATACTGGTCTGAGTTCTTATCTAGTGTTCAGTTCTTACGACGTTAAGTGAATGAATTTACCATTATTATGATGGTGTATTGTTATTGGTTTCTTATAAACAGCACTAATTGTATAATTTTCTCTGGAATCAGTTTGGAACATCAAAGATTGTATCCTTTTACCTTATGTTAGGCTGTTAAGATGCACTGATTTTAGAGTTGTTATCAATATACATAATGTCACTTCATGTTTCAGCTACTCTGAAGAAATTGTCAGCCAACATAGTCGAAAAATGTCTGATAGCAGCTGTGAATCAGAAAATGAATTGGTATCTGATATGTATTATAATGGTGGAGGAGACCATGGATCTCATCTAACAACGCTTACTCATATTTGTGAGCCTTATGTAGTGGAACCAAGCTACGCGTATGTAAATTCACTCACAATAGTGTTGCCATTAGTCATTCTGATTTGCTTCCATTGTTTTTCTTAAAAAGAATAAGTGATGTACAGTATTTTCTATTAACCTCCCCCCCCCCTCCTCTTCTCTCTCTCTCTCTCTCTCTCTCTCTCTCTCTCTCTCTCTCTCTCTCTCTCTCTCTCTCTCTCACACACACACACACACACTGCACAGAGAAATCAGTGAGACCTACTTGTAGCATCTTTGTCCCTCATTCATGCTCAGTTTTAAATTAGATTTTTCTTAATTCCCTAGATCTTTTGCTGTCAAAAAAACTGCAGATTTGATTTGGATGGACTGTAGAATGGCAGAGTTGAGGCAGCAGATTAATAACAGGATGCTGACCAGCGGAGTATCAATAAAATAACAACCACATATTTTATAGAGGGAAAAAAACCCAAACAAAACAAGCTACAGCCTTCGTGCATATTTCTGTGATACTTATCAGCATGTGCAATCTTTTTGGTGTTGGTAGTGGAGGGCTGCTCATGTAGGACATCTGTAGCAGCACATGCAGTCTTGGCACAACTTTGCAGTATAGAGAAGGGTGCACCTAAAGATATGAAAGCCCACTATTTTTCTTTTAGCAGAAGACAATCCCCAGCAAAGCTGGTCCACCCTTGAAAGCAAAGGTGTCTGACAATACTTTACCTGTGCAGGTAGCCGAGCAGTTGCACTGCCGTGGACACAAACTGTTGCCCTCCAAGACAGTGGTCCACTGAGTTCAAGCTGGCCAACTAGCTGGAAAGTGCAAAGTCCGTGGTAGTGGAAGTAGAAGTTGGCTCATTGGTTATGTAGCCCAAGACTCCTGATGGCAGCTTAGAAAACCATATTGTTCCAATGCCTGAGATAGATGCCCTGTCATAGGAGATGCTGTCTAACTGTGATGCCTTTGGATAAAACTGCTGGATGTTTCTACTGGTTGAGTGCCCAATTGTGCCAAGGCACTGCTTCTAAACACATATACCAAAACTGTGTCCAGAAGGTCTTGGTACTGATGTGCTGCCACTGAGGCTGGCCTCCCATACTGCTGTATTTTCAGAACTGCATTTGCTGGCCCTTGGCCTTCTATCATACAGGGCTTACATGAGACACCTGTGCTATTTTACTTACTAGTGCAAAAAAATAATGGTGTCACTACAGTGTTCTTAACAGATCATTTTTTTTCTTTCTTTTTAAATCTTTATATACTTCTACGTAAACACAAGTCATCATTTCATATTGTTACTAAAAATCTTTAATAATTCTTCACTGTTTTTACACAAACCTCTGACAAACATTCATACTGATATACACTATGTGATCAAAAGTATCCGGACACTGTGCTGAAAATGACTTAAAAGTTTGTGGCACCCTCCATTGGTAGTAATGGAATTCAATATGGCATTGCCCCACCCTTAACCTTGATGATAGCTTCTACTCTCACAGGTATACGTTCAGTGAGGCGCTGGAAGGTTTATTGAGAAATGCCAGTCCATTATTCACGCAGTGCTGCACTGAGGAGAAGTATCGCTATAGGTTGGTGAGACCAAGCATGAAGTTGGCATTCCAAAACATCCCAAAGGTGTTATATAGGATTCAAGTCAGTACATCAGAGCAGGCCTGTGCTGTGACAGTGTGATGCAAAAGAACAAGGGGTGCAAGCCCTCTCCATGAAAAACATGACCACACCATAACACCACCACATCCGAATTGGCAGATGACATTCCGCGAGCATTCGCCTTACCCACACCCTGTCATTGGATCGCCACATTGAGTACAGTCATTCATCACTTCATTCAACATTTTCCCACTGTTCAGTCATCCAACGTTTATGCTACTTACACCAAGCGAGGCGTTGTTTGCCATTGACCTGTGTGATGTGTGGCTTATGGGCAGCTGCTTGACCATGAAATCCAAGTTTTTTCACCTGCTGCGTAACTTTCATAGTACTCGGAGTGTATCCTGGTGCAATTTGGAATTCCTGTGTGATGGTCGGGATAGATGCCTGCCTATTACACTGTATGATCCTCTTCAATTATCCGTGGTCTCTGTCGGTCAATAGCCGCGGCGGAATAGTCGTGCGCCCTGTGGTGCCCTTCTATGGTGCAAGCGGCCGTTCCACGTCAGGGGTTCCAATCCTCCCTCGCTCCCTCAGGTCTGGGTTGTGTGTGTTGTCCTTAGCCTAAGTTAGTTTAAGTAGTTTGTAAGTTTAAGGGATGATTACCACTGCAGTTAGGTCCCATAACTTTAGAAACATTTGAACATTTTGTTGGTCAATAAACGAGGCCAGTTATACGCGTTTGTTCTGTATGTGTCCCATCACATTTACACTTCACTACTACATCAGAAACATTTGACATAGGGATGTTTTGGAGTGTGGAAATCTCGCATACAGACTTCTGACACAAGTGATACCCAATCACCTTATAATGTTCGAAGTCCGTGAGTTCCACAGAGTGCCCCATTCTCGCAGTTTCTAATGACTACTGAGGTTGCTGATATGGAGTACCCAGCAGTAGGTGGTAATAATGCATATATATATGTTTTTGGGGGTGTCCGAATACTTTTGATCACATAGTGTTGCTCAATTTATTCCAAATCTTTACATGATATTATTATTTGCTATACATAAGTGGTGTCTGTTCTTTCAACAGTTCCAAAAGAACAGACACCAAATATATTCAATGAAAGCAAACATGACCCTCATTCGTTTCTTCAGTGTAAATGCACACTAGACCCAAACCCTTAGTTAAAATTGGACAGATTTCGCAAGTAATAGGTACTGATGAGTAGGGGCAGTATGTTAGAAGTGTGTGGATAATTTGATAATTTTGTCTGACAGGAAACTGCCTAGTAAGCAGAATGGAAAATTTCCATATTAACCCATTTATTTGTTTCAGTGTCCTCTGGAAGCTAGTGTCATAAATTCCATTGTTTGTTGATTAGAAAATGTTTTCTTATGCACTTAAGCTATATATTTTTTGAAATTATATATGGTATTTAAATATTTATGTCTGTTGTGTTAGGTAATGACAATTCAACTTTCAATATTGTTACCAAAAATATCAGTGTCCTCTACAGTTTACTCAGATTTGTAAATAATGCTCTAATAAACAATTGGATGGTCTTAGGATGAATATTTTTCTAACTTTTAAAATAAATGTATATATTTATATATAATAATGGAAAGTCCTTGTTGGTATTCAACAATATAACAAGGATAGCTTGCAAGTTGCCACAAAGCTATTCTTTGACCCATGATATGCACTCAAAACAAGACACTCATACACACGTCAGCTTTTGGCCACTGCTATCAGTGAAACGATGCACACACTCATCATACAATCACAAAAACATACCTCACAGACACACAAGTGTTGTCCGCAGCAGCTGCTCTGTTCCATCACTGAGTAACATAAACAGAGAGAAAACCTCCCCTAAACCACTGTCTCTTGGTTTTCCATAGTTCCATCACACAACAGATGATATCCATCAGTTTGTTTGATAGTTGTGATAGACTACAACAGAGGTGTTTCTTAAAGTTCCTCATGGTAGCATGAGATGCAGAGGGAGCAACATTGTCCGGTTTTACATGTTGTTCACTGCTTCCCCTAAACACTGCTGTATATGGGGATGCCCACTACCTGCTGCCTGCTACCTTGTCAAATTTCTCACATTAGCACCATCATGGGATGTTTAACAACTTTTAGAAACCTCCTGCCTAGCATCCCTCTTCATTCTCATCAACGGGCCCTTACAAAGGTTTTTTATATGTACCGTATATTTCCGCAGATAAGACGACCTTCAGATAAGACGAGGTACAAATTTTCATCAAAATTTCATAGTTTAAGCATATGTATGGCCTATAAGATGACCCCCCCCCCCCCCAAGTTATGGTACTTACTTAATGCATGCCGCACTTTTTTACCAGTTTTCGTGATCTAAAAATAAGCCTTCATATTAGATACAGAGCCAAAGCTTCAGACAGTTCTGAAAAATGCTGTTAGAAGCTGATAAGTAGTTTTCATGATTGGTACTTCTGGATTTGACCATTTGTTGCAGTGTTTGAAATATGCTCCTGATATTTCTTGTGTGTAGTGCTATGTTGTGTCCTATCGTGAAGAAGCATGTTTTGTTTACACCGCAAAGTTAAAAAAAAAAGTAATTTCTTTCGCCGAGATGATATTTAATTGTGCCGATGCACATATTATGTGGGTGAAAACACACGGAATTGCCTGAGAACAGAAGATAAAGGATTTTGAAGGAAGCTGCAAATGTTGTGTATAGCTCTGAAATATTTTAACCCTTTCACTGTTCCGCACGTAAATATATTTCAGTGCAACTTTTGATATATTGAGAAATTATTTTTGACAAGCTACATTGTAAAAACAAACTTCATTGTAAATAATTAATTCTGTTCCTGCTTTATGGCATCAGGTTATCGTATGTACCTTGTCCACTCAATAATTAAATATAGCTCGAAAAGCGATTTTTTTATAATTGTGCGAAACTTTGTTTTCATAAATCTTTCCTCCACAATGTAAATCTCATTAGGGTAATATTGCATATGTGCTGCATAGTGTGGCTATAGCAAGGCTTCGACCTCCAAACAATATATATCAAATTGATACATTTCGAAACGATACAGTAAATTGCTTTACAGTTGTACGTTCGATACATATCATTTCAGGCCGAGCTACTTCGAGTGTAAGCTTTCTTGTAAATTACCCAGAAAGCTGTACTCTTTAGGTTCCTGCCTAACCAAATCCTTTAAAATCACGACATATTCATAAAAAATCATAACATTCACCTGTTCGATACGTATCGTTTGGATACTTAACCGCATCGACATATATTGTTTGGATACAAGGAATGGAAGTTATATCAGTTTAGGAAACTGTCAATGATTGTAGTATGGCTGGTAAATCACGTTACTACTTTCATAGGTGGCCCAGACTTTGATGGAAAGGATAAACCTGTGGCAGGACTGGAATATGAAGTGCTAGGTGGGTGGATTCGACAGGTCTCATTAAGGGGTTCTCCACAGGGATATGATCCCTACATTTCTGCTACTTTTCAAAAGTAATATGCATGTCTTTTGGTTTTAAGATATGGATATCTCTTGGTCCTCTGTGATAAGAACTTCAACTTATATCATTGTGAAATTTCAAAATTCCAGTTGCAGTATGAAGGAATGAAAAAGCTATTGTGCAGTACTTTCCTGTGCTCCCTAGTATAAGAATGGAATAAATAAATACTGGAGCACAATGCTAGCTGTTTTGCTAGTATAGCATAAAAATTTAATACCATACTCTGGTAAAAATTATGTAAATTATTCAGTGGAAGAGTGTGAATAACATTGTGCAGTTTTGATACCATTGGAGGGTTTTCAGGGTGTTCACATCAACCTTTTTACTCTAACCAAGCTGGTTCGTTAGTAGGAAGTCGGAGAAAATTCAGAAATGTTCAAGCTGTCACCAGTCTCATTGATTGATCTGTAGTCTCCAGGCCTATGTTCATAGGAAAAGGAAAAAGCACATGAAAGATTTCTGATTACTTGTCAGTTGAGCATAAGCAGTGTCAGTTTTTCTGCCAAGATTTGATTCCTGCTATTTCCTGTTTTTAATTTAAATTTACTTAAACATTTCAGTTAATATAAGTAAAATTAATATAGTTCGTTCAGTCATAATTTAATTAATTTATTTATTTAAATAGTTTATTTTCATAATTCAGTGAAGTTTTAAATGAAAATATTTCAAAAAATTCTAGCAGCTAATTATCGACAGATATTTCATACTTTTTTTTTTTTTTTTTTTTTTTTTTTTAGGTAATAACTTTCAAAAACCAATATTCACACCATTTTTTCCAAAAATATTCTTCAGTGCAAAGCACATTTCATTCAAGTTTTTAAATAAAAGTCTTATCTCTGTCAACTTTTATTCATATCAAACATACCGTACCAAATCATTGGGGTAGAATTAGGCGCACTGAATTGATACTACACAGTGGAACATGTTTTAATGGCGTCTTCTCTTACCAATAACAGCCACTGTTGTAGCTGTTCTGATGCACTGCATTGTTTAAGTAAATTTAAATACGGTATATTAATTCAAATTTTTAGAATAAAGAAAATAATATATGGAAGTAGTAGGAATCAAATCTGGGTCATAAGATTTGCACTCTATTTACTTACCCAATGTGATACACTAAAATTAACCATTAAGATACTCTTAACATGTTTCTACTTTGCTTATCCTGAAGTTTGAAATCTTTTATGAGCATTTTCTCTTTTACACACACACACACACACACACACACACACACACACACCCCTTCAGGGCCTCAGCATTAATTTGCCAAGTACGGACTTGGCGTACCTGGGGTCACGAGCTGTAGTCTGTGTCATGCCAACAGTCCACCACACCGTACGCTCTGTGTGTGCTTCAACGACCATTGTTTGGCACGACAGTGGAACGTTGTACATTTCAGAGCCCGGGGATCTTGGCTTAATCGCATGGGTCACGAGGACATTACAAATCTCTATTTAAAAAAAAACTCAATCTCGAGGTGTGCTACGTGCCGAGGAGATGCATGGTTGTTGAGAGTGAAGAGGCGGATGTATAACTGCCATCTCTAAGGGAGGTAGAGGAGACTTCAATGCTGCACAGTACAGTCCCCAATCGTTCCCTTCCATGGCAACGCCATTGGAAGAAAGTAGGGCGAGATAGCAAGGTGAGGCGTATGCCCCTCGATACTTAGTGTCTATTAGCACAGATGGGAAATCTTTTCTAATGACAAAGCCTTTTCTTTTTTTTGGGGTGAATTTAGAAGATAAATTCGGTATGTCAAAATTGCGGTCCGGGTCAGTCCTGATCCCATCATCATCCTTGGCTCACTCTTGGGCATTGCTCGCCTGTGACACGTTTGGTGATGTTCTGGTCACTATAACTTCACATAAGAGCCTGAATATGCTGCAGGGTATGGACCTTCTTTTGCAATCTTATGACGATGCAGAAAAATCGAGAGCGACGAGGTGTGCACTTCATACGGCACATCTAAAGGGGTCCGAAGGACAAGAGGGTTGCTACCGGTGGCTTCATCTCGGCTTTCGAGGGTGACTCATTGCCTGAGAAAGTCAAGGTGATGATTTACTGGTGCAATGTTCAGCCCTACATTCCTCCCCTGATGGGCTGCTATAAGTGCTGGAAGTTTGGTCATATGTCCTCCCAGTAAGGAGTGCAGACATATGGCACAGCCAGATGTCCCTTGAACCCCTCCTCCGGTGTGTATTAACTGCAGCCTACACCACTCCCTGTGCTCAGAAGATTGCAAAGTTCTGCACCTGGAGCAGAAAATAATGGAGTACAAGACAGTCGATAAACTGACATACAAGCTACATCCTGAGAGTATGACAACAGTATATGCCACAGTAGCTTCACCATCAAAATCCACGGTGACCAGAGCTCAAACAGTGAATACAATATACAATACCTGTTGGCCCCCAGGCCCAATTGACTGCACCTGCCCCCCCCCCCTTCCCACACGGATGGGGGCACGCCCACTTCGGTGCCTCCCCCCCTTAAGCTTTTTACCTTGGAAGCAATGACTTTCCAAACACCAAGGACGTCGGTCCCCATTTTACAGGCAGAGAAGCAACAACCTCCCCCAGCTCGTCTTGAACAGAAGGGGTTCCTTGGGTTGCTCCATTCTGAGGCTTCTCAACATGGCAAAGATTCTGTATATGTCCCATAAACTAAATAAATGGCAAAGAGGATACCAGCAAATTGCTGCAGGATCCCCACACTGCTGATTGAAGGGCGTCCTGCTCTTTATCAGCCCCTGAAGCCATGTCTGAGAAGCCCTCCCAGCCCTTAAAACCTAAGAGCCAGCAAGAGGAAAAGAAAAATAAAAATGAGGAGGAGGGAACCTTGGTAGCTTCAAAGCCACAGCTACCAGCATCCTCTGCTTCAGAGGATGAAGTCGAGATTTTCACATCCCCTGAGGATCTCGCACTTACTGAATCATCGGAGCCTATGGTTTATGATTCTTTAGATTCTGAGCAGAAGGCGTCCCAATGAAATAATCTGCTCCTCAGCTTTTCCTTATGGACTTTCAGCCAAGAGGCAAAGTAATCCTCCAATGGAATTGCGACGGTTTCTTCAGGCACCTAGCTGAGCTGCAGCAGTTGTTATGCCACTTCCACGTGTTTTGTTTGTCACTGCAGGAAACATGGTTTCCTGCCCAGAGGACCCTGGTGCTTCACGGCTATCAAGGCTACTACATAAACCGGACTACATACGATAGAGCTTCAGGAGGCATCTCTGTCTACATCCTTATAACTGTCCCCAGTGCTGCCGTGCCGAGGCAGTTGCTGTTTGAATCCGGACATGTCCGAAAGAACAGACACCACATGTATATAACTTATACAATTTACTAATGATGGACAATGATCCTTTCTTCAGTGTGGAGGTACTCCTAGGCCCTTACTGTTACGGGAATTAGTACAAAGTGACTATGAGTTTGAGTTCTAGTGAGCAGTGTAAAGTTGCAAATTTGTATCTGATGGGATGTGTGCTTGAGGAATTCCATGCAGGTGTGATTATGCTGTGTCCCCAGTGGTATAGGGGTAGCGCAACTGCCTAGAAAGCAGGAGACCTGGCTTCGAATCCCGGCTGGTTACACATTTTCAGCTTTACTCATTTACAGTTAATGTCATACATTTTGTGAATATGAATAGATAATAACTGCAGGATCAAAAGTGGTGTCTGTTCTTTCAGACATGACCAAAAGAACAGATACCACATAAACTTAATTAATTGTGTGTTTAATTAAAATAGATGAAGTAAAACTTCAACAACAGGTATGATGTCCAGTTTATTACAGCTTTACAACTAACTCTGCATGAGACACACTTAGCAAGCACCACTGAAAATATCTGCAAAACTGTATCCTACTATCACAAATTCTTCAGGAGATATGGCATAATCATTGAGATAAGTGAAAACCCAGCTTTTGCTGAAAGTAGGATGTACATTATGACTACTCTATTCATATGGTGTTTCATAATAACAGCATTAGTGTCTTCCAACAAACTTTAAGTATACTGTGATTTCAAACTTTTGTGTTTTCAACCTTATTGCTTAATGTTAAATATTAACTGACTTGTAATCAGACATTTTAAGCTGTTTCATACATTGTATATAAGTTCTTTGATTAATCAAAAGTTAACATGTATCTTCTAATTCTTAAGGTTACATTTTTTGTCAGTTTGACTCAAGGGTTTTCTAAGCTAACTGTGCAGCTTTAATGGATAAACATTATAACTTTTTATTGTCTACTTTTTAAAGTCTACTTTTTAAATATTGTCAGCATTTCAATATTTTTAGGGAGCTGGAAGAACCTTTGGACCTGGATGTTGAGAAGAAACATATTACAGACTATCAAAATCAACTGCAAACCATGAAAGAAGAATTAAGAAAAAAGTACTGTAATGAGAGAGAGGCATTAAAAAAGGACTATGAGGCAAAGGTTGAAACTATAGTGAGAGACCTTAGTGCATCCCAGCAAACAGAAATAGAGCATTTAGAACTAAAATACAAGGATGAACTACAAAACTTAATATCCAAATATGAAGCAGAAATACATCATATGAAAACCACGCATGAGACTGTTTCAATTAACAACACTGTTAAGCTCCAAGAAGAAATTGATATTCTTAAGGAAAAACACACACAAGAAATTACCAAGTTAACAGAAAAGGTTAAAGAATATTCTAAGAAAAGAACTGAATCTCTTCTATCAGCAGTCAAACAGTATTTTGATAATTTTTTCACGAGAATTAAGACTATATTTGAAGAGCAGAAACGAAGTAGGAATTCTGCACACATTACCATAGAAAGGGTAAGATTCTGTATTTCTTTCTATTAATTTCTTTACACATTGTAAAGATAAATTGTAACAAAAGGATGGGAAGACTGACGATGAATATCTACTGTTAAACTGTTTCGCTTTTAAAACTAATACTAATTGTATATAGTTTGCCATGACTTATAACTAGAAGGGGGTGAATTATGCTTCCACAAAAGTCTTTGGTCACTTACCAAATAGCTTCCAAAGTCTGACAGATAGCTGACACCCACTTAAATTAAAGTAAAAGAATTTCTGAATGACAATTCCTTCTACCCTGTTTATGAATACTTAGATCTAAATTACATTCCACATCATCATGAAATTTCATATTTGTGCTCTGATGAAGTACTAATTCAGTCCAAATTTCTTCTTAATTTCCTTCACAGCTTGCTCAATGTACAGATTGAACAACATTGGGGTAAGGCTACAACTCATTCTTATTCACTTCCCAACAAATGCTACCCTTGCAAGCCCTTAGAGTCTTATATCTACTGTCTGGTTTCTGTACAAGTTGTGTATAACTTTTTGTTCCCTGTACTTTATCCCTGCCATCTTCATAAATTTAAAGAGTGTATTACAATTAATGTTGTCAAAACATTTCTCGAAATTTACAAAAGAATAGCTTTGCCTTTCTTTAATGTATCTTCCACAGTAAGTTGGAAGGTGAGTCTTCCTACATTTCTCCCAGATCCAAATTGATCTTCCCCAAAGTTGGCTTCTACCAGTTTTCTATTCTTCTGTAAATAATTCATGTTATTAAACTAATGAGTATGTAATTTTCATACCTGCCTGTGCCTGCTTTCTTTGGAATTATTGTTATTATATTCTTCTTGAAGTCTGAGGATATTTCTCCCATCTCATACATATTGTACACAAGGTGGAATAGAAACTTCCTCGCAGATTAAATTTGTGTGCAGTAACCGGGACCTTTGCCTTTCGCGGGCAAGCGCTCTACCACTGAGCTATCCCGACACGTCTCAAGGTCTGTGCTCACAACTTTACTTCCACCAGTACCTCGCCTCCTACTTTCCAAACTTCACAGAAGTGCTCCTGCGAAACTTGCAAGACTAGCACTCCTGGAAGAAAGGATACGGTGGAGACATGGCTTAGCCACAGCCTAAGGAGAACTTCTGTGAAGTTTGGAAAGTAGGAGGCAAGGTACTGGCGAAAGTAAAATTGTGAGGACGGACCATGAGTCCTGTCGGGATAGCGCAGTGGTAGAGTGCTTGCCCGCAAAAAGCAAAGGTCCCAGGTTGAAGTCCCGGTTCTGGCACACAATTTTAATCTGCCAGGAAGTTTCATATCAGCGCACACTCCGCTGCAGAGTGAAAGTTTGATTCAAGGTGGAATAGTTTTGTCATGGATGACACTCTGAGACTTCAGTAGTTCTGAGGGAAAGTCACTTATCCAGTCCTTATGTCAAATTCTTCTCTCAGTATGTATTTTATCTGATATTCAACTATTTCCTCTTCCCTTTGTACAAATTGCCTTGAAGTTTGTTTCCCTGGTGGAGCTCCTCTATATAGTCTTTTCACCTTTCACATTTCCCTTCTTTGCTCAATACTGGTTTTCCGTCTGAGGTCTTATTTTGAAACAGCTACTTTTAGTTTCCCCAAACATAGCTTTTTATTGTCCTATAGGTGTTATCTATCTTTCTCCTAGTTATAGATTCTTCTGCAGATTTGCATTTGTTCTCTAGCCATTCATGCTTAGCTATTTTGCACTTAATGTCAGTCTCAATTTTTTGTCATCTGTATTCCATTTTACCTGCTTCATTTACTACACTTTTTATACTCTTTCCTTTCATCAATTACATTCAGTATCTCCTATGAAATGCAAGGACTTTTACTAGGCCTTGTATTTCTAACTATTTGGTCCTCTGTGACCTCCAGTATTTCATTTCTCAACGCTACCCATTCATCATCTGCAGTGTTATCCTCCAACCTATTTTTCAGTTTCTGTCATTCATTGCCAAAAGCTCTCTGACAACTTTAATCCATAATTTGCAACCAATAAGATACGGTCAGAGTCTGCATCTGACCCTGGATAAGTCTTGCAGTTTAAAACCTGGCTTTAAAATCTATGTCTTATCATTATAAAATCAATCTGGCACCTTCCATTATCTCCTGGTGTCTTCCTCATATTGTGGCATTGAAATGGAAGCAGGCTTGACTTTGAAGACAGGGTTGTCAACTGAACACAGCACTAATACCGAAAGCAGGTTTATTGCGAACTGAAACATACACACAGCACTGACTGCATCTCGGGCAGAGTTCTCTGCTATTTATACACAGACAGAATGTACAAGAAATTAGAAGAATAGTTAACATAAGAAACGTGCAGAAATTAAAAGTGCACATAATAAACATGTAGAACATTCTGGAAATGGTAATACCTAGCACACTGGCTTCGGATTCGAGATTTGATGCATAATGGCCGAATACTACTGAATCCTGAATCCAAAGTGTTATATGAAAACCTCCAGTTATGAATGTTGTACTTTACTTTGCATAACAGTGCACTTTTGTCTGCATTATTTAGTTTATTTTCCATACATCTGCTGAAAGATGTGACATCATAAAATGATCTTTGAATTTATTCAAATGAAACCACTACGAAATTTACGCAGTTGCATGACTATTGTGAAAACAATCTAGCATATTTACCCGAATCTGAGCCCCCTTTCTTTCTTTCTATCTATCTTCTTTTTTTGAGGAAGGAGGGGGGTACAAAAACTGCTGTGATTTAAATTGAGTACAAAGCGAACAAAGTTCTGAATAATGGCACTAGGAGCCACCTCAAGTAACTTTTACTGTCTGATATGAGCAGTAGAGTTGTTCATTTGAATGAATACAGATAAAGAATCGTTAGAATATAATCGTAATCCGGACAAATCATTCAAAAGAATCGTTTGTCTAGTGATGATTCCAAGATCCAGTGATTCGTGAATCGAAGGCAACAGTTGAATTGTGCCAAATGATTACGAAAACCAGAAAAGGGGAGGATGGGTATGAACAAAGGAAGCACATAACGAAGATCATGAGCCATTAATTATTATTCACCAATTACAGATGACAGAAATGAAACGCAGCAAAATAAACAGGTTCAAGAAATGAAAGTATGATGATGAATTACGTACTTCTTACGCGTAGCAGATGCAGTGCAACACATATGTCATTTATACAGTTACCATGTAGTATATTTAAACAAGAAATTCTTGCACATTTAAGTTTCGCATATTCCAGAAATGGTTCTAATGATTTTAATTGGTGTTTTTTTAAGTTCATCTACATAGTTGTACTTTTTGTAAAAACTTAATTTTATAAAAATATTCTTTTTATATAAAAATCTAATTTAAAACATTTTTAATGCCATATCTGAAATCTATATTACTACCTTTCTTCTTCCCCCCCCCCCCCCCCCCTTGAAAGAAACTGATTTTACACCAAGAAACAGGTTTATATAAAAAAGCAAATTTCTTGTATATAGAATAAAATTTAGTATTTAGAAATGGATTTTGATTTTTAAAGTTAATTTATAAAGATGTGTTTCCTGAAACTGAGAGATTTTACATAACAATTATTTTATAATGATTAGTCTATTATAATGTTAATTACCATACATTTAATGAAATTTATATTTAAATGGCCAAAGTATTTGAACAGAACAGAAAAAAATTATAAGTTTACAGCAATATACGAAATTCATGACCTAAGGTAACTATTTTGACCAAATGAGCTACACCGACGGCAGAAATAATTGGTAGCCTAATATGTATTTATATCCATTTGCGAAACTTCAGACTATTTTTCAATAATATTTGAGAGTTGAATCAGTAGCTTTGGCTGATTATTAATTTAAATCTGAACTTTACACAACATAAATATTAAAAAATCCGATACACATATAGACTTCTTTTTGGCATTCTGTAAGAATTGTGCCGTCGCAAAGCCGAAAGAATCATAGGAAAAGATTCACAAAGTTAGATTCCAACATCCATGATACAGACATGTATTTTCATCTATAAGCAGCATGTAGAACATTTTGGCATTCTGTAAGACGCATGCCAATGCAGACGATCATGAACGAATTGTAGGAATTGATTCACAATGTGGGATTGAATCGCAAGAATCGATTCCTGGAAAAGAATTGTGTTGCCCATCTCTAGTAAGCAGTGCTACACATACTTACTTTGCAGGCACAAATATAAAATGTAGCCGCCTGTGAAATATTAGTAGCAACAAACATAAATTTCTTTACGTAACTACCAACAATACGTAAGGCTTTAGGATTCTTCTATGAGTTACCTCATTCTGATTTCACATATTGTTTCATCCAATTTTGTGAAGTGCTGGGGTATGTGAACTGTATGATTTCAAGAAGAAAGTTATTTATTAAGTGGGGGAAAAAGTTCTGATTGTGTGGGATGACATCAGTTCATCACACACTTGACTTCTGTTTCCATAAATCGTTTAAGGTCAAACTTAAACACATGTACACCGACGGCCTTTCGAAAAGTGACAAATTACACCAAGTCACATAAAATGTGCAAGTGTCCCAATGGAATGCTGATACATGGATGTGGATTCCAAATCAGATTGCGTAACAGGCATTTAAAACTGTTCAATATCGAATGCACTACATTATACGATGGATGAGGCTCTGTACTATGAAGGAACTGATCAACAAGGAATCAAGTTATAGTGATTCAGAATCTATATCTAATTGCTATTTTAAACATTACGTAAAAATTGTATTACAAGTGTAATAAAATTGTTTTATTTTTCCGCATTTAGTTTGCCATATATTTGAAGTCTCATCTACATGCTACTACGTAAAGCCGACTGGCAAGCCTGTGTTGCGACAATGTGCCTGACGCCATAATCACTGCCTTCGTGCTACAACTTATGTGCTTTTCTCTTAGGTGCAAATCATTGTTCCTATGAATCATGATTCTTAAATTCCACACTCTCTTTGCCATAAGAATAATAAAAATGTAAACATTACGCCACGTAATCTTCTGTGTTAGAGGTTACCACATTTAGGCCTAAATTCCATTTGCCTAACAAACCTGAAAGACAATGACAAACGCGGGAGAATATATATTCTTATGCTGAATGGAAATAGTTAGAAATGAAGCACGGTAACTGACTTATAGTACTGATTTTTAAATCTTCTATGAATATAAATTCTGTGCAGACAAGTTATGTGATCTTAAATTTTTTAAAGAATAAGTAAAGCCACAAAATACCCTTGATTAAGCTTCGGAATCGTGGCAATAACAAGTACACACGTGTTGAATAAGTGTGGATTTCTCTGTGTCTGAATGTCCTGTCTGTCACTTATTGAATGCCTGATATGTCACTATAAAATTATTTAACATTAACACATCCTGTTTTTTAAGAATCCATTTTATAACTTTCAAAATAGCTACTCATCTTGTAAGATGCCCTGTCAATAGCACCCAACGTGAAGAATGGATCGTCCTGCTATGACTTACACTGCAGCCGCCAAATGGCAGCCTAGAAGTGAGATCTTCTAGTGATTATAAGTGCGTAGGTGATGCGTAATGGCCGACAATGGCGGAGATCCCAGCTTGCAATACGTCTGCAAGTTAATAATAGTGGCCGCTGAGCAGTTATCGACTTGCATCCTCACGTCTTTCCCTAGCATTTGCAACATGAGGTATAGTTTACCAGAATGAGGGGACATGCAATCTACATACAGTACAGAATCATCATCGGCTACCCCATCATGCACATCATGCCCTTTTTCCGACTTGGAAACAGACGAAACATGTCCCTTCTTTTTTCATCAGTGGCAAGTCGCCCATTGCTGTGGACAATCTTCACGTGCATGTTTAGTGAAACAGCGAGGGCAGGAAGGAAGAGAACGCGAACCTCTGATCTGCTGCTTCATGTTGTTTTGACCACCTGGCTGATGCTGCGGGCGCGTGTTAACTGCAGCAACATCCTCATTTGCCCTATCGCCTGGCGCGTCACCATCTGCCCGACCTGACTGTATCTCGCCGACATCACCCCATACTTCTAATTGAGCATCCGCAACATGAGTGATTTCAAAGGACTGAGCTATGGAAAGTACTTCATCCAATGTGGGATTATCCAACTGAAGAGCTCGTTGGCGAACTTCGTTATTCGGCACGGAACACAAAATTACATCCCTAACCATAGAGTCAGCATACGATTTCTTGTGAATTTCCGTTACAAATTGACATTTATGACCGTGTCCTTGTAATTCAATAGCCCAAGCACAATAGGTCTGATGAGGCTGTTTTTTGCACCTACAGAATGCAACATGAGATGCAACGACATGAGTCTGTTTTTGAAAATATGTGGTAAGAAGAGTACACATGTCATCAAACGACAATGAGGAAGGTTCTTTCAACGGTGTGAGTTGAGACAACAGTTGATACAACTTTGGCGATACCCATGGAAGGAATAAAGACTTACAGGTTTTTTAGTCAGCGACGTTGAAGGCCATGAAGTTCTGCCAAAGGCGTTTCTCGTAATCTATCCAGTCGCCATCTCATCATACGAGAAAAAAGTGGAAATTGTCAACAATGGTCTGGTGGGCATTGCTGTGGACAGAAACAGACCTAGCGTATAGCAGTGGTGAGAAACTGTTGCTGTTCGATTAAGTTGCGTAGAAACTGCTCTAGAGTTGCCATAACACTAATGTTCACTTTACTAAAAGAGACAGAAACTCCCAAACTCGTCGCCAATAAAGTGTAGTAACTTTATATACAGCCGCGGTGGAGTAGCCGAGTGGTCTAAAGCGCCTCGCTGAGGAGCGCACGGGTGCTCGCTGTGGAGGTTAGAGTCCTCCCTGGGGCATGGGTGTGTGTGTTGTCCTTAGGTTAGTTTACCTAGGTAAGCTACGGACTGATGACCACGCAGTTTGATCCAATAGATTTACAGACATTTGAACATTTAACTTTATATGCACTTTAATTCCACTTCCGGAATGCATACAAAACAAAACACACCTGAAAGGCAGTTACATGTGTACATAGAAATAGTTGAACCAGAACTGTCTTCATAGCTCCGCGCTTCCCCATGCAGCATTCTCATTGGCGCTGCCGTAGCATTATTTAGAGAGCAGCGCCCCTATAGTCGGTCACATGGAATCTAACGGCGGACATGTCAAACATCACACGCGAAATCACAACACATTGAACCAATAGGAAAGTGCCTGGAAAGTAGTTTGCATTTAACTCATTTTCACCACTTTCGAGCTGGACACACTGTCCACAGATTTTCCTTACATTTATATTCATGAACATCATGATAATATACATCAGTCCTGATTTGGTGAGATTCTATTTATCCCAGTTACAAGTTAAAGAAGTTTTTCACTTGTGGTGGATGACTGCATACTTCTACAATAAACTGAAAGGAAGAAATTTAATTCTGTTAAATACATAACTTTGTTCCACTTTTGTGTTTAAATACCTTTATTCTGTTAAGTAACTCATTGCAGGTGTATTATCTTAAGAGAATATTCTAAAACATTTTTGATAGATTCCTCATAAGTTTAGACTTATAATATTAAGCAATTATATTATTTATATTTGAAGAGGTACTGTAAATCACTGCAGAATATAATTAACTACTTTTTCTTAATGACCTAACTTACATCAGTTATTTAAAAGTGTACGTAACAAGATGATGATGATTCAGTCAAGAACAGCAATATTTTAAAAAGCAATCAGTATGCTGTAAATTTCTTGTTATAAATCCTCTTCTAAGATCTCATGTCTTATGGTTTTATGTAATGTATTGCTTCATGTGCATACTGTAACACATTGTCTCAAGAGTAGGGACATGAAAAAATTGCATTTTTTGACAAATGCAAATATGCATGGGAAGAAGTAATTTTTTTTATGATTTGTGTGGAAAGTAATTATTTTATCAAGAGATAATTTGAAATAGCGTTATTTTCTGCTTATAATTATGAAAACTGTAACCAATCTTTGATAGCTTGTATTTTTTATACCCTGAGTGTGAAAATGTGAACAGAAGATCGTCTTTGCAGATGTGTTATGCAATGTAGGGACCTATTGTTGTGAGATATACATTTTATAACAAACAAATACACATGTTTGTCTAGAAGATAAAAGTCCTACGTTTTACATGGCAGTCTTAGGTTGTGATTCTTTCGAACCAGGTTGCATCAAATTCCACTATAGGTCAAGCTGAAAATTACTCTTTTACAACACGGTGAATACACTGCAAATGTCAGCAAGAAGTTGCATGGTAATGATTGAATTGTTTGTTCTTTACATTCCTTATTTTGAAATCAGTAAATTGACTGAGACACTGATGTAACTGATTTTTTATAATGACCCCTCTCAATAACAGAAAGGATCAGTGTGTGTTCATTGGTTTTTCTGTTGAATATTCTGATCAAAGTTCTCTCGGCATGTGGCTGGATAGATTGGTCATTGTGCAAAGTTGCACTATGATCAATCTATCCAACTGCATGCCCAAGAGACCTTCAATCAGAAAGGCTCAGTGCTCACTATGATCGTGTGTCAGTTTTGCTTTTGCTTTAGCTCCATTTCTCAGAAGGTTGGATATGTTAATATTCATTGTTCCACTCCCCTCTGGGGCTAAAAATTCTAGCTTTTTTATGCTCGTGAATGTTTTCCAATACATTAAAGTCTGCACTATAACTGCTGGAAAATGAAAACTTTCAGTGTATTTTGAACACTCCAAAATTCACTCATAAAGTGTGAATAAAGTGATGTTTGGGTCAAATTCTGAACTAAGTAATTCCCATAAAATGTGAATAGAGCTATTTTTGCTTCTACTTTCCTGTTAAGTACTTTGTCTGTTTTTATCTGTATCATTGTCAAGTATAGGCAGTAGGTCTTGAATAAGAAGCACTTATAAATAGTCGATATAACATCTATCGATAGCCGACCTGGCTCTTACTCCTCTATTTGTCACTCCAAATACCACTCGTATAGTCTTCCACATAACAAGGTCGCCTTCGAATAACTGAATAGATGGTTTGAGGAACCCGCTAGTTAGTTTCCTCTATCCACTCAAATGCATAGGACTGCATTTCTTCTTGCAGGGACGAAATAACCTTGGAAAAAATACTTCGAACTTAGACTACAATTAAATCAAGACTTTTTTCATCTTAAGATATGTATTATAACATTAATTCTTTCTTACAATGTTGAATGTGCAAATACATAATGAGTAATTAAAGTTCAGAACTGGTTTCCATCCGACTTTCACGGTATGTCCCTTAATACTGTTAAAACAACAACAACAACAAAAAAAGTAAAAGAGATTACATCATTTCTCTTGCAATGTCTGTGCAGCGTCTTAATTATTCTTAGGCGGTGCACTGTTATTCACTGTGCTTCGCTTCCAATTCCAAAGTCATCACTTGGATTCTTCTTTTAACATTTTCTTGCACCCTGCAAAGAATATTACGGGCCCACAGTTTTCTGTTTCGTTAATAAATGGTTGATAGCAACTATCTTCTGTTGGGACTCTATAACTTATGTAACGACCATTCCATCGTTACATTATAGTCTATAAATGCCCAGAAGAGGACGAAATTAACATTCTTCAGGTTTTGTGGTTGATTTTTTGTGATTAAGTGGAGAATCGCCTTAAATTTGATTTGCAATCAGTTCATATACAGAAAATTTTTGGAAAATGTTCTTAAATCTCAATGGAATGATCAATTGCTGAAAGCTTAAATACAATACAAGAAGAATACCAAGGCAGTTTCGGAAAACAGTTGACATGTCTGCAAAAATGAGGGTTCCAGTCAAAATATTCTAATATCTAAAAAACAATTTCAAGGCACTAAAGTTTTGTCTTCATACAATTAGCCTTTCAGCCCACAAAATTTCTGTGTCTTGTCACTGATAATAAATAAATGAAATAGATGCAAATTGTGTCAAAAATAGAAGAATTTTCACTTAAATAAATGTGAATTTTACAGAAAACTAGATCCTAGAATTACAGGTCCCTACTCGTGAGGCATATTTGAATGACTAACATACTCTTCCATGTGCTAACATACTCTTCTATGTGCAGCAGGTTGAAATGATCCAAGAATCTGCAGATGGGTGTTGTGACAACATTAAATTAGAAGCAGAGTTTCCTGTGCATTTGAAATTGAACTCTGGAATATTTGAAAGGATTTCTGAAGATGAGGAGGTTTGTCTAACATTATTCTTCTTTTTGGGGTTTAAAAGCTCTTCAATCACCGTGTTTGCTTACAAAATAAATTTGCTTTACAAGTTTGGTCCGCCTTGCGCAAACACAAATTTTGCTCAAGGCGGACCAAACTTGTAAAGCAAATTTATTATTCTTCTTATTGGCAACCTGCTTTAAATGTTAACCACCTATCCCAAGAGTAACAATCAAGGAAAGAAACGTCTCATATTGCTTGTAATAGTTTATGAAAATATTGTGTAACATTTCACATGGACCTAACTAATACGTAAGCAACATTACATGCACCTTCAGAATGTATTATAATATTGAGAATACTTAATGCTACAAATGACAAAGAGTCTTCATCAGTCCCTTAATAAATTAATCATGGTACTGTATGGCTATATGTGGAATTACAAGGCACTTTACATGAGAACAGCAATTGGCATTATGTTTTTGTTCTGCTACTGCAGTTGTTGTTTAGTATTTAGTAATATGACTGTTTTATTGAAACCATTTGTAATGTTTTATACTGTGTATATCTGAATAACTGTTGTAATCTTCATTCATTTCAACATGACTGCTGTATATATCTCTTATTCCCTGTAGAATTTTAACCCTTATTCTTCCCTGTAACACTAAGTTGTTGATTCCTAAATGTCTCTAAAGTGAACCCTCCTTCAAGTTAAGTTGTGGCAGTATTTTTTTTTCTTCACAATTGTGTTTAGCACCTCTTTGTTAGTTACTTAGTTACTCTGTAAGACCATTTAATCATAAGCAATATTCTGTAGCCTCACATTCCAAATCTTCTAGTGTCTTGTTTAAACTGCTTATCATTCACATTTCAATTCCATATATGGGAACATACTAGGTATGTAACTTGAGAAAAAATGGCAGAAGAAAAAACGGTCCCTAACACTTAAATTTATATTCACTGTTAACCTGTTTCTCTTCTTCAGAAATGCTTTCTTACCATTGACAGTCTGCATTGCTCTTTACTTCTGTCGTCATCATCAAGTCTTTTGCTGTCCAAATAACTAAACTCATCTACTATTATATGTGTATTATTCCCTCAGCACCAAGTGATTTGATCCAACTTGTTTTGCTTTTATTTATATTCATTTTCTCCTTTCAAGCATTGTCCATTCTGTTTAACCGTTTTACTGATTCCTTTGCTATCTCCAACACAATTATAGTGTCATTAACAACTCTCCCTCACTATCTTTTTTTCTGAACTTAAATTCCTTCTCCATATTTTCCTTTGGCTTCCGTTACTGCTCACTCAATTCTTTCTATCTATCTCTGATTCTCTTTTATGCGCTTTGACTCTTGGAATAACTGCCTTGTTCCTGTACGTGTTTTGCTTGCTGTGTTTCATCCCCACTACCCTCTTAGTTTGTCAGGCTCTTTTAAAGACAAGTATATTTCCTTTTTTTCCAAAAAGAGCACTTTTACACTGGTGTGAGCTATGCTGCAATGACTGTGTAGCATACATTGTGGGCATGACAAGTAATCTTCAATGTACATACCTCATTGGTCAATGCTGAACTGACATACTTTACATTTTCCTTGTTGACAAAGTTGGGTTCATGCAACACCATCTAGAAGACAAGGCCTCACAACTGACCTTGCCTATGTGACACCGAGATGCCACAAACACTAGTTGACTGGCCAGCCGCTACGAGGCAGTGGGCATGCCACAGCGTCCAGCCAGTTAGTTGGTGGCTGCCTCTCGGTGTGACATAGGCATGGTCAGTTGTGAGGACTTGCCTTCTAGGCGGAGATGGTTCAGGTAAATGTGGGGTGAATGACATGTACACACGTAGTTGATTATGATCACTGGCGAAGGTTGTATACATGCAGAGTAAGCACAATTACTTGTCAGCAATATTTCTTAACATAAACAAAGTTATCTTTTAGTTTATAGTTTGCTTCTATTTTGTGGGAAGTTACACATAGTTTATGCAGCAGCAGCAGTCTCTTGAAGTCAGTTTATGACTTGTAGTACAGACCCCTCAGGGGCTCAGCATTAATTTGCTGAGTACGGGCTTGGCGAACCCGGGGTCCTGAGCTGGGGACTGGTAAGTGCCGCGCGTCTTCTAGACACCGTAAACTGGGCATGCTTCAATAACCACCGTGTGGCGCGACAGTGGAAGGATCTTGGCTTGACCAACCGGGTCGCGAGGATGGTACAAACCTCTATGAAAAACCCTTCAATTCAAGATGCGCTATGTGCTGATAGGATGCATGGCTGTTGAAGAGGAACAGTCGCTAGTGAGCAACCTCTGGGGAAACTGCCGCACCTCAGTTGTATAAGGCTTACCTAGGCACGCGGGGCTCTACTTCCCTAGCTACTCGTGGGACTGAGATGAGCAATTCCAATTTGTCCCTCAAACCTTCCAGTGGGATGGGTGTACCATTGGGGGGTACCAACACCCAATCCAAAAAGAGGGCTAGGATATCCAGTCCTCCTAATTCGGAGAGTAAGGAAAAAGAGTTTTGTGAATAGTAACAGAACACTGGCTGTTGTATAGAATGTGTTTATTGTTGTGAAACGAAAGGACAGCTCGTTTGAGGAAGTATCTCCTTTCTATATTCAAAAAGGCCTTGAAGGAATTGCTGTCAGTTTAAAATCAGTGAAACGTTTGCGAAATGGGACATTACTGATCAAAACCTTGAGTTCCCAGCAGGTAATCAGCCTGCAGCAGGTGAAATTCCTGGGTGAATATGCCATAGAGGTAGAGTTACATAACACCTAGAACTATAGTAAAGGTGTAGTGACCTGTAGAGATCTAGTAAACATCCCTTTGGAAGAACTGAAATCTGAGTGGGCATAGGAAGGTATTTTGGTTGTAAAAACTATTATTAAAAGGGTGGATGGTGAGTTGGTGAAATCACACTCACTCATCCTCGCCTTCAATAATCCCCAACTTCCAGATCATGTCAAAGCATGTTTTTTTCACCAGAAAGTTAGACCTTACATCCCCAACCCAGTGTGCTGCTTCAAATGTCAGCATTTTGGGCATACCACCCTGGGGTGCAAAGGTGAGGCCACCTGTGGCAAATGTGGCAAGGTCGCACATGATGGAACAGAGTGTACACCACCCACTATGTGTGTAAACTGCTCTGGGATCACCCCGTCTGGAGTCATGATTGCAAAGTCTTCCTCGAGGAAAAAATGATGCAGGAAATCAAGACCATGAAGTGCATCTTGTATGCTGAGGCTAAGAAAATCTTCCTGGCCATGCAACCACCAGCCTTTGCTGCATCTTTCGCTTCCATTGTCCAGTAGCCAATTGCCAAAAGTGTTGCTGTCCCACAAACTGAGCCTGTTTGTGTTGGTACTAACACTTGCACTTGCCAGTGCACCTGCAAGGTGGCTGTTGCAGCCTTAGAAGCTTCCAGTTTGGTTGGTCCCCAAACCTCGGAAAAAGGCACTGATCCCCTCCTGTAGAGATGATGGCCTCCCCAGTAGCAGAGGTTGGCCAAAAACCATCACAGCCACTACCGCCCATCCGAAGCCACCTAAGGCCAAAAATGCTGTCGAGAAGTCTCTGTCACAGGATAAACCAGAAGTTACACTGTTTGAGCCTGTCCATTTACGTGTAACAGATGCTCCATCCGACTTTGCGTCAGAGCCAATGGACCTTGATGTGCGTTTGCGGCAACCTAACCGCCCCAAGTCGGACCCTCTACCCCATACCATCTCGCCGCCTCGGCGAAGAGAGAGGGTGAGGGTGAAACCTCCGTAAGCGATGACTTCCATACTACAATGGAATATGCAGGGCTTTAGGACCCATGTGAAGGAACTTCGTCTCTTATCTCAGGGTCGACCTCTGTGTATGTGTCTCCAGGAGACAAATTTTAAGCCTTCAGACTCCCCTGAGATATGTGGTTACACTCTACATAGGAAGGATGACGTAAGTGGGGAGAGAGCTAGGGATGGAGTGGCTATTTTTGTTTGTTCAGCCTACACTCCGAAACCCTCTCCCTCACCACAAGCCTCCAAGCAGTCTCAGTATCTGTATATGTGTGTCATTGACTGACTGTTTGCTCCCTCTATCTGCCCCCTCATGATACACTTAATGAAGAGGACCTCAAGGACCTTCTTACTTGGTTTCCCCAGCCAATTCTCCTCTGTGGAGACTATAATGCACATAATGTGCTTTGGGGCTGTGTCACTACTTGCCCCAGGGGTAGAGCCATTGAGCGGCTCCTCTTGTCATCGAACGCACATTTACTTAACACCGGTCAGCCCACACACTTTTGTACTGCAACAGGGTCATTATCTGCCATAGACCTCACTCTTTGCTCTCCATCCCTTGCCCACACTATACAATGGGATGTGGTCGATGATCTCCATGGAAGCGATCACTTTCCAATCTTAATTTCCCAACCATGTGGAATCGAACCTGAAAAACACCCACCACTATGGATACTCAGTAGAGCGGATTGGGCACTTTCCAGCCAGCTCTCCTTGAACATTGTGACAGTGTCACAGAATGGGTGCACCATATTACTGCCGTGATGCACTTCGCCGCTGATGCGTCCATTCCACAGCTTCGGGACGCCCAAACCGGCAGCCAGTCCCATGGTGGAATGACGAATGCCGATCTGCCATCAGGACCAGACGGGCAGCTCTGCATCGGTCAAGTGTCGTCCGACTTCAGAGAACCTCGCTGCTTTTAGGGTTGCAAAGGCCAAGTGTCGTCAGGTTATTAGAGAGAGCAAACGGAAGTCATGGCAGCAGTTCCTGAGTTCCACTAACCATTCTACAACCAGCACAAAAGTATGGGAGACCATCAGGAGGATTTCTGGAAGAGGAGGAAGGTGCCCCATAGCTGCTGTAATGGGTAAATGTACTTTACAAACAGTACCAGCAAACATTGCCCAGACCATGGCTACTTACTTTGCTACTGTTACTGCCACTGCCAGTCCTAGTGGGCCCTCTAGCCCAACCGTCAATATCTGTCCCCTTGGTGGTTGGGGACGCCTCTCCTTCTGTTGCCCCTCAAAGCCCCTGCTTTGGGAGCACAATTGCCCCAACCAACAGGGACATCGGTCGCCACACATGAGCCAGAGCCACAACAGCCTGCTCTGGCTCCTCTCGCGAGGAAGGGATCGCTTGAATCCCTTTCTCCCATGGTTTCTCCCACTGGCACAGTGGATGCCAGAGAGTGGCACAAGATGCCTTCCAAAGCTGGTTGCAGGGCCTCAAGGGCAACCTCAGTCCATGAGACTGAGTCAGCCAAGCCCTCCCAGCACAAGAAGCTGAAGGATCAGCGAGAGAAGCAAAAAAAAAAAAAAAAAAAAGAGCAAAACAAAAGACTCGCAGATGGCTACCATACCACCACAAAAATCGTCTGTTTCTGAGGACGTGGTGGAGATCCTCGCTTCCTCTGAAGACTTGGCAATTGCCAAGACTTTGGAAGCAATGGACGTCGAGGCTCTGCCTCCTCAGTCAGTGATTAGATAGTCCTATGGACACTCCTCTACCATCTCCATAAATATGCCCTGTAAGTCGGGAGATGGTCTGGTGCTGCAATGGAACTGTGACAGTTTCTTCCGCCACTTGGCTGAGTTACAGCAGTGGCTATGTCACTACCCTTCTCTCTGTGATGCACTACAGGAAACCTGGTTTCCTGCTGAGCGGACTCCTGCCCTTCGTGGATATAGGGGTTCCTATAAAAACCAAGCAATGTACGGCAGAGTATCCGGAGGAGTCTGTATATACGTTCTTGCCACTGTCCCCAGTTCACCAGTGTCACTTAACACAGTGCTCAAGGCAGTGGCTGTGAGAATTCAGGCACGAGAGGACATCACCATCTGTTCTATCTACCTTCCTCCAGATGAGGCAGTGTGTCCTGCAGACCTTGCCAACTTGATCACACAACTTCCCCCACCATTCCCCCTATTTGGGGATTTCAATGCCCACAACCCCTTGTGGGGAGGCTCTCAGGTTGCGGTAGGGACATTGAAGCCCTCATAACACAGCTGAACTGCAGCCTTTTCAATACCGGTGCCCCCACAGATTTCAGTGTGGCGCATGGCATATACTCGGCTATAGATCTTTCTCTCTGCAGCCCAAGCCTTCTACCACAGATTCATTGAGGAGAGGGGGGGGGGAGGGTCCATGATGACCTATGTGGTAGCGACCACTTCCCCATCCATATCTCTCTTCTCCAGTTTCAACCTCCAGATCACTTGCCCCGTTGGTCTCCGTGTAGGGCTGACTGGTCTGCTTACACCTTGGCTACTAGGGTGATTCCTCCAATCCCCGACGATGTTGATCAGGCTGCTCATCACATTACTAGGGCCATCATTTCTGCTGCTGAAGCCACTGTTCCGACCACCACTGACTCAGTAAGGCGCAAGTCGGTTCCGTGGTGGCCTGCAGAGATTGCTGAGGCCATCAGGGAATGTCATCGGGCATTCCAGCGCCACCTTTGTATAGAGCACTTGATCACTTTCAAACGACTCCAGGCTCAAGCTCGGAGGCTGATACGCCAGAGTAAGCAGGACTATTGGGAGAGATATGTCGCAACCATTGGCTCTTGCACTGTCCCATTTCAGGTGTGGTCACAGGTTTGGCGCCTTTTTGGGTACCGCCCACAGGCAGTAATTCCCAGGTTGAACATTCATGGGACTATATGCCTGGATCTACCTGTTATCGCTGAACAGATGGCGGATCATTATGGCAGTAACTCTGCGACTTCAGCTTACATTGCAGGCTTCCGCACCCACAAAGAACAGGTCGAGCGGAGGCAGCTATCTTTTCACACATGTCAATGGGAATTATATAATGCCCCATTCACTGAGTGGGAGTTCAAGAGTGCCCTCACTGCTTGCCCCGATACCACCCCAGGGCCAGATCGAATCCAAAACTAGTTCCTGCACCACCTGCCAAAGGACTTTCAACACCAACTTCTCACCCTGGTTAATCACTTCTGGGTTGAAGGTGTTTTCCCATCACAATGGTGGGACAGCGTCGTCATCCCAGTGATAAAACCTGGCGCTGATCCACAAGTGGCAGACAGTTACCGCCTTATTAGCCTCACCAACATTCCTTGCAAGTCGGCGGCTCATGTGGGTTCTTGAAGACCGTAGACTCCTCGTCCCACAACAAGGGGGATTCCGCCAAGGTCATTAGACAATCTAGTTCCGCTGGAGTCGGCCATCCGCACTGCTTTCGCCAGGCGTGAGCACCTGGTTGCAGTCTTTTTCGATCTCCGAAAGGCTTATGACACTACCTGGCGATACCATATTCTAGGTACGCTGCATGGCTGGGGCTTGAGACGACCACTTCTGCTGTTCATCTAGAACTTCGTCTCACTTCGCACTTTTCAGGTTATGGTAGGTACCCACCTCAGCTCCCCATGCACCCAGGAGAATGGAGTCCCACAGGGCACCGTTCTTAGTGTTCCGCTATTTCTAATTGCAATCAACGGACTTGCGGCACCAGTAGGGTCATTGGTGTTCTCACTGTGTGCCGATGACTTTTGTATGTATTACAGTTCTGCTAGCATTGGTGTCACTGAAGAGAGACTGCAGGGAGTCATTCAAAGGGCGCATTCCTGGGCTTTAGCCTATGGGTTCCGGTTCTCTGCCTCCAAAACTCGGGTTATGCACTTTTGTCGCTGTCGGGCAGTGCATCCAGACCCATAACTGTATTTAGGTGACGACCTTCTTCGTGTTGAAGATAAGCATCGCTTCTTGGGCATGCTGTTCGATGCCCGGCTCATGTGGGTCCCCCACCTACAACAGCTTCGACAAATGTGCTGGCGGTACTGAAACATACTGCGCTGCCTCAGGCATACTGCTTGGGGAGCTGCCCGTCCAACCCTCTTACAACTTTATAAGGCTCTCATCCAGTCCCGCCTGGATTATGGAAGCCAGGTGTACGACTCGGCAGCCCCTTCTGTGCTTCGGGTCTTAGACCCGATCCTAAATGCTGGTGTTCGCTTGGCAACGAGAGCTTTTCGTACGAGCCCAGTGACGAGCCTCCTCGTTGAGGCTAGGGTTCCCCCACTGCGGTTCTGTCGGCAACAGTTGTTAGCCTTGTATGTTGCCCGTGTGCACACCTCAGACTATCATCCAAATTGCAGGCTCCTCTTCCCGACTGCTGAAGGATTTGAAAGCCTTCATTTTACCATTGATTCTTTGTCACCAATTCCAGGAACTCCTTGACTCATTCCATGGCACATTAGTAATCTATACCGATGGTTCCCTGGTAGGTGGCCATGCTGGGTGTGCCTATCTCCATGGTGACCTTTTTGAACAGCGGTCCTTGCCAAGTGGGAGTAGTGTCTTCACTGCGGAGCTGGTTGCTATCTCGAGAGCTCTGGAACATCTTCGAGCCTGCCCCTGGGAGTCCTTTGTCATCTGCAGTGACTCCCTGAGTGGCTTGCGAGCACTCGACCAGTGTTTCAGCAAACTACCTTTGGTCCAGAGTATCCGAGACTCTGTTGCCTCTCTCAATAGGTCTGGACTCCAGGGCACCTTGGCATTCCTAGCAATGAATGTGTAGATCAGTTGGCCAAACAGGCCACCTCCTCGCGCCCTCTTGAAATTGGTCTCGTGGAAACGGACCTTAGGTGGACGGTACACCAGAAGGTGCGAAATGTCTAGGAGTTCAGAATGGTCTGCACTGAGTGCGCTTCACATGATCAAACCATCCACAGCCACATGGAAAACTTCACTGAGGCCCAATTGTCGAGATTCCTTTGTGCTATGCTGCCTCTGTATTGGGCACACTAGGTTGACTCACGGCTATTTACTTCGCCGTGAGCCAGTGCACATGTGTCGCTGTGGTGTTGCATTGACAGTAGTTCATCTCCTGATGGACTGTAATATTTTAGCCCCCTTGCAGCAGTCTTTTAATCTTCCACCTACCCTATCCTCAGTGCTAGGGGACGATGCCTCCACGGCTGTGTCTGTGCTATGTTTTATCCATGCAGCCAGTTTTTACCATTCCATTTAATGGAAGGTGCTTTCTCCTGACTTTAAAACGTATTTTAGTGTTTTATGTCTTCTGCCTAGCAGACATTCATGTGTGTTATGTGACTGGCTCATCCATTATTATCCCAGTGACCAGCCAGCCATGGATGTTCGTTGCCAAATTTTAGTATGATTGACTGCTTTGTTTTGTTTTCTCTATTTGTGCTGTTGGTGAAAGTTCATCATTGACATGTACTGCTCTTTGGTATTCATTCTATGTCTCCAGGTCCATACAGCCATTGTTTCCCAACCACTGCATGTTCTTTGTTAGGAACAGGGGACTGATGACCATGTAGTTTAGCCCCTCTAAACAACAACAACAACAACAACAACAAAGTACTTTTTTATACAAAGGCTATTGGCCTGCCAGTGAAGCCACATGAAGTGCCATCTACTGTAAGAACTATAGGCTTGAAGGTCCAAAATATACAAGACACCATCACTTAACAAGTTTTCTCTTAAATGCTGGAAAGTGTATGGAAAAACTCTTTGTGCACATAAAAGGTACACCCTTGTGATGGAAGAGGTTCGAAGAAGCAATAATCTCTGGGGGATCAATTAAATTATGGTGTCAGTTTCCTTAACATTTGTTGCAGTTGGCAAGTCTCTAATCTCACACAAATGTGACTAAGATGCATGAGTGTGTTGTTTGTGACTGAGGTACTATATCTGGTTGCTCAAGAAACAACACTTTGTGTAATTCCATTAAGTCTACTTAAGACAACAATTATCCAAAATAAGGAAAATTCTGCTGACACACTACCAGAAACCAGTCATTCAGGTATGTGATACATGTCAGCACTTTTGAAGTCAAATGTTTAAAACATCTTTGAAATCTTGCTAGAGCAGATACACTTATGAATGGTAACCTTTAAAACTGAAATAGACCATGTTTACTTAAAAAATCTGACTCCCTATGCATCAACTGTAGCAAATATACTTCATACAAGTCATTGAGAAAGAATAACCTTGACTAAGTTTGTCCATCAGTTCTTCTGGATGAGGTAACAGAAAGTAAATGCCAACAGTTTGTGGATTAACATAAAGCCATAAAGTATACAAAAAGTGCTAACCACTCACTTCACATATGAAAGCAGTCACTCCCCTCCTTTCCATCTTTCTTCGATGCACACTAAGCTGTTTGTTGTATTCCCACCTATCAGTAGCTACTTGCTCCTCCAGGTGGTGCAGAAATATACATCCTTGCCCTCGATCCATCCCCATCCCTTCCCTTCTCCACTAACAATAAAGTATCAACCAGCCTGATGCAGCCAAATGACAATTGTGTGTGCATGTGTTGTGCTTGAATGCTCTACCTCCACCTCACTTTGCCACTGAGTCCATATCCCTCCCCCTTCCCTGTCTCATTCTTTAACTTGTCCTTTCTCTGAACTCTCTTTATCTTGTCCAGCTGCTTAGAAATCTGTGGAAAGAACTTTTTCACACTCTTCCTGCTAACACCTTCTTGGCTCTTCCATAACTGCTTCCTATGTCCATTTGCCTAAGTGGCTACTCTCTTTAGTAAACAATTATTATTTTGTCAATTTCCCTGTGTGTGTGTGTGTGTGTGTGTGTGTGTGTGTGTGTGTGTGTGTGTGTGTGTTTCTGTGTCTGTGTGTGGGCACGCGCGTGCCTGTGTGTGGTCCGCCCACGCATGTGTGCGTGCACCTTTGTCGCTAGACATATAGCAAGAACTCAGCTTACACTTTAGTTATAATTTTAATTCTTCTGCATTCTAGGGTAGTTTTGAAGATCAAGACAAACAGTCCATCACTGATATTTTAAATTGCTATGAAACATATTTTACAAACTATACAAAAAATCTTGAAGCTGAAGTTCTATTGCTGATGGAAGCATTAGAGCAAAATGAAAGGTACAAATGTCACCAACTTGAAGAGAAGCACGCAACTGAAGTTCAGTCCTTAAAGCAACAGATAAGTGATCTAAGAGAGGAAATGAGCAGTGTTGCAGTACGAACAGTTGAAAATTTCCTGCAGCAGACAGATGTGACTGTGGCTGATCTTGCCAATGTTCCAGATATCAATTACAATCCAGATAGTCACACAAGTGTAGAGGTTATACAAGGTAATTGTCAATTTTAATTTAACAGTAGAAATATATTTTTACTCTTTAATTTACATATGTATTGTAAGCTATGTTGTACAATTGGGGTCAAAGTGATTACCCGGCCCAAATAATGTATAGCCCAAGAACAGAGCACTGTGCATGCCCAAGTTCATAAGCATGAGTGTTGCCAACACAGTGGTCTATACCGCTTCAGCTTGCTGTTTACATCATCAAATAGGTGCAGTATAATAGAATACAGTATATGTAGAGATTCATAGCAACTTAACTCACATATCATTTATTCTGTAAAATGTTATTCAAGCACATAGAAACGTTTGAGGATAAGAATTCCACGTGGGTACATTTACTACAATGAACTGCTTCTCTCTTATGCTTCATTAGGTGAGGGGATAGGCTGATGGTTTATGAACGCAACGGGCACACTTTCAAATCCTACTGGAGTCAGTTTATTTTTTATTTTTTAGACCACTTGCAGGTAATCTTTTAAATATTAATTCGCTAAAAATTGTGCAGTTGTAGGCTTTTATAGGTTTTTAAAAGATTCCATTTTATAATAATCTAATCTTTATTCACAACACATATTCATAGTAATAATATTGAAAATGGATGTACCATCAAACGGGGTCATTTCGAGCAGTTTTGAGATTATTTTCATTATAACTTCTGTAGATTTTGTCAGATTTCATTGTTTTTATGGAAGTGGTGGGGTGTATGTATAACCAATAAAATATCCTAGAAACAGAACGTCCATGCGCATCTACTTTTGCCTGTGACAGACAAATAAAGTGTCAGAAATAATCCCGTGGACTGGGGTGATTTCGGACACGTGTATTTTCAATCTCTGTCCAGTGTTCCAAAGTGTATGGGTTGATTTTGCACACAAATTGACTTTTTTTCCCTTTCTGTTTGATTTTAGCGACTTTTAATATATTTTAAGAATGTTCATCATTAAAATAAGGGATAAGGACTTATATTTATTAAAGACTTCTGTATGTTCATTTGCCACACTGAATATCTCAAACTGCTTTCTTTAAAATTTCCGGGTCATAATTATACCAATCTTGAACACCTTTCTTACTTTTATACATTCTTGGCATTGTTTGAAATCACCCCCACAAAGTACACAATTACAAAAAAACCTCAGTTACTTTGAAACTTTACATAAAACTTTTCACAGTACCACTGTTCTCATTGGCAATTGACTCTACAATACTTTTCTGCCAATCACAACAACAGCAAGTTTCCACTCCATAACACAGCGAGAATTTTCGACAATGACACTGTCCCAGTGATTATTGCGTTGGTAAATAATTGATCCCAATGTGGAAGTGTAGGGCATGGGAATTACAGTATTTTGCATAAAATAAGCAGTGCACAGAGGTGGAAATTATTGCTAATTCCTTCTTATGCAGTGAGAAAGAGAAGATAAACCATATCGTCCGAAATCACCCCGGTGTCCAAAATCATCCCATTTGACAGTATTTTGTTTGTAATTACTTCGGCTGCCACATGGCGTCTCTGTAGTTTTCAGCTAACAGAAATGTATCAGCTGACTAGCATACATCATAGGTCTACTTGAAAATTGCTGGTGTGAACATTTGTGAGCGCATAATTGCTGTCTTTGAAAGCAGCGTTAGTGCATCTGAGGCAGGACGTCGTTATGGTATTGCTGCTTCCACAGCAAGGAGATGGATCAGATGATTCAGTGATAATGGTGAGGTAAGCAGACATTGAATAGGTGGAAGACCAGCCACTCACTCGTGTAAACCATGTGTAAGGACTTAGAAAATTATGCCTCTCTGCTGATACATGTATCTTATCTTAACACTAAAGATTCATGATGTGGCAGTCAAAGTAATTACAAATACGTGCATCCAGTTTCAACATTTTTATTATGGCTATCAATTGTCTCGTTGTATAAAGATTAGGCTATTA
Source organism: Locusta migratoria (assembly GCA_026315105.1). Taxonomy (NCBI): domain Eukaryota; kingdom Metazoa; phylum Arthropoda; class Insecta; order Orthoptera; family Acrididae; genus Locusta; species Locusta migratoria. The sequence continues at coordinate 218,476,756 of CM048745.1, read as the reverse complement.
CAAAATGGAATATGTTTATAAAAATATGGAATATATTTATAAAAATGCCGAATGTGGAATCTAGAAAAGCCTATTTTTGCACTATTCATAGCGTATTAATATTTAAAAAATATTAGTTGCACAGGTCTAAAAAAAAATTTTAAAAAGTTTACTCCAGTGGTATCCGAACTCATGCCCCTTGTGTTTGTTAACCGTCAGCCTATCCACTCAGCCAACAAAACATATGTAAGAACTGGTTCGTTGTAATAAATCTACCCATGTGGAGTTCTTATACCTCAATCGCTTCTATGTGCTTGAATAAATGGCTTAAGTTCTGTGGAAGCACAAGATGTTCATTTAGATCGACTTCCCAAAATAACAGCAGATGACGAGAACTGCCAAATTGTTTCAACCTCTACAATTGGGAGACAGTTTGCAATATATTGTGTTGGGGGTCTCCTTGCCCATATGCCGCATTATGAATAGTTTTTTTTTTAAGTAAGTGGTACACTCTTGTTAATAGCAGCAACTTGTTTAATACTTAGGTTTTCATCATAAACATGCTGCTCAATTTGTGTATGTACTAGCATCAACCTCCATTGCTTTCATGGCTGCAGTGTGCCATAGTTTTCCCTTGCTCTAGATTGTAGTGTTGAAACAAAACTTTTGAGAACCGAGTTACCTTTTTTTCCCTAAATTCCAGAGCACTCCACTGTTGACAAGTTGTCACATGAGTGTACAAATGAACTAAAGGAAAAATATGAGGGCCTAATCAGCAAACTGCAGAAGGACATTCAACAAAAGGTAACTGAAAGCTCTCTCTCTCTCTCTCTCTCTCTCTCTCTCTCTCTCTCTCTCTCTCTCTCTCTCTCTCTCTCTGTGTGTGTGTGTGTGTGTGTGTGTGTGTGTGTGTGTGTGTGTGTGTGTGTGTGTGTGTTTGTTTGCTTGCTTGTTTGTTTTAATATATGCTATTATTACAAATGTTATCACTTCATTAGAAACCTACTTCAATCCTATGAAATACTATTCTATGTGTCTGTTGATTAAAATGTAGAAAGGAATGTTATTAATGTATCTTATTTTGTGTGTGCTGTATGTATTTTGGAAGTGTTGTCTCTTTATGCATCCAGAATATGTAGAATGATCAGCATGCATTTGCAAATTCGTTGTTCTAAAACTCTGCACTACTTAACACTGCTTGCTAGTATAATTTATCACATGTGAAATTGCTGTGTTCCAGTCAGCACTGAAAATTAGGTTTAGTATATCCCATCACTCTTTTTCTCCCTATGTTTATAACTTAAAGTGAAGTTACATGAACTTCAGCACACATGACAGTTAAATTTGCTTTATTTTCTGATAATTCTGTTTAAGTCCAAGAAATATAATTTAAATAACAAAAATCAGAAAGATGATAAATTGAATAATATAACAGATAGATTTGAATTTCATTTAAATTCAGAAAGTTTAGTCAGTAGTACGGAGCATGTAGACACTCATTACAAAAAATCCTGTGGTCACAATAAGATTTAACACAATTTATTATTGTGTTAATGGCTCTGTTTGCATCTGATCATTAAGCAAAGTGCTATAATAATGTTGTTCTCAAGCTCTAAATTTTGGACTAGGTTATTTCTGAGTTGAGACTATGGTAAGCCATAAGGTTGTATGGAGGGAGATGGGCTCAGCAGATGGCTGTCCCAGCTGTACTGAGCTTTTTAGATCTTCGAAACACTACCTCTCACTAAAGCAGTTCTTCAGTTAGCTTCATGAAGCTGAGTGTGTCCCATTCCGAACCTCCCATCAAGAAAAAATTTCTGCCCGTACTGAGAATCCATGTGCCATCCAGATTGACTTATCATGGAACTATGGAACTGTACTGTTGGAATTCTAAGAGCAAATAAATCAGAAAAATACTGGAAGTAGTGTATTTTAATATGGTACAGGAAAGTAATTCATGGAATATTATTAATGGAAGGAAATCAGGTGCTGAGTGAGGCTTGAAATTTTGCTAAGCCTTCGGATGATACCTCCAAAACTAACAAATTACAGATGCTCACAATTACATACAACTTGTGACATTATGGACTACTACTTGGCGTGTCACAGGAAATGATTTATGCTTGATTCCTCTTCTTTGCTGCAATTCATAGCTACTTTGACTTATCCACATGCACATTGCTCAGGAATTTTAACTCGGGTGGATGTGTATTGATCATGAGCAACAATATTATATTCGATTTTTGACTAATAAATTATATTTTCCGTTTTAAAAATTTCAGATGATAACCCCTAAAGTCGTTTGATCCCGTAAATAAAATTAGCTTGAGCGCCAATATAATAGAAAATGATCTAATAATGGAATGGTTGGAATTAGCAATATAGTAATACGGACAGTTTACAACTCACTGCAAAGACCTGGCGATGAGCTGTAATGGGCACATACAAAAGACACATACATACAACACTTTCAGCTATCAACCATGGCCTTCTTCATGCAATAACACAGGCACAAAACACATTCATACAACTGTCACCTCCAGCTGCCGCTCTTCAAATCTGTGTGTGTCTTTTGTATGTGCCTTTCACAACTCGTCGCAACGTCTTTGTGGTGAGTTGTAAAATGTCCTTATTACTATATTAGAAAACAATCTGGCTATATAATATTCAACCATTTGGTTAATAGTGTTCCATTGTAAAGTTTGAATTCCATGTCACCATGCAATAACTAAGTAAGAAATCACAAAAATATCTCCAAAAGTCCCATGCAAATGTTTCTGCAGCTATGTTCAACACATGTCATATCACTGAAAAAAAATCATGGCGCCAACTAACATAGCTGTGCCGTCTAGAATGACCAAATCAGGACCGTTCCCAGGCCTCATTTCAGCCTGCTTTGTAAAGCCCTGCCGACGAAATTCCAAAAAATTTGCCTAATGATCCACTGGTTCTACCAGTACATTTCATTGCTTTCTATACGATGGTTGAAACATTAATTTGATGGCATTGTTAGATGTGTGCTGAAATTCTCAGTAAACTCCATTTATAATCAATGTGCGATGGGAAAACAAACATTTATTGCACTTACATGAAATGTGCATTTGTTAAAAACTAATATTGTGGGCGATCTATTACGCCTCCCAGTTAGTATGAGGTATCAATTTGTATGAGAATTTTGAGTAAAGAAATAAGATGTGTCGGCAGGGTGGCGATTCATCTGGAAAACCTGGAATTCTCAGGGAATCATTTTTTACCTGGAAAAATCAGGGAATTCTCAGGGAATTTTGCAAATTTCATAAAATATCAGGGAATTTCGTATTTTTGAATATTCTGCTGTTGATAAATCGCACAACAAAAACTTGCATTGTAATATTTTTTAAGTGTATTGATAAATATATGTTTTTTTCCAGAAATTGGAATGTAACATACATCAATAATTTGTATACTGTTTTCTTTACTGCTTGAATAATTTAATTTGTATTGACTATATGCCCCCGCCCCTCTTAGCTTTCGGGAAAAAATCCTCGTGTGTGTTATAGATCATAGCTGAACTACCTTCATTATGCTGATGATAAAGTTCTTCATGAGAGTTTTTTAATAAGTCATTTGGTTTGATATGAAAGAACACTTCTTTTCCTTGTCATTCAAGGACATTCATCCCTGATAGCTGTCTGCGTTTTTCCAGAAGGATTGGATTTTCTATGGGCAGCTGCAAAAACTCAGCAAATGTTTGCATGCAACATTGTTACACCTCTGCAGTCAACAATCACAGCACCCATCTTGTGCAAAGCTTCTTCATGATCAATTCATGGTGCAAAATAAAATGAACTTGGTCATTTGAGATACCTGTAGCCTCTGCCAAAACAATATAATGGTTTCTGTCAATGTTTCCTGTTCCCAGGTTATGGTGCATCTTTGAAGCTTATTATGCTTCAATTGTTGATCCAAAACCTCACCATCTCATGGAAGGGACATGAGTCACCCAGTATAGATGCTGTTTTCACGTGGTTTTCTTTCTCATTTTTACTTTCTGTAAAATAGAATTGGACAACATCTTTCTTCTATCCATCTTTTATCCACAAATGCTTATGTCCATTTTACTGACCAACAATGAGTGATAATGACCTGCAATAATGAAATTTGACTTCATATGCACAATTTTGTTCTCATCATCTTTTAGTATGTGAGCCAAGTAACTTATCGAAATAATCTCTTAAATCAGTAAGCTGCACATATGGAAATCTACTGTAATAGTCATTTTGACAAAGGGCACATTTTTACAGAGTGACACTTGTGAACAAACATCATTGACTAGGGAAGATGTTTGTGTGATTGAAGACTGATGAAACTACAAATAAGTGTTGAGAGTACTTGCCTCACTGTGGAACATGATGTTAGAGGCTCAGCCACTCAGCAAAGTAGGAGAGTTGATGATTATGTGGCAGATGTGATGACAATCTACACTGCTAGTGCAGACACAAGTGTTTCAGAGCTCACCATTTGGTTCACATTGTTGAGCATGGATCTTGCTGTAGACAAACTAGTCTCATATTGTTCCATTAACATTGTCATTTCTGATTGCAATAGACATGAAATGATTGAGTTTGGACCTAGGGTCCATAGAAATTTGTTGCCTGGTCAATTCATTATATTTTTTGTTATACCTGGTCACTGATCCTGTCTTCATATGCCTTCATTCAGGAATTGTTTGCACAAATCATGCAGCACTCTGTAGATTCAGCCTTATGAGGGCAGTATTTTGTTTAGGGGGACATTAACTTAGGCTTTTGGAACCGTGATAAAAATGAGAGGCACTGTGATAGATGAGTACTACATTAACATTATTGTGAACCAACTGTATCCCGCCATATGTAATATCTCCCAAAAGGTTACTTCTCCATCTGAATAGTCCAAAATCATGGCTTGAGGAGCCTGAAAGTAAACACACATTGATGTCTTGCCCATTAAATTGGTTTCATATGATCCTGATGGAATACATCAGGAATCAGTGGGCCACGTACTTACAAACCAGTTGACCTATAATTTACTAGCACTGAGTAATCCATGAGAAGACGTGGTGACACATACTCCCAACAAACCTGCTAAGGGCTTGTTAAATTTACATCACACCCAATTGCTGCTGTATTGCATTTCTAAAGTGGACCGAATATCAAACTGGTGGTCATAATATTTAGCACATCAATGTACATTCAGTCAAACCAAAATGTCACTGATGAAATCTTTAACCATTACTCGGCAGAATAGCAGTATTCACTCATATGTATTAAAGTTTTGAGAAATGGAGATATTTGATATTGTTGCTTGCATTCCACACTGTTTGTATATAGGCAGCACAATAGTATAATTATATTTACACTTTTTTTGGCATAAGTTGTGTTTATAGATTGTTCATTCCATGTAGTTTTTTCTTTCATTATAAAGGTAATTGGTCTCTTTAAGTAAGACTGTTGTAGTTGTGTTTCACTTTCTTGCTACATTTCTTTGGATTTCTTCCATAATAAAGCTTAGTTATATATGTCCAAGTAGTCTTAGATTATAAACATTTCATACTTTTTTTTAAATATCACTTTAAAATAGTCAAATGCTGTTTGTTATTAACATCAATGCCTACACAATCTTCATAACGTATACAATACACTTATAATACACTGTGAACCACAGCAATTCTTGTCATTACTTATCTAATGATCATAAAAGGTAATAGAGAGATATTATAACTCAAAGTGTAGAAGGGTACCAGTATGTCAAATAAGAATAGAGAAATATGTGTAGGCCCATAAAGCCAATACAAGGAAAAAATGCAGAAATGTTGCTTTTTTTCTGCAGTTTTTTAATAAAGAGTAACTATTTACCATACACAAACTTGTGCGTGCACATGTGTGTGCACTTGCTTGCACATGATACACTGATCTACAGTACAGATTTCACTACTGCACTATTACTTACACACACACACACACACACACACACACACACGCACACGCACACATGTGAGCATCCCAATAACAGGTTGGGCAACACCTCTGGCCCTTATGCAAGTATTAATTTGACTTGGCATTGATAGAATTTTTAGATGTCCTCTTGAGGAATATTGTACATTGGGCACATTAAATTGTCAAAATTGTGAGATGGTTGGAGGAGCCTGTACATGATGTTCCAAATGTCCTCAATAGTGGAAAGATCTGGTGAAATTGCTAGCTAATGTGGGGTTTGGCAATCATGAAGGTAAGAAGTAGAAACTCTGGTTGTATGCGAGTAGGCATTATCTTGCTGAAATATGAGGCCAGTGTGGTTTTCCACAAAGGAAAAGAAATAGGATGTAAAAATATAGTCAATATACCACTGTGCTGTAAGGTTACAGAACAATACTCCTGGTTTTCAGGCTATAAGGCAGGCAACAGTCAAGATAGTATTCCAATGCTGTCAGGCACATCTCCAGACACACCTATGCTGTACATGTGTCCGTTTTAAATGGGGCTCATGGCTGAAGAGAATTTTGCACCAATCAATGTGATTGCAAGCCAAATTAGTTTGTTGGTGTACTGAAGGCCATTGTAATGGGCACTGTGAGATCAGTCCTCTTTCTGTGGGCCATCTATTAATAGTTGTTGTGTCACTGACGCACCAGTTTGCGACGGGGCGGAACTTGCTTTTCCCACTTTCTGGTGGAAAACTGTTTTGTGGTCGTTTAGGGGATGATATTAAATGATTCCCGCTTTGGTGCTGTTCCGTCCACGTGCGCCTTAATACATTTCTCAATTGATAAACAAAAGTACATACCAATTATACAGACTTATGGGCGTACAGGGCGAGTTGCGAAAAAATAATGTTCATCACACAGATGTTGTTTTAAATACGTTTAATTTTTCTATGCACGTGTTTAAATTTATAAAGATGTTTTTTTGTGACTCGAGCCCCCACACAACTTCGCACTTTGACCCACACACCGGAATCGTTTAACTCAAAAGGCATACGAAAAAACGGTACTTCAGCCGCGAAAAGCTATCCCACGTTTTTACAGAAAAATGCCGCGCCGAGCAACCACGCTCCGCCGTCCTCAGCAGTCCACGCGACTCTGCCCTCCTCCGTGCGACTCGGCTTCCGTTTTCCAGCCCCGCGGAAAAACCCCTACGTCACAAACTTCCCGAAGCTCGTATTTCCCGCGCGCGTTCGCGTGCGCGCGATTTAAATATGCCGATGTGTGTGGCTCTATAAAATAGAAGTGCGCAGCATCAGCCTGGGGGCACTGTCATGTCATAATACCCCCACTTGCGACTTCCAAACACAGTGTAGGATGTCGCAAGTAGCACCAAAACATAACACAAATATACCCCTCAAACAAAAATAAGAAAATACAATACAAAAAAATCTTACAACTAGAGACAAAAATTAAATTTTGTGAAATTGTACATATTTAAAGTTTGTATATGTGACACATATCAACAAGAACATACAATAAAAAAATCACTAATATTCATGGATATGCCCCATGTCTGTCTCATGGAATGAATACCATCGTTTTTAATATAAACTTCCCGTTGCACTGTTAAGTTTCACTTCCAACATCCCTTGTGTTGTACTTCAGTATATGGGCACTGGTCCTTACACTTCTGTCTTTTTCAGTTTGTAAGCTGGTGCAGCTCAGGCTACTGGCAATGATTTTAGCTCTCTTGTCCTCTCAGCTGGCATGAAAGCAATGAAAGGGAAAGAGAGAGAAAACAAAAAGGAATACAAATGATTTTTCTTTTGGCAAATATATATATTATACCAGGGATCCATCAGATTCACACCCCACCTCTCTGCTATCCAGATTTAGCATAATCAAAACAGAACTTCATATAGTTACACAGAAAAGTCGAAGTCATTGTTCTTTTATTTTATATCCCTCAGGCTGCTCCAATGAAAATAAACTCAAGATGTGGCATGGTTATTGTCATTTGTATGTGGATTTAGAGATTGTAATCTAATACTGTAGCCAAATTCCCATCTCACAAAATGAACTCTTAAGAAAACTTTTTGTACTTCTGACAAACTATTCAATTCATTTAATTATCTTTCATATCAGAAAATATAGATTTTATTTTGTTTTTATAATCTTACATCCCTTCTGCAAATTTCGAGACTCTGACATGATACACACAGAATTTCCTACTTACACATAACATGATCCTTTGGATACACAACATCCCTATACAAATATTTCTCTACCCCCAATGCACCAAAAAAATATATATGTATATATATTTTTAACTTTGTGCATTTCCACATTATTATCACCTGTTCCAAACTACCATATTTAAAACTAATTGCACTGCCTAATCCTAATCTGGGACTAATTAGAAAAATGACATCCACAGGTCTAGTGTCAACATGTAAAACTCAAAATCTTCAGTTCACATGTGTACTTTATAACATAATCTACTCCTTTATGTACATATTTTCACCACATCTGAATTTTAAACCCTGTCCTTACTGCTTCACATAAATTAATCACAGATATATAATAAAGTTACAAAAATAAATTTACACAAATCCTTACCCTACTATATACACTGATCATACTTGGAGACTGCCTTACCCAATGCCTTTGCTTACAATAAATTATATGAAAAAACATAATTCTACACACAGTGTCGGGCATGTATTTTATACTAGTTGTTTATATAATCGCAACTCAGTTACATTTCTTAGTCCCAGTGGTTTCCTTGATTTAGGGTATTCTAACCGATATGCATTTGGATGTGGGCACTCTGCTATTATAAACGGACCGTGATATAGCTCAAAAAGCTTCTTAGTCTCCCCATCTATATTGCTCGATCGCTCCTTGGTCTTCACAAGTACCAGGTCATTTATCTTATATTTAATGGGCTTGAATCTACTGTCATGCCTGTGTTTACGCAGGGCTGCCACCTTAGCCATTTGTTCAGCCGCGAGCTTCACCCGTTCCTCTTGAGATGTTGAAGTCCCAGGTGGGAATTCTATTTTTTTCACCTATCAAATTTGCAGCTTTCTTATTTGTCATCATTTCATACGGTGTAAAACCGGTAGCGTTGCTTTTCACACTATTCATAACATCCTCAAAGGAGGCAGTGTGTTCAGCCCATGTTTTGTGGTTATGGCTGCAGTAAGTCCGGCACAACCGTCCTAACTCACGCATATAGCGCTCAGCTGGATTGCTTGCTGGGTGGTAAACTGATATCTTTATATGTTTTACATCTGTCTTCTGCATAAAATCCTCCCATATTTTGGAGATAAATTGGGACCCGTTGTCTGATAACAAAGTCTTTGGTTTTCCATGCTTCTTGAAATAATCCAACTCCAACTTATGGATTATAGTTTTGCTGGTAGCTTTCTTCATGCCATACAATCTGACAAACTTTGAGAAAACATCCACAGTGAGCAAGATATACTTTTGACCACCCCTACTGGTTGGTAATGGTCCAAAAATGTCAATTGCCAGTAATCCCCCCACTTTCTTAGGTAATATGTTTTGCATTTCCCCTCGGCTAGTCACAGTATTGTGCTTAACACGTTGACATCTGTCACATGCACCTAGCTGCTTTTTTACTCTCCTATCCATATTGCTAAATAAAACATAATCTTGCAAAATTTCTAGACATTTTTGTGGTCCATAATGACCATGACTTAAATGGATATAACTTATAAGTGAATGGATATGTTCCTCAGGCCAACACAACCGCCACTCTTCCTTGTCAATGTTCTTTCTACGAAATAGAACCCCCTTGTAAATTTTATAATATGTATCTAATTTCTCATGCCCCATTTTACCCATGCTGGTCTTCACTAACTTCAGATTTGGATCAGTGTTCTGAATCCGTCTCATGTCTTTGCATATATTTCTAATATGTTTTTCCTCATCTACTCCTTTCATATACATCATTTGAAATTCAGTATGTTCTCCCTCCTGCTCAATGGTTTCCTCCCCTCCGACAGGCAGGCGTGACAGCGCATCGGCCACCACATTGTCAGTTCCCTTGATATACTCTATCCTATACTGAAACTGTTGTAAGATTAGTGCCCACCGTGCCAACCTATTATTTAACGACTTACACTCTTGCAAATAGCTTAGAGCCTTGTGGTCAGTCATAACGATGGTTTCATGACCTTCCAAATAAACTCTAAATTTTAAGAAACCCCAGACTACTGCCAAGAGTTCCTTCTCTGATATTCCATATCTTCGCTCATGTTTTGACAAAACCCTGCTGGCAAAAGATACACTTCTATGCTCAATTTTCCCATCCACCTTTTTCCTTTGGAAAAGAGCGACACCTATTCCATAATCTGAACTGTCAGTGGCTAGATAAAATGGGAGTGACATGTCGGGATAGTACAGTAAGTTGTTATTACACAAACTGCTTTTTATTTTCTCAAAATCTTTATCACATTCATTAGTCCAAACCCATGAAACATTTTTCTTCAGTAACAATGACAGATTTGGTGAATTTAGACTCTGATCATTTACATACTTCCTGTAGAAACTCGCCATTACGAGAAAAGATTTTAGTTGCTTACGATTCCTCGGTTTTGCACATTCAGCTATTGCTTTTATTTTGTCTTCATTGGGCAAAAGCCCCTCTGATGACAATACATGACCTAGGAAATTTATTTCAGCCTTAACAAACTCACACTTCTTTAGTTTTAGTGTCATGCCTCCTTGAAGTAAAGCAGTAAACACATCTTGCAACAAACAGTAATGCTCTTCCCAATTAGCTGTTGCGACTAATATGTCATCTACGTAAACTGTAAGCCGCCTCATCAGCTCATCCCCTAGCACATAACTTAGAGCCCTTATAAATACAGCCACAGATATACATAATCCAAAAGGAACCACTTTATATTGGTATGCCCTACCTTCGAACAGAAAAGCGGTATACTTTCTGCTATCCTCCGATAGGCCCACCTGCCAAAATCCTGCTGTGAGATCCATGCTTGTCATCAGTTTTACATTATTAAAGCCCTGAATCAGTTCATCCATATTTTGTGGGTGGTCAGTCTCAGGTATTATTATTCTGTTCAGCTTCCTTGCATCCAACACTAGCCGTACAGATTTGTCCTTTTTCTTTACAACCACCATAGGGATGCTATATTCACTTCTACACCTCTCAATTATACCCCAGTCGAGCATCCGCTGTAATTCTGTCCTCACAGCCTCCCTTTCTGACATGGCAATAGCATATGGCTTTGCTTTAATAGGCTCATGTGGTTTTACCCTTATTGAATACTCAAATTTTGTTACCTTACCTGGCTTTTCAGAAAATACATTCTTATTGTTTGTCAGTAGATAATACAGCTCCCCCTTTGCACGGTCGTCAATTCCCTTAGTGTTGTTTACCTTCCTACGTATCTCTTCCTCAACCTCCGCCGCATCCATTGTACATTTGGCTATGTGCAGACATGCCACTAAATCCTTATCATTACTTGCACTTCTAAATTTAACCCTTTTCATGCATCCTCCAGAATGTAGTTCGAGCACCTGATCCTTACAATCAATGCAAGCCCCATTTTTACTCAGAAAATCATTGCCTAGCACAAGATTTAGACAGAGATTTTTTATTACCAGAAAAACGTGACTAAACGTTTTCCCTCCTATATTTACATCTAATACAACCTCCTTACTCACTGGCTTGCTGTAAGTTCCAGTTGCATTTTTTATTCTTACCCCTGTGACTGGAAATTCAACTGTTCCTGTGGTCCTAATCTGATTGTAAAAGTCTTCTGCAATGCCACTAATAGAGCTCCCAGTATCAATCAGTGCATTTTCACATACCCCTCCAACAGTGACATTTATGATTGGCTGCACATATTCAATCACATTTTTCTCTAATTCAGTCTCTGCTAACAGGTCGTCTTCTATCTCATGTATGCAGTACTTTACCATGTTGCATACCTGACTCTGACTACTAGGGCTATATGGTTCTATGTTATCATCACCTGCAAATACTTTTTCAAACACCTCTTTGAATTTTGGGTTCCTAGCATTTAGCGTTGCTATCTTTCTTGCAAAACCAAACTTGTCCTTTTCCCATTCCTTTGGTTCTACATTATTTCTATAAGTTAAAAATTGCATCCAATCACTAGCTGTATATTCACGCTCCTCTTTCTCCATCCACCTTGCATTCATTCCACCCTCTTTCATACCCTCATACTGTTCACTATTATAGATGACAAAAGTTTGTATGTCATTCCCTATTTCTTGTTCATCACTAGATCCCTCATTTACAGAGTCATGTTCACCAGTCATTTTACTACTTCCCAATGAGAATATGCTTTGTCCCCTCAATTCATCAAATTCTGGATCCCCTCCAAATATTTCTTTAAGAACATTGTAATATGTCTCATTTTTCCCACATTGCTCTCCTAATCTTTTTATATAGTCATATTTATGAATTGCCCAATCATCTGGTGCCCATTTCCTAATCCAATTGACCTTCTTCACCCAGCCTTTAAATTTACTCTTCTCACCCTGTTCCCAGTCTTCATTAATTATAGGTGCTTGTACATTCTTATTTACATTTACATCATCAAACCACACATCATCAAGTTGCACCAAACCAGATACAGCTCTTATTACACTGTCATTAGTGATTGCTTTAAACTTTGGAATACCCACATTTTTTTCACACATATTAATATTTGATTTTGTCTCATCTAGTTCAATGACACTTTTGCTACCATTCACACATCCCCTTGGCATACTCTTACATTCAATCACACACTTATGCTCCGCTAGCAAACCTGATTCACCTAATACAGAAGCCAAACCAATGCTGTTTTCTTCAGCATCTCTCCCACTACTTACTCTTTCATTAAACAAATCTCCCACATTACACTCTTCACTTGGATTTTTATGATTTCTTCTCTTATTTGTATTTCTTTTATCATGCTGTGTAAACCATCCCCCAACCATTTCTTCATTGCCCAATATTGCATCCATATTACATATTCTTTCTTCCCTTTTCTCTCTATTCTGGTCATAGTTATTCCTATCTGATCCCCTGCTATCTGGCTTGTAATTATTTATCCTTCTCTCGGTCCTATTTCGTACCTTGTATCCCGTCCCAAATCGGACCCCATTTGGAACAAATTCTAGTTTTCCGAACGTTGTCTGTGTTGTTCGTTTCTATTTTGTTCCCTTCTTCTTTCTCCATTTTCCTGTGTTAACCTTCGATCATCCCTGTTAGTTCTTCCCCATGAATCTCTCAGATTCCTATCATCACCATTCCATCTACCCCCATTATTTCTCCAATTTTCATTCACGTTCCTTTCTTGGTGGTGGTCATGCTGCTTATTTCCCCAATTTCTGGTATTCCTATTATGTTCCCTTTGGTTAGCTATATGTTGAGGCTCCCCATGTCTAGGTTCATATGCCATTGCATGATCTAGTTTTTCTATAAAATCTAGAAATTTTTCAGTAGAGTCAGTAGGGCAGTGTATAAGTTGCAAATTTAAATTCTGTGGCAACCTCCGGCAAAGAGTGTATATTTCAGTAAGAGCTCCTAATGGTCTATCTAAGTGCACCAATTTCCTTAACTCTTCCTGACAGAATTCTTTCATAGTCTGTTTATCCCCCTTGTAAGCAACTCCATTTAAGAATTCATTTTGTAACCTGACTTGTTTAGCCTGGCTCCAGTACTTATCTAAAATTAGCTTTTCGAAAACCTCAAAGGAAACGAATTTCTCAGCACATTGGTTAGCCCACGTCTGTGCAGGACCTTCTAACATTCTTTTGATGTATTTTATTTTGCAATTATCAGTCATTCCAGGCAGGAATTGATCTTTGCATGCTGCAATAAAATCTACTACATGGTAGCTACTTTCCCCTGAAAAAGTTTTACAACTTGGTATCTGCATCCCAAACCAACCAGTATTTGCAGATGCAGAGCACAATTCTAAGTCAGCCATCCTACTATTCACTTTTTCTATACTACATTTATTTACAGCTACTACCTGTTCTATTTCCTTTCTTAAAACACTTTTTGTATTTTCCAAACTTGTTTCATCAACACAAGCCACAATCCTTTTGTTTATTTCAATTAAAGCCTGCCTAGTGTCCTCATTCCTGATTTCACAAATCTGTTTTCCTGATTCTATCCTGTCATTAAACTTAGTCTCAACAGCACCAATTCTGGCATTCAGATCCTTTTCTCTAACTTCAAATTTTAAGGTTAAATCTTCTAATCTTTTGTCAAAGTCCGAGATTATTTCATTTTTTAAAACACCCATTGAATTTTTATTGAGTTTCCCATTTCAGCAATTGAATTCCCCATTTCAGATTTTATACTTATAATTGAGTTTCCCATTTCAGCAATTGAATTCCCCATTTTTGTTTCCAGGCCCCCTACAGTATCTTTAAATTCAGTTATCATCCAACCCATCATTGCTTTCATTTCATCTGCCTTAGATTGTGTTGGGGCCTCAGACCCACTACCACTTTCTAAGGATTCACTATCAGTTTCGGTACTCATGGCTGGGGACAAGAGAACTGAAATCAACAAAATAAAAGCCTGCTGCGACACTTATCTCTTTGTCTGTGCTGCAAGTCCACTGCGTAACTGCGTCGTGTTTCCGTGCTGAGCTGCTGATGCCGAAATCACCGCTGTTGTGCGCCGTATCTGCCGCGTCCTGCCGCCGCACGGTGATGGTCTGGAATATACTGGCTGTTGCCGCCGCGTCTCCCGGTTACGCTGTTGCTGCCTGCCGCACACTCGCTGCCGTGGGCCGCTAAAATTTTCTTCAACACGCGAGTCGGAATGTACTTCGCACTCGAAATGAACGAGCCGCGACGTACTTCTCGCTTCAAATGGGCGAAACCGGAACACACTATTTCACGAAATGGACGAGTCGGAACGTGTCTCAGTACACACTACACACTGTTTCGCGAAATGGACGAGCCCCCATATGCGACGGGGCGGAACTTGCTTTTCCCACTTTCTGGTGGAAAACTGTTTTGTGATCGTTTAGGGGATGATATTAAATGATTCCCGCTTTGGTGCTGTTCCGTCCACATGCGCCTTAATACATTTCTCAATTGATAAACAAAAGTACATACCAATTATACAGACTTATGGGCGTACAGGGCGAGTTGCGAAAAAATAATGTTCATCACACAGATGTTGTTTTAAATACGTTTAATTTTTCTATGCACGTGTTTAAATTTATAAAGATGTTTTTTTGTGACTCGAGCCCCCACTCAACTTCGCACTTTGACCCACACACCGGAATCGTTTAACTCAAAAGGCATACGAAAAAACGGTACTTCAGCCGCGAAAAGCTATCCCACGTTTTTACAGAAAAATGCCGCGACGAGCAACCACGCTCCGCCGTCCTCAGCAGTCCACGCGACTCTGCCCTCCTCCGCGCGACTCGGCTTCCGTTTTCCAGCCCCGCGGAAAAACCCCTACGTCACAAACTTCCCGAAGCTCGTATTTCCCGCGCGCGTTCGCGTGCGCGCGATTTAAATATGCCGATGTGTGTGGCTCTATAAAATAGAAGTGCGCGGCATCAGCCTGGGGGCACTGTCATGTCATAAGTTGCAGGATGAATCTGAACTTCTGAGTGCCTCTCTGATGATTACTTCATACACAAATTCTGCCATGTCTCTACATTGATCACTTCCTTCAGATGTTGTGTTCACTTACAGTTTGCCCATTCCTTGCCAATAGTGTCATCGCTCCCTTTCAAATGTTGAGTGATTCATAAATTACTCTAGTTAGCTCCTTTGAGACTAACTACACAACTTCTCACAAATGCTGACATCTGTGTATGTTGTTCACGCTTTTGTCAGCAATTCATAGTTACTCGTTAACTGAGTACATGGAATGACATTTGTAAACCCCTTATGCTTTGATATCAACATGTACCTGTTTACTAGCCTTGCCAGCTGTATAGTGGAGTTACACTGCAGCATTACACATTCATCCATCAGCTATTGAAGTTTACGCTTTTGCATTCTCCATTGGTATCTGTAAGAATATCAAATTGTGACTAATCAGCATACCTCCTCTGTGGTGTACTACTACCCTCCCACCCCTTGCTTGTGTGGGGTGAGGACAGGATGGCTAGAGGTGGGGGTTCCACACATGTCAAGATTTTGATAGGCTTTTCTTCTCTTGTGTAAGGCACAGAAAAAAAAAAAAAATGAGGAAATGAGAAATTTCAGTATAATAAAAGCAACAAATAATGGAGAAATGTGGCACTAACAAGAAACAGAAGATAACGGAACATGGTTTTTTTTTCTTTAGTTACTTCAGGTTTTTCAGTTAAGTGTTGCTGATTATCAACAACCAGACATATAAGAGTAGAGAGAGAGAAGCAAGGAAAAGAATGAAATAAATACAAAGCTGGTATTATAAGTCTGATAAACTGCCGTCAAAGGATGTACCCTGTTTGCGGTGTCTTCATGGTGTATAGGCTTGATTATACAAACAATTGTGTAAAGAATTTCACCAGTGTACCAGGTAATTGTTGACGGCTGTCTGAATTGGCCAGTGCGTTGAAAATGGGGAAAAATGTTTGTGTTGTCACTAAAAAATGTTTTTGAAGTGTTGGACTCACACACAAATATAAACAGAGTGAAATAAAGTTCATGCAGGCTCAACATCATCATTGAAGCCCATTTACCTTTGGATTAATGACAAATAATAGACAAATGCCAAAGACGAAGTGGTCTCTGAATGTCTAATTGACATTATCGCAAGGGAGACGACTGACAACACCCCTGATATGGCAATGCAAGATCGTTGAATGAAAAATTATGAGAAGCTGCATGTGATGGTGGTGCCTTTATTACTCACAGTTAACCAAAAGTGCAAATCCAAAAATGCACTGATTATTATGCTTTGTAAACTTAAAACATAAGCAATTGGGTGGCAAGAAATCTTACATTTCCATGTAATAGGCATGGGAGATGATCAAATGACTGCAGAATAAAATGTTCATACTTTCTTTTAGTGTAGTTCTTATTTCATTTGTAAATATAGGTTTAATTTGCAAAAAGTAAAAGTTATTCAGGGTGTTTCTTTTCATTATTTTTAATGGTTCCTCACTGCCCATCTTAATTTATATCTTTCAGGATCCTGGTTAGATGAGATGATTATTATAGCAAAATTAAAAATATGTAGATGATAATCTGATAGTAATAATCTCATGTGGAATAACAGTAGAACTGGAAAGAGCCTAAGAAATGAGGGGGAAAGAATAGTCTTTTGGGAAAAATATAGGGAGATAGCTAAAGATGGGGTAAAAGTAGTAAAGTGCCAATGCAGAAATTGATATCAACATACGAGGACAAACTGGACAATAGTGGAAGATGTAAACACAAATTTGGATCAGTTACTTGCTGAGTGTGTATCTTTCTTCATCTCATGTCCTCCATTGATCTGCTCACCTTTACTATCTTGTACAGCATTTTGTTTACTGTTCACTTTAATTTTCCTGTATATTCTGACCACATTAATATCCTCTCCACCTCCACCCCTCCCTCCTCTGTTCCTTGTATTATTTACTGCTGCCATGTTTCATTGTCTATCTCATATCCTATTTCTTATCTTGCTCTACATCATGTCACCACTGATGGTCTTCATGTATGTATGAGGCTATACAATTTTTTTATACATCAGAAAAGGAGACTAGGATATGTTGTAAACAGAACAGTTTCTGATAACTGAAAATTAACCTACCACTATGGGTAAGGCCAGCTGGATTTCCTGATCATATAGTATTATGAAATATTTTGGAGGCAGTATTCAACATGCAATATTTATATTACAGATTAAATCTGTCTGAAAAGTTCTGTGTGGTTTAAGTTTATGAAATTACAATGTAACAGTGTTATAGAGTGCAAAGTGAAACTGGATTCTGTATTTGAGTAAACTTCTATTTTAATCAAGAAATGTTGTATATGTGTTAATTGACAAACACATAATGTGTGCTACTGTAGGAAGATAGCCATTCAAGATCCATCTGTGAAATTAAAGAGATGCATGCTTGTGAAGTAGAAAAATTGAAAATGGCATTTGACAGAAGAATGCATGATGAAGTTGAGCAAGTTAAGCATGAAATTATTAAAGCCCTTGAGGAACAAATACAGGTATATGAAATATATGTTTCTTTATCTTCATTGGTAGTGGTTTCTATATAGAATAGTAAGTATTGTATAATTGTAGTGACAATGACTTGCATCTTTGTTTAATGAATGCTGCATGTGGTGTGGTGAATGATTGCATCATTGCACCATGCACTGTCCAAAATATTTCCATTATCATATAAGTTTGGTGTACTGCAATTTATGTGTATTTTTTTGGTCTGTGGTTACTTCTCAATACACTTAAACCTTCCCTTGAACTAACAAGCAACATTTTTTCAACTGAGTGGTGCATGGTGGTAGTTGTACATTTTGCAGAGGAAAAATTGTAATTTGTATGAAATTATTTGCACAAAGAAGTGTAAACTTTGTAATGTTAGTTGTACCATATTTAGAAAAGTCAGTGTGGAGTCTTTTAAGTACTAATCATGTTTTATTTGATGTAAGATAACTGTTTATGTAGTGTTAACACCTCTGATAGCTGTACTTTTATAGGATAAGTGTTCGTTCACTGATTTGTATGTCACTCATATTGTATGATAATTAAATGTTAATTATTAGAACTAAATTTAATTGTGAACACATCTATAGTTTAGCTGCACTAGTCACATATTTGCAGACAGTTTTTATAGTAGATTTAATCAGCACTTTATTGGTCAGTGTGGTGGTAGAAAAAATATAGTTTCATTTAGAAATGTATTTACAGGATATTACACACTCAGACATTGTACATCAAATGCTTATGAAATATCTTGACCTTTAACCTCAATTTAGTTCTATGCATAACCTGTTATGATACTACTTATGCACCTCAGAAGCCATGCAACACTGAATCTACTTCAGAGGACCCTGAACAGTGTAATCATACTTTAGAATTTTTCACAGTAGTTGCAGGCTGCCTCTCATATGCCCACCTGTCAGTGTTTTTACATTGTGTCAGTTAGCAAACATTCTATTCCCACCATTGCCCTGTATCCCTCCCATCTGCACTCCTCTTTATCAAGGTATGAGTTGTGCTGTGGTGGCAGTCGTGTATGTGCCTGAGTGATTGTATGAATGTATTATGCTGTTTTTACCGATAAAGGCTGCGCCTGAAAATTTAAAGTTGTCTTTTATATGATTGTGCCTGACTGCAACTTAGCAATCATATTTTATGGTGAGTTGCTACATATCCTCATACTATTGACATTACAATTTGGACTCCCCAATGTTAATACAGGTTTATATATCATGTCATTTCTTTCATCAGTAACAACAGTGTACTCTTTTGTAAGTGTTCTCACTCCATTGAGCCTCTTTGCAGTTTGAATCTGTGACACTATATCTGATTACTTGAGATTTATTTATAAACAACTAGCAGAAAACCCGGTGTTGCCCGGGTATTTATTTATTTATTCCTGCAATTTTTCAGGTATATATTCATTTGTCTAAGGGCTGTATATGCCTGTAAAATATCTTGGGAATTCAATTAGTAGTAAAGAAGAAATAGATGAAAACTAGGTGCGTGATGGGGTGGTTTTCCATGAATGTTACTGTTTACATGCTCATATCTCATGAACTACGTGTCGGAATGTGGTACAATTTAGAAGCTACATTCAACTATACATGTGTATACTGTCTGTAAAATATTCTGTCGCTGCAATTTGTAGTGTTAAAATTATAAATTGTAACGTCATACCGAGAGCCGTAGTTTTACTCCATAAACAGCGGAAAAGTAGTAAGCGAGAAACTTTTTTCCTTTCATCATTTTAGTATGGTTGCCAGTGAGAAAAAGTTTAATAAAGTTTGAAATTATGTTTAAAGTTTGTTGCAAGTCCCTAAGTACTGTCATTCTCATACAGTGTATTTCAAAAGTCTCGCCGCATTATATGGCATTTTCTGCAATTTCTATTGGTTATGACGTAATATCTTTTGAACCCTGTGCCGTATGTGATTCTTAACCATGCAGCAATTGTTACCTCATGGTAAGGAATGTGTGTACCAAATTTGGTTGAAATCGGTCCCATGCTTTAGGAAAAATGAGCAGCATTGTCGCAAAATGCAGTAGTTTTTCGCGCATCTCATTGTTTATGAAGTCATATCTCGTGAACTGTATATCATATGGGATTCTTACACTTACAGCGACCGTCCTCGTGGATTGAAGCTTACGTGTACAAAATTTCATAGAGATTGGAACAAAACTGTAGATTTGTATGCAACACGTACAAATATACGGACACTCTGCTTTATATATTAGATTAAGTGGGAGACAGCAATACAGTGTTGTTTTTAATGTTTCATAATTTAACATTGCTTCAAATTTTGCAAGTATGTGAATGTTAGCAGACTGCAAATTTTATTACACATGCTGTTGTTTACAAATTTTGTTTTCTTTGTGCTTTGAGTGTTATGTTTGTGGTTCTTTGACAATGGCACATAGGCCAAAATTGCAATTGCACCATAAAAATTGTTACAGTAAAACCAGAAAATGGCACAGTTCAAAGAATTTTACAGAGATTGTGGAGCAACATCACAATAAGCTACGGTTGCATTTCTTCACAATTGAACAAGGACAGTATGTTCCTATAAATAACATTCTGATCTTACTGTTGATTGTATATAATAAATTATTTATGTGTACTGTAGAAATGGAAAGTCTAGGTTAGGATTCAACAACTCATCCCCCTTTTGGTCCTTCCCCTCCCCCATTCCAACTGCCACACTGTTCATTTTTTAAGGTGCCTCCTCTCCCACAAATCTAGCACCTGCACACTCCTTCAGGCAGTACTGGTATATCTACATATAATCCTGCTCTTCCACTCCCCAAGCTGCTCTTACTATGAAGTCATCAGTCAGAACAACAGAGGCTTGGCAGTCGGCTTTACGTCTTTAGGATGAGATTTCAAATAAGTGGCAACTAAATGTGGAAATATAAAACAATTTTATTACACTTACAATACAAATTTTAGGAAATGTTTATAATAGCAATTAGATACAGGTACGGTAATTCTGAATCACTATCACTTGATTCCTTGTTGTTCAGTTCCTTTGTAGTACAGAGCATCATCCCTCATACAATGTAGTGCATTCGATATCAAACATTTTTAAATGCCTGCTATGCAATCTGATTTAGAACCCACTTCAATGTATCATCATTTCATTGGCACACATGCACGTTTTACACGACCCGTTGGTGTCAGTTCTCTGTCACTTTTCGAAAGGCAGTTGATGTACATGTGTTTAAGCTTGACCTTGAACAATTTATTGAAACAGAAGTCAAGTGGTTGATGTATTGACATCATCCCGCATGGATGGCGCACAATTAGAACTTTTTCTCCACTTAATAAATAACTTTCTTCTTTAAATCCTAGTGCTTCATTACAGTTCACATACCTCAGCACTTTACAAAATTCGACAAAACAACAAGTGAAATCAGAATGAGACCACTCGTGGAAGAATGTAAGTTATGTATTGTTGGTATTTACGTAAAGAAATTTTTGTTTGTTGCTACTAATATTTCGCAGGCCGCTACATTTTATACTTGCACCTGCAAAGCAAGCCTGTGTAGCACTGCTTATATCAGATGGGAAAAGTTATTTGTGGCGGCTTGAAGCACCATTTTTCAGAACTTCATTCACTTTGTACTTGATTTAAATCCAAATTTGGATCGAAAAAAATGGAAAAAATGGGGGCTCAGATTCGGGTAAATACACTAGATTGTTTTCACAATAGCCACAAAATTGCGTTAATTTCATGGTGGTTTCACTTGAATAAATTCAAAGTAAGTTCGTTTTGTTTTATGTCATCACATCTTCCAGCATATCTATGGATAATAAACTAAATAATGCAGACAAAAGTGCACTGTTGTGCAATGTAAAGTACGACATTCGTAACTGAAGGTTCCTTATGACAGTCTGGATTCGGGATTCAGTAGTATTCAGCCATTATGCATCGAATCTCGAATCCGAAGCCAGTGTACTGGATTTGGCGAATACTGGATTTGGCTGAACCACTCGGACACAACCCTAATTCCAATCCCAGGAGTGGAAGGACTTCCCTTAAGGTGAAAAAAGGAAAGGTAAACAAGTGCACACACACCCTCATACATACACGAAAACACAACAAGGTAGACATTTGTAGAAAGCCAATATATATTTATCCCACCAGGAAAGTTTCCTTCTATAATATTCGTTTCATTACTTTCATTTTTGTTGTGTATTGGCCATCCAGTATAATGTTCTGAATTATTTTAGACAAATATTCAATGACAAAATCTTGTGTCTGCTAAATCAGCCCATTTTATTATATCTTGGTTCATCGTAAAATATATGATCTAGTATTGATCACCTTTCACAGTCTGTACCCCAGTCTTTTATCCTTATTGTAAAAAAAAAAAAAAAAAAAAAAAAAAAAAAAAAAAAAAAAAAAAAAAAAAAAAAAAAAAAAAAAATAATAATAATAATAATAATAATAATAATAATAATAATAATAATAATAATAATAATTAGACTGTTTTCTGTGCAAGAGATTATGGATAAAATAGTTAGGAAAGGAGTTAATTCAAACTAAAATCTTTTCTAGTGGTTAGAAGCGAACACACGATATTACACTCACCTAGGAAACAGAACAGACGACAGACAATCCATAACATAAATCTTCTTCTTATTATTATTTTATTGTCCTTCCCTCACTTGCCCCCCCACTCCATTGCTAAGCTGCATCTCATTACTCCCATCTAAGCCGTGCTGTACCCATCCCCACCACCGTGACGCAACCTTCCTATCCCCCCTCGCCATCCCCATTCCTATTTACACACTGCAGAGTATGATTTGAAGTGTGGCAGCTGGAGGTGACGGTTGTGTGACTGTGTTGTGTGCCTGTGTGATTGTGTGAATGTTCTATTTTCTGAAGAAGGCCGTGGCTGATAGCTGAAAGTGTCTTTTGTATGTGCCTGGCGCAGCTCGTTGCCACGTCTTTGCATTGAGTTGTAAACTGTCCTTATAACTATATTAATTCCAGGAGTTTCCATTACGAGATATATCATTCTCACTTATTTGCATCAGAATTATAAATAAAAATTTGAATTCCTATATAGATGCTAGAAGCCAACCTCAGGGAAGATCAGTTTGGATTCAGGAGAAATATAGGGACACTTGAGGCAATACTCATCTCACAACTTATCATAGAAGATAAGCTAAGGAATGGCAAACCTACATTTCTAGCTTTTGTAGATTTTGAGAAAGCTTTTGACACTGTTGATTGGAATTTCAAATTCTGAAATCAGCAGGGATAAAATATAGGATTGTAATGTGATTTACAACTTTCACAAAAACCAGACAGCAGTTATTAGGGTCGAAGGGCATGAAAGGGAACACTGGTTGGGTAAGGAGTAAGACAGAGTTGTAGCCTTTCCCCAATGTTTTTCAATCTCCACATTGAGCATGTCGTGAAGGAAAGCAAGGATAAATTTGAAGAAGGAATTAAAGTTAAAGGAGAAGAAATGAAATCTTTGCATTTTGCTGAGGACATTGTAATTCTGTCAGAGGCAACAAAGAATCTGAATGAACTATTGAACAGAATGGACAGTGTATTGAAAGGAGCATATAAGAAGGACATTAACTGGAGCAAGCAAGGGTTACGGAATCTATTCTAACAAAATCGGATGATGTTGAAGGAATTAAACTAGATTACAAAACAGTAAAGGTGATACATGAGTTTAGTTATTTGGGCAGTAAAATAACATATGATGGCTGCAGCTCAGAGGATATAAAATGTAGAATGGCAATGGGAAGAAAAGCATTTTTGAAAAGAGAACCTTGTTGCCACTGAATATTAATTTTAATGTTAGGAGGTCTTTTCTGAAGGCATTTGTGTAGAGTGTTGCTTTGTCAGCAGTGAAACATGGATGATAATAGTTCAGACAGGAAGAGAATAGAAGTTTTCAAAATGTCATATTACAGAAGAATACTTAAGATTAGGTAGGTAGATCATGTAACTAATGAGGAGGTATGAACAGAATTCGGGAGAAAAGGAATTTCTGGCATACCTTAACTAAACTAAGGGTTCGAATGGTAGGACAGATTCTTAGACATCATGGAATCGTAAATTTAGCATTGGAGGAAAGTGTGTGGGGTAAAAATTGCAGAGGGAGACCAAGAGATGAGTCTAGTAAGCAGATTCAAATACATGTGGGTTGCCATTCTCATGAAGAGATGAAAAGACTTGCTCAGGATAGACTGGGGTGGAGAGCTGCATCAAACCAGTCTCCACACTGAACACAACAACAACAATGTAAGGTAAAGCACTCAACATTCCGAAGATTGGTTTGAACACCACAGTGCTTTACTAGGCATGGTTCTGTTTGGAGGTGGTATGCCGTTGCCTCCCTTTGACCTTTGAACTGACTTACCCAGCCAGTTATAGGAAGACCTACAGTTTAACGTGGGTTCCAAACCATGGTGCTTCTCAGTGTTTTTCACATGAGCAATAGCAATACTGGCGGGGATCGAACCTGCGACCTTTGGATTTGTAGTCTGGCACTCTACCACTGTGCAACCAAGGGTTATTGTGGAGGTTGGGTGGGCAAACACCACATGAGGAGGGGTCAGAAGGACCTTGCTGTGGACGTTTTCCATTTCAGGGCTTCAGTAATTGGTCCCCTGGGATTAGATGTGGATCAGTTGTTCCAGTCCAAAGTGGTATTTGGTGACGAGGGGAACACTGCTTTCTGGCTGGTTATTGGGGATGGAGGGAGGTTTGGTGGTGTGTGGAGATATGGCATGGATATCATTGTGAGAATTTTAACAACAGTGGAAGTTCCAGTAAAGAATGTTAATAATAATATGTAGATAGGGAACAAGTCACTGTAAAGACAAATATTGAGCCACCGACACATACAAATAAGACAAATAAACACACACACAATTCTAAATTTTTGGCTGCGGCCTTCCTCAGAAAGAGAACACTCATCCACACAATCACTCAGGCACACTCATCCTCACATGTTAGCCATCTCTGGCCACCCAACACAGACTGTGTGAGACCAGATGTCCTGCTTTTCGCAGGATACTCCTGCTTTTTTAGGTCTTATCCTGGGACCCGTGATGAGGCCAGAAAATCCAAAAAATATACTGCATTTCAATATTAATCCTGCGAAACATTCTGGGAAATTCAATTATTGTCTTATTCAAGGGATGTCAGTAGTTATTCAGTTGAAAAAGAATGACACCCTTATAGAAAAGAGTTTTCATGGAGGAAAAGGTTTCGTTGATACAGTAGCGTCCACTATGCGTGTCGTCTACAGTCATGGTGACATCCAAGAAAGTTACTCATTGACAACGACCAAAGATTTAAAATTTAAGCTCGTTGAGTACGACGAAGAGCCAGTTGCAAATACTTAATGTTTCAATTGATTAGTGTTTTTATTTAAATCATGGTGCTCGCTAAAATTTTACTTCCTGACCTGGTGGCCCGATATGATTTGCCAAGGTGTTAATATTCTTAGAAATGTGAACAACATAGAATGACTTGCTTAGTTGTTTGTACAGACCATAAAGTAAATAAATAATGTTGTTCCTGCTCTGTGGTTGACAGGTTCTTGATGTACCCTTGTTTGCTCAGTAAAAGTAATTCCCCTTTTAAAATGAACAGCTCGCCACTACGTAGCCTTCTTTACATGCCATGAGTCTATGCCAACGGGTGGTATTAAGTGCTTCAATTGACCCACTGACATAATTGAAGCATGGGATACTACCTGTCGGCTTTGACCCATGATGTAACAGCCGACGGGTGGTATCTTGTGCTTCAATAGACCCGAAATATTGCGTAACTGGGTGATCCTGCTTTATGGATCTGAAAATATGGTCACCCTACAGAGACGGCTGATGTGTGTGCCTGTGTGATTGTATGGATGAGTGTTCTCTTTTTGAGAAAATCCCCGGCCAAAATTTAGAATTGTGTGTGTGTTTGTTTGTCTTTTATTTGTGTCTGTTGGCTGCTCAACATTTGTCTTTACGGTGAGTTGTTCCCTATCTACATATTATTATTTGTGAGAATTTTGGCATATTGGGTAAGTATGGATGGCAGGGTCATATGGGAGAGAGTTATTGGTATGTAATGGGTGGTAGCTGTCAACATGAATGTACTCTTGGTAGATGGTGGGCTTATTGCTGACAGAGGTGTTGATGGAACCATCAATAAGGTGGAGGTTAATGTCCATGTAGTTGGCGTGCCACATTGAGGAGGACAAGGTGAAATGAATGGGGAGGATGAGTTTTTGAAGAATGAGGATGGGGGTCTCCCTGAGTTCAAATCATGACAATATCGGCAGTGAACTGAATGAGACCAGGGGCTTGGGGTTGTAGGACACTAACAACTTAGAAATGCAATAATAAATCACAGGTCCATTACAGAAGAAATCAAAAGACTTCTAGGATCCCAAGAAAATAAAGCACTTTTAATAAAACAATGATATTTTCAATATCTTCGAAACAAAAATGTTAATATTTACAGTGAGTGAATGTTTTCATAATGGACCTGAAAATTACCAACTTTTAAATGATTCAAAAGATTTCAACTACCTGACCAGATTAAGCTGAATTTTCAGCTACCTGCTTGGTCATTGTTTGACCTCCCTGGTTTGTTGGCTGGCCTGTATTCGCTCATCTCTTTTTAATGCCAATGGTAGACAACCAAATCACCATCCTACATTTGTAATGTTACTGTAAGAGAGACAAGCACTCTAAATTGGCCTCTTCTGTACCTAATAAAATGACTCCTTTGCCAACATTGAGACTATGCCCCAGAGAAAAATGAGTGCACTATTTTGGGTCTAAGAGTGTGTTGCTGGTTTGTGTCTAAGGTAAGGCACAAAATTTTGTATCTATCAAACTTTACATAAGGGCAAAATTACAAATGAGACATAGAATTGGCATTAGTGTGTTGTGTGGAGGGTCTGTTATGTATGTTACAGATGTAGGTACCATGAAAAAATAGCCCCTGCTACAGTTGTTGCACCATTTTATCTGGAAGTTTGGAAAGTGGGCTTAACAACAACACACAGGGCTTGCAGTCTGGAATCCGATTAACTTAGTATTGTGCAGGTGGACAAGAACATCCAGATGCCATATATGAAGGCCAACTGCTCCTTTTCAGTCTGGGAGTAATTTCTGTGTGCTGTGTTCAACATCTTAGATTCAAACTTAATAGGTTGTTCCATGCCATCAGCAAATTTATGAGACATGATGGCAACAACACCCCAGCATGATGGATTTGTGACTAGTATTAGATGTCCGTGAGGCTGTAATGTAACCAAACAAAGGGTTGACCCAAGACACTTCATAAATAAAAAAAAAAAAACCACACAATCAATTTTCTTGGGCAGCTGCATTCAAATTCCACGCCATTATCATCATCTTCTGTCAAAGTGTCAATGAAGGTCTATTGTATAAAAGCTTATGAGATTTTCTCAGGCTTCCACCTGGTTGGCTGCATTCAAATTCCTCAACATTTTGATGACAGTCAATGATGAGCGGGCATTCCCTGTTTATAGTCAACTGACGGCTGTGTTCAAGAGAGGAAAAAAGATCACAAGTAATGTTTGAAAATGGCTTGTGATTAATTGTAGTTGTTCCTAAACAAAGCTATGGTAATAGCAATGTTGTACCAGTAGAAGATTTTTTGGACACAACAGCAGAAAAAATAGGTGTAGAACTGCAACTTATCTATTGAATCAGGGTTATTTTAAAAGCAAGAGACAAATTTTGCCGAAAATATCAGTGAAGAGGAGTCTGCAATAGAAACTAACTGCTCAGATGATCAAAACAGAGAGGCATCAAATGACTAATACAGAGTATTGTAGTTAAGAAATAAAGAATCTAATAAAAACAGCTAAATTTTATTCCATTAATTATGTAAATTATTATCTACAAGTGTGTTCTCTAGGGTCTCTCGATACTGAAACTATAAAACTCATTTTGGCCAATATTTTGCATGAAATACCACTATGTATGGAGGTCACATGTTCTTTTGCGAGCATAAGTTCTCCTTTATTTAATATATGGTCCCTTATACTTGACTCTTGCAGGAAGAAACTATACTTGTCAAGTTGACAACATAGGTCATTGATGAATTCAACAGTAGAGTTGAATATTTGTTTTAGACCGGGATTCATACCTCGATTTCCCACTTCAGATCAGCGGTTGCCTTGACCAATTTGGCTATCTAAGCATGCTTCCCAAATTCTCAGTTTATAGCACACTGCAATCATAGTGCCCTCTACCCATTAGTTTTCTTGCTAACAGCCTATTCTGGATTCCCAGAAGGGACCGAGCATGTGTGTGCATCTACATAAAAACTGTCAATTGCCTGTTGGGGCATATATACAATTATTGATATGGTGTCTGTTATTTCGGACATGTCTGAAAGATCACACACAATTGGTTGACATTAATGGCCATAAAATTATGAATTTGAAATATTCAAACATTTTTACCATTTCAGGACATTTTAATAAATTCATCAGCAAAGTTGAAAATTTTTGCTGGACTGGGATCAAACCTGGTTTTCCCACTTCAGACCAGCAGTCACATTAACCAATTAGGCTATACAGACATGCTTCCCCCCCCCCCCCCCTCCGTGCCCAAATTATAATTATAGTTCCTCTTGCTTATGGCCTATACTGTATTCCCACAAGAGATAGAGCATATGTGTGCATCTGCATGGAAACTGTTAATTGCCTCTAGGGACATAAATACAGTGATTTATATGGTGGGTGTTCTTTTGGACACTATTGTATGTAAAATTGCACATGTGTTCTAAGCCAAGTACGTCAGAAACCTATTCTGTATAAGATTGTTTACACTGATTAACACTCAGATTAAACTGAAGCATAGGTGCAACACATGATTTTGGTGATCATAGTAATGTGTCACAGAACTACAAACTTCAAAAAATTAAAACTATTAGTGTCTGAGAGTGGGTGTAATTTGTGAACCACTTCATTCAGTATCATCAACATGACATGCCTTGGAAAGTGCAAAACACTGTAAATAGACCTCCCAACTCTTAATTGCCTTGCTGAAAGGTGCAAATTATGAAGTAGTAGTTTAGGAAATGGCCCCTGCTAACAGTTTCTGGTCTTGTAAAAGCTGTAATAAAATCTCCAGTGAATGCTAAACTAAATAAGCTACCTTAGTGAAACAATCACAGTGTCTTGTGAATAGGAAGCCACTACTAGCTACTGTACCTATCCTTGTACTTGCAAAAGCAGATAGAGTACAGATATGACAACTTGGGCAGCAAAAAAAGTGCTTTTCAACTACCAATTTTTCCACCAACCTGTAATAAACTAGTAGCTGAGAGAACAGCATGGTGTATGAGTCAAGAATTGTCCTGGGCACCATCAGATGTCATTTTAGCACATCTGAATGATACAGAGGGCATTTTGCAGCTAGATACTTTATCACCAAATCTTGACAGCCCCTTCAGTCCATGCTGTACCAATGCCTCACCATCCCAGCGCAATTATAGGGTCAAATTAAAACTATTATGCTAGAATGGTGTCCATATTTCAGGTGAACGTAATGGTCACAGGATCCATTTGGAGGAACTGACTCCTTGTACAGGACAGATCCTTTTGCCTGCACGTCTAAGATATTTATTTTTAAAATATTGATGCACCTGTTTGAGGAGGTTGTCACCCTCACAGAAAATACTATCTTATTGGTGGCAGTGTAAGAAATGGTGAACAGCCGATCATTAAGTACACACTCCACCCTTCACCTGTGTCGTCCTTAAGGATGGGAATTCTGCCTTATAATAAGCACTTTCAGTACCAGGCTGGAGGGTTTTTGTACTTCAGCAATGCTGAAATCTTTATTGATGGTAGCATTGCTACCAGCAGGGCCACCCAAGCTGGACAGGCAGGCTAACCTCACTTGACGAGCCAGGCAGGGCGTGTTTTGTAAAATCAGGAGTGGAAGGTTGTTTCTTTTCCAGGGAGTGGATATAGGTATAGTGACTCCAGGTTTCCCCATCTGTTGACTGCATGAGTGACAATGTACAGACCAGAACTTTTGGCTCCCAGTGCGAAGTCGGGCACTTTGAGGACAACTGTGATGTGTGGTGGTAGAACATTGTGCAGTTTGGAGAATGGGAGCCCTTTACTGCCTGAGTCATTAAGCATTTACAAACTCTCCATAAAAATAAATAAATAACAAATCAGCCCCAAGGAGTGCTACATGCAGATGGGGTGGATTGGTGTTGTGTTGAAACAGTTTCTATCAGTCGATGTGAAGGACTTTTGACACCCCAGTTGTGTAAGGCTTGTTGAGGAACTTGGGGCTCTGCTAGATTCACATTGTGTTCCTAGCAGCTGTGTTAAAATGATTTTGCAAGTGAACACTCTTAGTTGAAACTGCCATATCACTCCAAGTACATAAACTTTTGATATGTGAGGTTATAGGCGACTACCTTGTGTAAATGAATTGCATAACACTCTTAACATAAAGATGTCTTTACCTTTTCAATTAATGGACGTGGACCCTGTAGAATTATGTGAAGAATGGGGGAAAAACAGAGGTGTCATAAGTGCGCAGAACTGTATAAGGGGAGATTGTCTTCAACACTTCAGAATTAAGTGAACATATTCTTACAAGTTATAGCCATCTTGAAGTTTGATCTTTATTCCTGACCCAATGTGTTGCTTTAAATGCTGAAGATTTGGTCATGGCACTACTACATGCAAGGAGGAGGGGGGGCTACAAGAGGAAATTTTGAGGGGTGGCTGTTGCATTTGACTACTCTTAAATATATAAATTACTGTAATATGGGGATTGCCTGGTATGGAAATTGTAGCAGTTCGTCGAGACCTGTACTAGAAATCATAGGATAAAGTTCACTACCATAGACTCTCAGTTCTTGTTAATAAAAATATACATATATTTTTGTATTGTCCATAGTGTTCAGTGGTACAAATCTCTGAACTCCTACAGTCTCTGTTCAGCTGTAACAATCGGGAGAAAATATTTTGTTTTTTTTTATTACCACGGTCGAATACACCGTTACCCTTGCTGAGTGGAGTAATATTTACTTAAGGTGTTGCTCGACTTAGGTGGTAAAATTTTCAGCCCTGTGTCACCATCCCGATAGTCTTTCGTTTCAGCGAACACATAGATATAAATCGCTGCGCCACCCAAATAAAAGTCAACGCATCTGATAAACAAAATCTATAATCAGAAGAACTCAGTTCAGTGGGCCTTTTTGGTCGCAGCGTGTGTCCAGAAAAATTGTGACTAATCATTCGAACATAGTTCATTTAGTCGTTATCTTCAAAGAGTAATATATACTAATTAAGTTGAAAAATTCTGAAATTCGACACACTTTATTGTTGCTGCGGTCGACCAGTAATACTGCTCGGTCGCAGTAACAAATAATAATAAAATTTTTAATATAGACAAGAAATATTCCTTTTACAAATTACGCTCGCTAATGATACTTCCACGTAACATTAGCGATCGTAGGTCAACCATTTGTAAACTACTACAATAAGTTACACTGCAAGTTTACTTTAAATTCGACCACAGGGATCGATTTATTTAAAAGAAAAGTCTTATATTTTTCAATACAAATCCTGGACAGACTCTAAATTTGCCAATACCTATCCTCACTGGTTATGCTATCTTTTTACAACAAAAACAGAAAATAACCTACAGTGCCACCACCACTTTCCGGACACCTCTCATAATTAAAATTACAAAATAAAGGCGAGGGCCGTTTTTCAGGTGTGGGCGAAATTAATCATTCAAAAGGTCTGGTTTCCCACAACCCATAGAGTCTGCCTGTTGATCTTTAATAACAGCCTAGGAAAGAAAATGAATGTAGTCATCAATAGTTAAGGTTTTACTTTAGTTACTACCCAAATGGAGTACCGTAATTACTTCAAATAGAATAATCATTGTTATTTTTTTCTGTAGACCTTATGCGGTGTCTAATAAACAAAAACAACTTTTCACTTTAATAAGAAAAGCTTTGTATTGGTCATGAAAGTAACTTTACATTTAATTGCCCTTCTTGCTCTTAGCCGGTGAATCATACTATTTCCACGCATTATTTTTCGAATATGGACCATAAGCAGTATAGCTCCAACTTATCAGTAATAAATATGAGTGGAACTCCGTCACACTCACGATACTTCGGACAACACGCAGCCTCCGACAGTATCTACCATCCACACTAACTCCCAACTACAAAAATCAGACTATCTGCTATGTCCAAAAATTTTAATAAAATCAACTTACCACTGTATTATACAGGGTAACTATTAAATTCCATTACGAATAGATCGTAATTATACACCTGGCTAAGAGAAGTTATTCTGTGGACCATCAAACTGATAACAAAAGAAATTCAACCGTATGCATGAAATATAACTTTCATGACCAGATACTTCCTTGATTTACGAGTAAATTCTCGTAAAAATAAGACGAAGGATTATGTTCTATTACTGATTACTCGTGGAATAAAACCACATAAGATACCGCATAAATTACTAACTGGTGCATTCCAGTATGCAACAAGAATTTGATAAACATTAAATTACGGCACTTTACCCTTGATATCTCATTATATATATATATATATATATATATATATATAGAGAGAGAGAGAGAGAGAGAGAGAGAGAGAGAGAGAGAGAGAGAGAGAGATGAAGAACACTTACCAGGCGAAGGGGCACAGGCAGTAATAGCAACAAATAAACACACAGACACACACACACTCAAAAATGCTAGCTTTCGCAGCCTAGCTGCTTCATCAGGCAGAAGGGAAGGAGAGGGAAAAGGAAATGATGAGGGATTTAAGGAAGGGGGTAAGGAGCCATTCCAATCCCGGGACAGGAAAGACTTACCTTGGGGGAAAAAATGGAAGGTAAATAAATGCACATACACCCACACATTTACACAGACACAAGTACACTTAGGCAGACATACTGTAGTTCTACAGTATGTAGTTCTACAGTATGTCTGCCTAAGTGTACTTGTGTCTGTGTAAATGTGTGGGTGTATGTGCATTTATTTACCTTCCATTTTTTCCCCAAGGTAAGTCTTTCCTGTCCCGGGATTGGAATGGCTCCTTACCCCCTTCCTTAAATCCCTCATCATTTCCTTTTCCCTCTCCTTCCCTTCTGCCTGATGAAGCAGCTAGGCTGCGAAAGCTAGCATTTTTGAGTGTGTGTGTGTCTGTGTGTTTATTTGTTGCTATTACTGCCTGTGCCCCTTCGCCTGGTAAGTGTTCTTCATCTATTTTTTACGTATATTTTTTTTTCCTGTTAGGAATTTTTCCTCTATAATATTCGTATATATATATATATATATTTTTTTTTTTTTTTTTTTTTTTTTTTTTTTCACAGAGATTTATTTAATTTCTTGGAATATGTTTCTGCATTCCGCGGGAGATTCATTTGTTCTTTGCGGCGGCTCAGTAGGTCCGACCAGAGCAGTCTACGCCATTTCACTTGGTTCACCGCTAACATTCTCGTACAATCACGCGAAACATGCAACAGTAAAAAACAAATTTTTTTTAAAGATAAGTTTACAAAATCATGCAACATCCCATTCAACCTCAGTTGACTGCGATAATTCTCACTATCTCTAACAGAGTTGTTAACATACTCTAAAAACATTCTGTACGGCTACAAAATGTGGAGTTTATAATAAGGAAAGATAATGCCAAATGTTGAAATTTAGGAGGTACATATCTAATACTGCTGTAGCTTTCAAAGGTATGAAGTTTCTGGAATTTGCTGCTTCTTCTGTGTCATCTGTTAAGAAGCCAGAATCTAAGTATGATCCTTTCACACTAACCAGACGTCCACAGAAATGCCTGCTGAGAGGCACAAGATGAACAAGCTGCCACCAAGTGCGTGATATTCCTGTCCATACCTGCCCAAAAAATGTGCCACCGAGCCAAAGTTTTGCTGCGCGAGATCTCCCCAAAGTACCTCATGCAGCAACGACTGGATTCTTGAGCATAGGGCAGAAGGCACGACCACGTGAGACTGCTGATCCTCGGTAGACAATAAGAGAAACCCCTTGTATTCAGACAAGTGCCACCAGAAAGAATAATAATTCCACAGGGGATCTGAAGCCCGGCACGGGGGAATATTGGGCCAGCCATAATGAATGTATCCCAAGACCATGTGCAGCATTGCATTTGAAGAGACAGCTCCCGATAATTCAGAAGACATGATATGTGAGATTATAGGCGACGATAGAAAAGAGATGACTTACCAAAAGGACCGGCTCGTCGAGAGAAACAAATAAAATCACACACAAACACACATACAAGCTTTCGCCACCACTGGCAGCTTCTTCAGGAAAAAGAGGAAAAAAGGGGAGGAAAAGGGAAGGATATGGGTTTTAAGGAAGTGGAAAAGGAGCCATTCCAATCCCAGGAGTGGAAGGACTTACCTTAGGGGAAAAAAAGGAAGGTAAACAAATACACACACACTCAGACATATCGAAACGCAAACACACCTAGACAGACATTTGTGAAAAGCAAAGAAGTTGGACAGAGATACCAATTGAGGCAGAGGCTCTGTCCACAGAACCCAGGCAAAGATGCTAAAGATAGTGGGCGGGAATTTGAGTTAGCGGAGATTGAGACCAGGTGGGCAATGGGAGGAAAGAATAAGCTGAAGGGCAAGTTCCCATCTCCGGAGTTCTGAAAGGTTGGTGTCGGTGGGAAGTATCCAGATAACCCGGACGGTGTAACACTGCGCCAAGATGTGCTGGCCGTGCACCAAGGCATGTTTAGCCACAGGGTGATCCTCATTACCAACAAGCACTGTCTGCCTGTGACCGTTCATGCGAATGGACAGTTTGTTGCTGGTCATTCCCACATAGAACGCTTCACAGTGCAGGCATGTTAGTTGGTAAATCACGTGGGTGCTATCACAAGTGGCTCTGCCCTTGATCGTGTACACCTTCCGGGTTACTGGACTGGAGTAAGTGGTGGTGGAAGGGTGCATAGGGCAGGTTTTACAACGGGGGCGGTTGCATGGGTAGGAGCCAGAGGGTAGGGAAGGTGGTTTGGGGGTTTCATAGGGATGGACTAGGAGGTTACGAAGGTTAGGTGGGCGGCGGAAAGACACTCTCGGAGGAGTGGGGAGGATGTCATTAAGGATGGACCTCATTTCAGGGCAGGATTTAAGGAAGTCGTATCCCTGCTGGAGAGCCACATTCAGAGTCCGCTCCAGTCCCGGAAAGTATCCGGTGACAAAAGGGGCACTTCTGGGATTCTTCGGTGGAAGGTTCTGGATTTGGAGGAATGAGGAGGTGGCTCTGGTAATTTGCTTCTGAACCAGATCAGGAGGATAGCTGCGGGATGTGAAGGCTGTTATTAGGTTATTGGTGTACCGGTTCAGGGATTCGGGACTGGAGCAGACTCTTTTGCCACGAAGACCTAAGCTGTAGGGAAGGGAACGTTTGATATGGAATGGATGGCAGCTGTCATAATGGAGGTACTGTTGTTTGTTGGTAGGTTTGATGTGGACGGATGTGTGAAGTTGGCCGTTGGACAGATGGAGGTCGACATCAAGGAAAGTGGCATGGGATTTGGAGTAGGACCAGGTGAATTTGATGGGACCAAAGGAGTTGAGGATGGAGAGGAAATTCTGGAGTTCTTCTTCACTGTTGGTCCAGATCATGAAGATGTCGTCAATGAATCTGTACCAAACTTTGGGTTGACAGGCTTGGGTTTCCAGGAAGGCTTCCTCTAAGCATCCCATAAATAAGTTTGCATACGAGGGGGCCATCCTGGTTCCCATGGCTGTTCCCTTTAGTTGTTGGTATGTCCGGCCCTCAAAGGTGAAGAAGTTGTGGGTTAGGATGAAGCTGGCTAGGGTATTAAGGAAAGAGGTTTTAGGTAGGGAAGTGGGTGGTCGGCATGAAAGGAAATACTCCATCGCAGCGAGGCCCTGGGCATGTGGGATATTTGTGTATAAGGAGGTGGCATCAATGGTTACAAGGATGGTTTCAGGAGGTAACAGGCTGGGTAAGGATTTCAGGCGATCGAGGAAGTGGTTGGTGTCTTTGATGAAGGATGGGAGACTGCACATGATGGGTTGAAGGTGTTGGTCTATGTAGGCAGAGATTCGTTCTGTGGGGGCTTGGTAACCGGCCACAATTGGCCGGCCTGGATGATTAGGTTTGTGAATCTTAGGAAGTAGGTAGAAGGTAGGGGTGCGGGGTGTCAGTGGGGTCATGAGTTTGATGGACTCGGGTGAAAGGTTTTGTAGGGGGCCTAAGGATCTGAGAATTCCCTGAATCTCTGCCTGGACATCAGGAATGGGGTCTTCTTGACAGACTTTGTAGGTAGTATTGTCTGAAAGCTGGCGCAGTCCCTCAGCCACATACTCCCGCCGATCAAGTACTACGGTCGTGGATCCCTTGTCGGCAGGGAGAATGACGATGGAATGGTCAGCCTTCAGATCACGGATAGCTCGGGATTCAGCTGCGGTAATGTTGGGAGTAGGATTAAGGTTTTTCAGGAAGGACTGAGAGGCAAGGTTGGAAGTAAGGAATTCCTGGAAGGTTTGAAGGGGGTGGTTTTGAGGGAGAGCGGGTGGGTCTCGCTGTGATGGAGGACGGAACTGTTCCAGGCAGGGTTCAATTTGAGTGATGTCTTGGGGAACTGGATCATCAGGAGTAGGATTATTTTTCCTCGTGGCAAAGTGATATATATATATATATATATATTCTTTGTTTTTTTTTTGATGTCGCATTCTTTTTTAATGAAATAAATCACAATTTGTGATCACTTATTGCTTTCGCTGTATTAGGTTTAGATGTAATACCAATGTAGGCGAATGAAAATTTGTGCCCAGCCAGGATTCAAACCCGGGATCTGCTTACTAGGCAGATGCGTTGACCACTCTGCCACCGAGGACACAGTGACCAACACGACTGCAGAGGACTCTTCCCTGCACGTCTCCCGCCACACCCAAATCTCCATTTGCCACACTGTCTCTTTCCTATCCACTCCCATGAACCACAGACATTGCCGAGGTGGGGTGGCTTGCGTGCCTCAACGATACAGATAGCCGTACCATAGGTGCAACCACAGTGGAGGGGTATCTGTGGAGAGGCCAGACAAACGTGTGGTTCCTGAAGAGGGGCAGCAGCCTTTTCAGTAGTTACAGGGGCAACAGTCTGGATGATTGACTGAGCTGGCCTTGTAACATCAGCTAATATGGCTTTGCCACACAGCTACTGCGAACGGCTGAAAGCAAGGGGAAACTACAGCCGTTATTTTTCCCGAGGACATGCAGCTCTACTGCTGCATATGAACATATGATGATGGCATCCTTTTGGGTAAAATATTCCGGAGGTAAAATAGTCCCCCATTCGGATCTCCGGGCGGGGACTACTCAGGAGGATGTGATCATCAGGAAAGACAAGACTGGCATTCTACGGGTCGGAGCGTGGAATGTTAGATCCCTTAATCGAGTAGGAAAATTAGAAAATTTAAAAAGGGAAATGGATAGGTTGAAGTTAGATATAGTGGGGATTAGTGAAGTTCGGTGGCAGGATGAACAGGATTTCTGGTCAGGTGAGTATAGGATTATAAATACAAAATCAATTGGGGGTATCACAGGAGTAGGATTGATAATGAATAAGAAAATAGGAATGAGGGTAAACTACTATGACCAGCACAGTGATCGCATTATCGTTGTCAAGATAGATACGAAGCCAACACCGACAACTGTAGTACAGGTTTATATGCCAACTAGCTCTGCCGATGATGAGGAAATCGAAGAAATATATGAGGAGCTAAAGGAAATTATTCAGACAATCAAGGGAGAGGAAAACTTAATTGTTATGGGAGACTGGAATTCGGTAGTAGGACAAGGAAGGGAAGGGAAGATAGTAGGTGAATATGGTCTGGGCAAAAGGAATGAAAGAGGAAGCCGCCTGGTAGAATTTTGCACAGAACATAATTTAGTTATAACAAACACTTGGTTTAAAAATCACAAAAGAAGATTGTATACGTGGAAGAGACCAGGAGACACCGGGAGATACCAGATAGATTTTATAATGGTAAGACATAGATTTCGGAACCAGGTTTTAAAGTGTAGGACATATCCAGGGGCAGATATAGACTCTGACCATAACTTGTTGGTTATGAACTGTAGGCTGAAACTGAAGAAACTACAAAAAGGTAGGAAAATAAGGAGATGGGACCTGGATAAATTGAAGGAACCTGAGGTTCTTAAGAGTTTCAGAGGGAGCTTTAGGCAACAATTGACAGAAACAGGGGAAAATAAAACAGTAGAGGAGGAATGGGTAAAATTGAGAGATGAAATAGTGAAGGCAGCAGAGGACAAAATAGGTAGGAAGGCAAGACCTACAAAAAATCCTTGGATATCACAGGAGATACTAAATTTAATCGATGAAAGGAGAAAATATAAAAATGCAGTAAATGAAACAGGCAAAATGGAGTACAGACGACTTAGAAAGGAGATCGACAGGAAGTGCAAAATGGCTAAGACGGAGTGGCTAGAAGGGAAATGCAAGGATGTAGAAGAATGTATAAATAGGGGAAAAATAGATACAGCCTACAGGAAAATAAAAGAAACATTTGGAGATAAGAAAAACAGCTCTATGAATATCAAGGACACTGATGGAAAACCAGTTCTCAGCAAAGAAGGGAAAGCTGAAAGGTGGAAAGAGTATATAGAGGGGCTCTACAAAGGAAATGAACTTCG
Organism: Locusta migratoria; assembly: GCA_026315105.1. NCBI lineage: Eukaryota > Metazoa > Arthropoda > Insecta > Orthoptera > Acrididae > Locusta > Locusta migratoria. The sequence continues at coordinate 218,437,910 of CM048745.1, read as the reverse complement.
AGACAATATTGTAGGAAGGGAAGAGGATGTAGATGAAGATGAAATAGGAGATACTGTACTGAGAGAAGAATTTGACAGAGCACTGAAAGACCTAAGTCAAAACAACGCCCCTGGAGTAGATGATATTCCCTCAGAGCTACTGAAGTCTCTGGGAGAACCAGCCATGACAAAATTGTTTCACCTGGTGTGTAAGATGTATGAGACAGGTGAAGTACCCTCAGACTTTAAGAAAAATGTTATAATTCCCATTCCAAAGAAAGCAGGTGCAGACAGGTGTGAAAACTACAGAACCATCAGTTTAATAAGTCATGGTTGCAAAATATTAACACGAATTATATACAGAAGGCTGGAAAAGCTGGTAGAAGCCGACCTCGGGGAAGACCAGTTTGGGTTCAGGAGAAATGTAGGAACACGGGAGGCAATACTCACTTTACGGCTTATCCTAGAAGATAGATTAAGAAAAGGCAAACCTACATTTCTAGCTTTTGTAGATTTGGAGAAGGCTTTTGACAATGTTGATTGGAATAAACTCTTTCAAGTTCTGAAGCAAGCAGGAGTAAAATATAGGGAACGTAAGGTTATTTACAACTTGTACAAAAACCAGACAGCGGTTGTCAGAGTTGAAGGGCATGAAAGGGATGCAGTGGTTGGAAAGGGAGTAAGACAGGGTTGTAGCCTTTCCCCAATGTTGTTCAATTTGTACATTGAGCAAGCTATAAAGGAAAGCAAGGAGAAATTTGGAGAAGGAATTAAAGTTCAGGGTGAAGAATTAAAAACATTGCGTTTTGCCGACGACATAGTAATTCTGGCAGAGACAGCAAAGGACCTGGAAGAGCAGTTAAACGGAATGGACAGTGTGCTGAAAGGTGCATATAAGATGAACATTAACAAGAGCAAAACTAGGGTAATGGAGTGCAGTGTTAGAAAATCAGGTGATGCTCAAGGAATTAGATTGGGTAACGAAGCAATAAAGGAGGTAGAGGAGTTTTGTTACTTGGGCAGTAAAATAACAAATGATGGTCGCAGTACAGGGGATATAAAATTCAGAATGGCAATGGGTAGAAAAGCATTCTTGAAAAAGAGAAATTTGTTAACATCGAATATTGATTTAAGCCTAAGGAAGTCCTTTCTGAAGGCATTTGTGTGGAGTGTTGCCTTGTATGGGAGTGAGACATTGATCGCGTAACTAATGAGGATGTACTGAACAGAATGGGGGAGAAAAGAAAACTCTGGCATACGTTGACTAAAAGAAGGGATAGATTGGTAGGACACATTCTTAGACATCAAGGAATTGTGAATTTAGCGTTGGAGGGAAGTGTGTGGGGTAAAAACCGCAGAGGAAGACCAAGAGATGGATACAGTAAGCAGATTCAGACAGATGTAGGTTGCCGTTCTTATGTGGAGATGAAGAGGCTGGCTCAGGATAGGGTATTGTGGAGAGCTGCATCAAACCAGTCTCCGGACTGAAGACCACAACAACAACTCTTTCCTACTACCATCCTAATAAAAATAGAAATCTCTTCCCTATCAAAGTCTGGGTCCGGACCACAGGGGAGATGCAACAGTGCATCTGCATTGGAATGCTGGGTGGTGGGCCGGAAATAAATTTCATAATTGTATTGGGACAAGAAGAGTACCCAGCACTTAAGACGTTGCACAGCACAGCAGCACAGACCAGTAATGGTACCGAGTATCCTCTGACACACACCTTTGGTTAGATTGTGGAGTGTGTATGTAGATGTAGATGTGAATGTAGAAAGGAAATGAATTTGAAATCAATATTCTAGAAATGGAAAAGAGAGTAGATTACGATGAGATAGGAGGTATGACATTATGAGAAGAATTTGACAGAGCAATGAAAGATTCTAGTGAAAACAAGATCCCTGAAGTAAATGATATCCCCTCAGAAAAGTATAATGAAGAAACTGTTCCATCTTGCATGCAAAATGTATAAGACAGGGGAAATACCCTCAAACTTCAAAAAGAATATAATAATTGCAGTTCCCACTACAGAAAGTGGAGATAAGTATAAAATTACAGAACTCTTTGTTTAATAAGTCATGGCTGAAAAATACTAACATGATTTATTTACATACAAAGGAACAGCTGGTAGAAACTGACCCCAGTGAAGATCATTTTGAATTTAGGATAAATGTAGGAACACATGATGTAATAGACACATTATGACTTATCTTAGAAAACAGGTTAGGGAAAGACAAACGTACATTTCTAGATTATGTAGATTAGTATATATCTTTTGAGAATGTTGATTGGAATACACTCTACCAGACAGCTGCTATAAGAATTGAAGAGCTTAAAAGGGACACAGTTGTTGGGGACAGAATAAGGCAGGGTTGTAGCCTTTCTCCAGTGTTATTTAATCTGTACATTGAGGGAGCTGTGTAGGTATATAAGGAGAAATTTGGCGAAGGAGTAGAAGTTTAGAGTGATGAAATAAGAACATTGCTGTTTGCTGATGACATTGCAATTCTCTCAGAGACAGTAGAGGGCCTGGAAGAGTTATTGAACAGAATGGACAGTGTCTTGAAAGCAGCTTCTGAGATGAACCTTAACAAGAGCGAAACAAGGGTACTGGAATTTAGTTTAAGAAAATCAGGTGATGCTGAAGAAATTATATTAGGTAATGAGATAATAATAGTACTAGATGAGTTTTGTTATTTGGGTTGCAAAATAAATTATGATAGCAGAAGTAAAGAAGATATAAAATGTAGAATGGCTATGGGAAGAAAAGCATTTCTGAAGAAGCAGAATTTTCTGATATCCAAAAGCAATGTGAATGTTAGAAAGTCCTTTCTTAAAGCATTTGTCTGGGGTTTGTACAGAAATGAAATATGGACGATGAAGAGTTCAGACAGAAAAATGATAAAATCATTTGAAATGTGGTGCTACAGACAAACACTGAAGATTAGGTGGGTTGATCGCATAACTAATGAGGAGGCGCTAAACAGAATTGCGGAGGAAATAAATTTCTGGCATATCTTGACTAAGAGAAGGGATCAATTGGTGTGACACATTCTGAGACATCAAGGAACTGTCAGTTTAATATTTCAGGGAAGGTTGTGGGGTAAAAACTGCAGAGGGAGACCAAGAGATGAATACTGTAAGCAGGTTCAGAAGGATGTAGGTTTCTGTTGTTACTCATATGAAGAGGCTTGAACAGAACAGGGTAAAGTGGAGAGCTGCATCAAACCAGCCTCAGGATTCAGGACCACAACAACAACATATTTTAGTAATAATAAATATTCAAAACACTTTGGTGCATATGATAATTACTAAGCTTTTGCTGCCATGCATCACACAAATCTAAAAAAAAAAAAAAAAATTAATAAATAAATACCTTTGCAGCAGTTATTTATAATGATCATCTTTCTGCAAACGATTTGCACAGAAGTCAGACAGAAATGAGCACTAACAACTAGTCAGGACTGTGATGATATCAAGGTTGGAGGTAAGTGCTTATATAAATCAGGAAACTAACAGTTGATTTGCAGTCAAAATAAAACAGTTTGAGTGAAATAGAAATATTTAAACATCTTGGTAGTTTCAGTGCATTGAATTACATTCAGTTACAAAGCTGAAAATTTCTGCTGAAGTATAATTCAAACCTGAATTTTCCCAAGTTGGGCAGGGCCAAATTCTCAACTTGTTGCACCCTATGATTGTAGTGGCTTCTGTCTGTTATTTCCACATCCTCACAGCTTTATTTGTATTACTTCAAGAGATCAGATGTATGTGTGCATCCACACACAAATTTCCTGTTTGAGGTATAACACAATTGTAGATAAAAGGTCTGTTCTTTTCGACATGTCCAAAGGAATGGACAACATATCTATAAGTTTATTGATTCCTTTTGATGCAAATCAGTTGATTGGTGATCAACTCACATCCCTATGATGTATGTACAATAGCTAAAGCCCTCAAGATATTGAATAAAATTAACTATATGGGGTAGGAATAGTAAGTATTTGAGGAGATAGTAGTATAGACGAATTGCAATAAAAAAAAGTCCATATATAATGGTATTCAAATTTTATTTCATACAGAGATACAATTGTTAGTAAGTAATCCAAACAAACTTAAAGCAAAAGCAAATGACGACACTTTCACTGATTCTTCTGACACTTCTTAATAGAACATTATGATATTAAATTAAAAGCACAATTTTGTGTGTGTTCTGCTAGGTTATTTTTATTTAGTTATCCAGTTTTCTGTTTGCGAGACCATCTCCATACTTTAAAGTAAAATGAAAAATGAACTTGAAGACCATGCACAAAATATTGCTTTTAATTGCAGTATGATGATGTGTTGCCAAGAACAGATGGAAGAACCAGTCAAAGCCTTTTCTTTGATTTTCTTTAGGTTAAATACTAACAGCTGTATCTCTGTAGTCAATAAAAATTGGACACATTTTATATGGCATTTTAATAGGGTATTTCCTGTGTTAAAAATATGGTTCGAATTGTTGTTATTTGTGCACTCTGCAACATCCTGAAGTAGTTCATATTCATCCTAAAAAAAACCTGTAAAAGCCAAATATATTAGCTGTAAAGCACATGGCTCTGTTAACAGCTTTGAATGTAAGAAGCAAAAATAAAACAGACTCCCCACTTTTGTGCCAGAGGTGAAGTTCAACTGTAGATGGCATGTTGGATCCAGTCCACTAAGAAGGTACAGGGTACTCGAGTTGCAGTGGAGGTTAAACTATGATGTGCCAAAGTGCAAAATCAAACAGTAATAAAGTCTTGAGCTTGTTGTTGTTATGGTCTTCAGTCCAGAGACTGGTTTGATGCAGCTCTCCACCCTAATTTATCCTGAGCAAGCCTCTTCATAAGAACAGCAATCCACATGTATCTGAATCTGCTTACTATATTAATCTTTTGGTCTCCCTCCGAGATTTTTACCACATGCACTTGCCTCCAATGCTAAATTTATGATTCCTTGAGGTCTAATGATGTCTAAGTATGTGTCCTACCAATCAATCCCTTCTTTTAGTCAAGATATCCCAAAAATTCCTTTTTTTAAATTGTTCAGGAGCTCTTCATTAGTTATGCAATCTACTCACCTAATCTTCATCATTATTCTGCAGTGTCACATTTCAAAAGCCTCTATCCTCTTCCTGACTAAACCATTTATCATCCATGTTTCACTCCCATACAAGGCAACACTCCACACAAATGGCTTCAGAAAAGACCTCCGTACTCTTCAATTGTAGTCCATGACATGTACGAAGCTGACCCAATTTTCAGCCGTTCTGTGCATCCCCCTGCATTACCAGATTGCAGCCAATAATATTCATTCTCTAAGCAAGTGTTATGCAATGTTTCTCTCACAGACTCCACTGTTGGCACTCAGATTCCCTATTCCTCCACTTCCATTTTCACCTTCTTACACATACCCTCCAACTCACGTAGTTTGTTTCTCAATGTACACACAAAGTTAACCTGAGTGTCCACTGATGACTCTTTAGACAGACATCAGGCTGTTTCAAGAACACAATACCTAATCCAAGAGGCTGGTATCACAATCTGCTTACTCTTCCTGTGGTGTTCCATGGTATTTCATGATGATAAGCCATGAAATCACATTGTGGTTTGTGGCATATGTCAAATATGAATGTGAATAAGAGGAAAATTGGAATGAAATTTTATGTAGACAATAGAGTAAGGCACATTTGGAGTGCAGCACACAGTGGTAATGTGACTGACTGTGCTGTTTCAGGGTGCCATTTGGACGCATACCGATGCTGAAAGCAGTGCGTTTTGCTGTTTTTAAAGTGTATTGTTCCTTGGCATTGTAGTGCAGTGCTCCATACAAGTGTCATCATAGATTAAAGGAGAGATAGTACAAAACCAGCATAATGTAGCAGAAATTCACTTTTGTGATAAACGGAGGGAGATGGAGATCTTGAGATATGACATATGACATACCTTCTAACTCTCCCAATATTTCACTTATCTCCCACTTCCCAATTTCGCCATTATTTCTCTCAAGTTTTAGCTTTTATCCTGAAACCTAAGATTTATTTTTGGCCATTGGTTGAAAGTCGTTCAATTGCGGAAAGGCAGCTTTCATGTAAACACCTAATTTACGTGATTATGGGTTTTCAATTCGGTGCAAAATGGCAAAACATCTCTAGTCCTTAAAGCAGTTTTTGGAACAGTTTCTATCGAATCTGGTGAAGGTCCTTTACTTGTATTTTGTACTGTTTGTCTGTGTGATATTTCTATATCATGTGATGGAAAATGTGATGTATCAAAACACTTGCACACAAAGAGGTCTAAAAATGAGAAATGTGTGAGTAACAATACAAAATTAAAATTTTCTGATAAAAGTGAAAGTGATACTGGGATACGCGCTTAGTGTTTATTTACGTTGTGTATTTTAGAGCACAACTTGCCAATTAGTTAGCAGTATAGCACAAAAATACATCTTTGCTACAAATAAGGAATATTTGGGTTTCTGCAAGTGTTTTCTATAGCATTGTGATATCATAGGAAAAGACTAATATTAGTTATCTTGCAGTTTACACTAAAATAAACCGCAGTTTTTGATAGTACATATCTCCTGATTTTTTTAAAGAATCTCCTGATTTTTTAGGTAGAAATGAGTGTAATATAGTTAGTTTACATTATAGTTTCAAATCAAAGCTGAGTGTATCAGATTTATGCAGTCAACAGCAAGAAGGTTATCTCCCTTTTTCCAGCAACATAACATCATCTTTGAAGAAAATACTCCGTAGATAGTTGGAACTGATTAGCAGAGGCAGTGGCAGTAACTGTGACCAATCAAGAGAAGATACTAAGTGGTGTCAACTCTGTCCCAGCTGACACAGACAAGGGCTGTAGCATCAAACAACCACACACACACCAAATTAAAAAGAAAGAAACAAAAATAAAGACTGGTCCACCAACAAACTACAGAAGTTGCTCTCCCTAACAGATGAGGAAAAACAACACTAATCCATTCTTCTCAGCTACTTGGACAAATATGCCACTTAAGAGAATTCCTTGTCACTTCCCCCCCCCCCCCCCTACTAAAAGTAGTGGTGCATTGAAGCAATGAAAACATAGAACAAGAACTACTTAAACTATCCTATACACTATGAATACAAAGTAACACAACAAGAATCCTGCTCGGAATACTAGCACCATATCTACTCTAAAGAAAGGTATTGAATTCATGGTCTCAACTTATAAGGCCATTGAGAACTTCTCGTATTTTCAACTACTTGCTTCTTAGTTCTCTTCATTACTTTCTTCCACTTCTTCCATGGTTTCGGAACCTGTGCACAGCATCTACCAACCCTCTGAAGGGGTTCACACAGCTCATATGAATAGTAGAGGCCCTAAGTGGCATCTGTACTTTACATTCACAGGTGACGTCATCTCTTCCACCAGGTAAGGACCATGGTACTTACTGGTAGACAAAAACGTCTTAGTTCTTCCTTTGGGCATATATCACTGCCCCACTTTATACTCCTGCAACTTCCATATCCATTGCCTCATCCATTCCTGATGCCAACTGCCTTTGTTTGAAGATTTACTCTGGATTGTTCCAGCAGCGTAGAAGAACGAGCACAATACGATGTGCTAGATTCGCGCCCATGCCACAAGCCCCCAGATACCTTCTGATAAGTCGTTGAAACATTTTAGAATTGCTGCTGTACGAGTGCTGGACTAACTAGTTGGTCATATTATGTGGGCTAATCCATGTATGTAGATATATAATCTATGGAATATGGCAACTTTTGTTGATCCCTAACAAGAGAACTCACCCAGTTATAGGGGATTTATAATTTTATCATCATTTTTAACGTGCATGAACTATTACAGACATCAAAGTTACTTTAACTGCTCGAAATAACCCTAGGGTCAATCGATCAAATGCCCATTGTATAGATTTTTACACTGATGCTGCTGAGTGGTAAAGTGATTCAGTTGAAAATTTTCGCGATTACAAAAGCTCGAATTATTACCAAGCGTAAATAAATTTCCGCAGATAAGTGGAGACATCTTGCTGAAGATATGCAAGCACAATTTTAAAGATGCCAGATAGCATCATCTGGAAATAAAAACTATATTAAATTCTGGATCAGCCCGGATGTTTTACTTCAGGCTACGACGTGTTACATCTTGAGTATCTGTTACACTAACGAATAGTTCCAAAGAATATTGCCCAAATATATGAAATTTGGGTGTTGATATTGCGTAACCATGCCGTTCTCCAGAGAAAATGCACCCCTTAATCTAAATATGTGTAGTATGCCTTCCCATTTTCTCGCGGGTTTAGCCCTGTAGTATTACTAGAGCGTTATTAAAAATGGCCTTCTTCTAAAGAATGATTTACGTATTAGAGTAGTCAGAAGCCCCCTTCATTCAATATGCCTTGCTCATTCTGCCGGTGAGCTTATTAATTTCGTCATAATTTCGAAACCACGGAAGTTTGAGTAGCGTGAGCGCAGAGATCACAATAAATGACTCACTCTATAGGCTAGTAAACAAATAGTTGAGCTGGCCACTCATTATCACTTAGTGTTGACATACCGTATTACAAAGGTGAAATATTGATCTAATTATTCTCTTTTGCTCAATTAATGTTAAGGAGATTTTTAATTTGCTTAAAGCTTCGCTATTTTCCTTTTAAACCACGTAGGTTTTGTGTTCACAAAAATGATTCATGCGAAGGTAACCAACTAGTTTAGTTGTCAGCTTACTAGGTGCTGGTTTCGCAAATCTTTGTCTCCGGAAGTACATGGTGAGTACAACTATTTTCTTTTTCGTAACGTTCACAGTGCCAATGAAATTTAATTTTATTTCTACGAAAATGAACAAATCATATTCATCAGAAGTTTATTTCGGAGGTAGGTCTGCTATAATGCAATGCAACTTGGTAAACAACAATGAAAACTAAAAGTGCCAAATGTATTATTGTTGAATACCTATTTGATCTTTGCGTCAGTGTGTCAACTACGCCATAAACTGATTTCTCTGAGTGGTGCTTTATACTTTAATTGAAACGCGTGTTTCATTAACTCGCTCGTACCGACTCTTGACGTTTACGCGGCGCACCACTCTTCCGAATTTTCCTTTAAGTAGCCTAATATTTTCATATGTAGTACTTCCCCGCACCATATGTCAAAACTTGTCACGCGAATACCAGTGTAATATCGTATAATATTGCAACGGAAAACAGTATACCGAGATTTCATTGATGCATGCGTTTTCTCGTTACAGTACTCGAAGGATAACTCACTTTGCGGCCTTTCTGTAGTCACCATTGTGACGAAGTCTTCGTGCTGGGTCAAAAGTAATCAAGAACGAAATTAAACAGGCGCGGCAACGCCATCCAAAATATATTAAGTAGTAGGAAAACATTTGTCGACCTATTTCGAGTATTCTTCATGGTTCGAATTATATAACCGACAAATCACAAGATTAGAATGTTACACGGCAAGTTGTTTATAGAGAAACACTGACATCGTTATCGGTGACTAGGCCAATGAATTATTCATATTTCGACATTAAAGCTGGACATGGTGTATATGGAGTCCAAAATACGCAGAATTTTGAATTTCAAGAGTCGAAGTCGCATGACATATTTGAAAAAAAAAAAAAAAAGTAACCTACGTTCCATCCTCTGAAACACAGACCTACAAGGTCACTCATGAAATTACTGCGAGCTATATATATATAAAGTGAGCAAAATGCATATGGTATAATTTTATAAGTTCTACGCTGTTTAAGGAAATACCTGTTTCCTTAAATTTGTGTGCATGAAGAAAAAAAAAAAAAAGTATATAGCAATTCATAGGCCTGCCAAAACGTTTGTGAAAGTTAGTACACCCAAGCTCAGGCAAAACGGCCAAAATTAATCGGAGCTCTATTTTGTGTAGGTCAGCAATGAGTGATCTAAAATGCAGAGTGGTGGCATTTCTTAGGTACAACAGAAGTTTTTATTATAGGGCCCATATAGCCTGTCTGCCTTCCATTTTACCAGAAATATCTCAGATATAGGCCTGTTGCAAGATCTGGCAACAACAAACTTTGAAATAAAGTGCCAACATAAACATATGCTTTTTCATGTCAAACAGTGCAATATCAAAAAAATGAGTTAGTTACAATGGCTTAGAATACTGAAAACTTCTTTTGTATAGCAAGCAGATCATGTATTTAAGCCAGTGATGCATTTGTAGAACCACTGAACAGAAGAGTTTTGTACTGTATTATTAGTGCTTTGCTTACTGTGCCAAGTGATGTGAACGACATACAGTGACTGCCATCTTGGTCTAATGATCATTTTTCCACTGTACTTGCGTAATGCTGAGGCACTGGGTGGCAGTAAACTTGTCTGCATGATCTTTTGATGACACCTGCTGCTCTCTGCATATGTGGATGAATTGTGTATCAGCTTCAATTTTCTAGAAAATATAAACACTTGAGGGTAGTATCCCTAATGGCAGATGTAGAGTATTTTGGTGGGCCCTACATGACTGCATAGCATTCTGTTTCAGAAGTGACTGCTGCCTAAGGACCATCCATTGTGGAGTGACATAGAGGACAGAAAACAAGACGATCTCAATGGTTTGGATCACATTGAAAGTATGGTGTGGTTTTGACACTTGTATATTGAATACTACTGCTATAGTAAGCAGCTTTCAGATGTTAATTACTACCATTTTAGCATTTCCACACACCATATTACCCCAGATCAGAGGGGGAGGCGGGGTCACTGGGATGCCTGCCCCCAGGTGGCAAATGGTCTCCAACACAGGTGACATTCCTCTGACAAGCAGGGCCAAAGTTCATGCATGTGACACTGGAAGGAAAATTAGTGTTAAATGTATATTGCAATGAGACAGTTCCTAGCCACATACAGTAAGAGAAATCTGTAAGCTGTCTTGGAAGCGTCCCTGAACTGCAAGTTCATTTAAATGCTGCCCATCTAATATTGAAAAATACAAATGGACCCTTAGCACTGTTCACTTTTTTTGGACCAGCTTGCTGTTTGTTAACTTTTAGTTTGCAGAGCACTTGGTAGTCATGAATCTGGAGACATAAAGGGTCCGTTCAAAGAGTTGCCAGAAAGCTACTTGGAGAGCCAGCAAACAGGATCTACTCCGCATGTGCAGCAATGGTGACGTCATGTGTCTGTGCTTGGTGTTTGGGCTGTTCGAACACCCATCTCGCTTTATTTAGCCTTTTTTCCACCTTCGCTAGTGTAGCGTGAAAAGACAGAAGAACAGCAATGGCGTGAATTTTATTTACATTATGTTTCATTTGATTTGTTTATTCATCACTTATCATTTACAAAATTGCATGAGATGGGTTTCGTCGCAAAACAAATATGTTTTAAATGAAAGATACACCATATATAGAAAAATATATACACTATAGCACAGTATATTACTTGCAACATATACAGTTTCGCATTTTGCTAAAGAAGGTTGTTGGTAATTTTTTCAGATTATATTTCATTTAAATACTCTTTCGCCATATAATAACTTTTTGTAAGGAGAAACATTTTGATAGCTTTTTTAAAGCTGTGCATATTAGTTATTTGTTTAACATCATGAGTCGTGAATTCTCATTTTGTGTTTTCTTGTCAGGTGCAGGTGCTTCCCCAATTCGTGTATTATGATTATGTATAGAGCTGTTTCTTCCACACTGGAACCACTCAAGTACCGCACATAGGAAACATAGTGGTGGAGAAACTTTGAATTAGCTATTATAGAGTTCTGCAAGAGCCGCAGCGAGAGATTTAAACAGAAGCAGCAGTTGCAGGGTGGTATGGCGGCTTATTTGAAAGAAAATTGTGGAAAAGCATTCACCGCAGTGTAGTGCGAGAACAAATGGAGATGACTTAAGGGCATAAAAAACATTGTCGCTAATAATATTAAGTCCTATTTTGAAGAGAACAACATTGGATTTACTGTTTCGCCGTATTAAACGCCCAATACTTCGGCACGGTGCAAAAAACAGTCTCAAACCGCGATAAGCATTGTCAGCGAAAATATAAAAACCTTGGCACTTTTCTTCAGTGGTTGCCGACAGTGTACTCGTTCTCAATATTCTGACATCGTGGACCGATCCAGAATAGGTCTCTAATGTGTTTCTTGTGGAAACCACCTGCAAGTGAACGGGAAAAAATTCTGGATCTTCCTTGGGCCTGTCTATTCTGATATTGCACTGTTTGACACAAAAAAGTATACATTTATGTTGGCACATTTTTTTATAGTTTGTTGCACCTGGCATTCCTTCATTGCGCAAATGGGACTCTGTCATCTCTTTCCTCTGCAGGTGACCACTTTATAACATTCACACTCAGGCCAATAATAAATTTTGCAGCTCTTTTAATTTCAAGCAGTACAAGCTGCAAAAGTTGAACTTCTCTGCTACATTACGATAACTTGCAGTTCATGGCCTGCAAACCACAATAAGATTATCTTGTAATAGAAGTATCTCCCCCACTCCCACATCCTGGTACTTATAAGAAATCGAATTTCTAAGTTGTTCTGCCAGAAGCCGTCGCACCCAAAAATGTTGGACTAATTACGTATCTGAGAAATGTAGCACAAAGTATTAAAAATAGTTCTGATTTCTGCCTTTTATTTCGGCGCAACAACACTGCATAGAAATAGACGTCACTAGAGACGAAATCTGAAACGCTCAACATCTGGAACAAATGTCATTTTGAATTATGTTACCTACTATACATGATTTTATGATTTTATAAGAATAAATAAGACCGTAACATTACAGAAGTAACACAGAGCAGACTAATGTGTCCATTTCTGATGTAACTTCCATTTTCAACAAGCGAGCATCGTATATCCCCACTACAAAGAGAGCTACGCGCATTCGCGAATCTGGCAGCCAGAGAAATTTCCTCGGGCAGGATCTGGCTGCTTGGCTCTGTTTGCTAGCAGCTCTTTGAACAGCTGGCATCCCTCTGCAAGTAGCCAGATTCAGTGCCAGGCGCTCTTCAAACGCGAACTTTCGTACTGCGCATTTGGAGTAGCCAGAAAGCAACTCTTCGAACGAAGCTAATGAGACTTTGACTGACAGTCATTTGTTTTTTGGCTGCAGCCAACATTACAAGCTGACAATATTGTGAGAGTCAACCATTCTCATTTGCTTTGTTACTGTTTTGCATACCATTGTTCTGAGTGTTTTGTATTATTGAATATTTACTAAAATGAGTGACGATGCAGTTGTTGATCCCTCTTTTGCGTTGTTTGCCACACGTCCTGGTAGGCCTTATATTTCAGTTTCATACACACACAAAAATTGAAGCCATATGCATTTCTGTTTCCGTGGAAGTCTGCCTTGTAGCTTTTTGTGCCAGCACTGCATGACTTTTCTCCCCTCCCCCTCCAACTTGCCTATCCTCAACGCAGAAGATGTTAAAAGAAACAGATAGCAATATGATTAAATTAGGTGATGTGAACATTTCATTCCAGTTGATCAAAAGTGAGGAGAACCTTTTGAATGTAGGCATCTCAGAAACTAGAATACACAATAAACATAAAGAACGCTACTGTACCCTCACAGATGCCAAATCGCAATATTCACAACATACACACATCAGTAACTTCTGTTGAAAAATTCATCATTAGAGTAGAAGGAATTGGCCACCAATACAGTCCTTAGATTCTTCTCAAACTGAACTTTATTATGATGTAAACCTTTTATGGCATCTTAAATGTTATTGTTGCTGTGTACTGCTGAATAGTGGACACCATTTTGTGCCAAAGTAAGTAACTTTAAATTTTTGTGAAAGTTGTCTTAATTCTAGTATTCTGTGAATCAAGATATATGTTTGAAAGGAAAGAAGATGACAAATTTCATTAAGGAATAAATACATTGGGAAGCAATAGTTACTATCCCCATTTCCTTAAACAACATTCGGTGGGACTTTTTGAGTTTGCACTACAAATAATTTGTGTTGCACATTTTTAGCCTAGGAAATCTTTAGCTTGGCTTCCCGAGTTATCCGAGAAAATAATCACTTATGACTTTATGGAATGAAAGTAAGAATAGTGTGCTAGCTTTTTTATTTTTTCATTGCCTATGTGTGACAACATTCACATGGTAAATGTCAGGACTTCACACCATACTGATGTCTCAAATGTCATATACAATTGTGCAATTGTAAGTCATTTACTTGTTGACTCTACCAGTATCTAATAGGTAGCATAAAGTTTATTTCAGTGACATATATTCAGGGTGTTAAAACTATAAATCAATGCGGTTTGGTTTCTGTGTAATATTTTGTACTATCTGAAAATTTCCTTTATTTAGGTGCTTCTCACATCAGATGATGATACTCCAAAACCAAAAGAACTAGTTCTGCTACAAGGAAAATTGAATATGTGCCATGAAAAAGAGGTACTAGAAATTAAAGAAAAGCATGCAAATGAAATTGCAGAGATGAAATCTGAATATGAAAAAGTGATCAATGAGTTGAAAACCAACTGTTTAAGAAACATTCATAAGCACACTGACACCAGTAAGGTAATTTATACATTCTGTTATTTTCAATTGAAAAAGGCAATATTATATTCATTTACTACATCTTTAAGAATCATTATTTCATGCAATGAATGTATATTTTGTTTCAGGTTGATGAAACAAGCAATCTTTTGAAAAAAGATTCTTGTGCTGATTATGAAGCCCTAATAAATGAAAGGTAAAAGTTTTATTGAATGCACATAGTGTAAAAATATTTTACTACAGTTGTGAATGTATGGACTGAAAGCTATTCCTTAGGCTGCTGCTCAGTGTGATTTACTGGATCAAGTGGTACAGTAGTTAACACAGTTCACCCACATTTGGGAATGCATGTGTAAAATCCTATTTTATGTTTTATGCAATTCTTAAACTGATAAAAAAAAATGCTATAGTAGTTCATTTGCAAAGTACATAGGCAGTTCAGCTCTGCATTGTCCTCCTAAATTTGAGCCTATACTCTATATCAACTTATCTTTGAGGAGATGTTAAAACCTAATTGCATTTTACCTTCCATGAAACATGTAAGTTTTTGCCTTTTTTACTACCATTTGCTCGTTCTTCTGCCCTTTTTTGCTTCTCTTATACAGATGTCCCTAATGGCAGAACACACTATCATTGTTACCAGTATATATGTGGTGGTAAAAAAGTATGAAAATTCCTAAATAACTCATTGGGAATGGATTTTTTGACAATTTTAAACACAAAAGCCGTAGCTTTTTTCCCTGGTTATTCAATGGTGGTGACTGTGATTTGACCTTGACCATTACCAAGGAAGTAATATCAAGGTGAAATTCATTTTTTAAAATAGAAATCTTATTTTTTTCTTTTATTTATTTTTTTAAATGTGGATTTGGAAAGAGCAAGAAATTTTATATTCAAGATTTATCCTGACATTGTCCTTTATCATGATGTTTAAGGTCAATCATTTTCTATCACATGGACATCCCCATTTATTTGATCTTCGTGTGCAACTTTATCCATAATCATGTTCCTGGCATTGAACCAGTCTTTAAAGATCATTTTAAAAAGATTTATTGAAGAACACTGAAAACTTCCAGCTGCCGCCATGATATTCTGCAAAGCTGTGTTTCTGCCCCATTCTGCCAGTAGATGGTGGATCCAGCAATAGCAAATGCAATGTTCAAACAATCAACCAATTTACACCACATGTAGTATAAAACAGGAGCTAATAAGACTCGTGCAGAATCTGACTGGGATCACTAGGTACCATACAGTGGCTGGAAGTTTTCGAAGTTCTTCAAAAAATCTTTCTAAATTACCTTCAAAGACTGATTCAATGTCAAAAGTATGATTGTGGGTAAAGTCACAAGTGAAGATAAAATTGCAGACATTTCCAAATCCACGTTAATAAATGGTGGCTTCCAGTGTGAGAAAACATGTTTGAAATGGGAATGACCTTGAACCTCACAGTCAAAAACATGGTCAGGGTCACCTGGGAATTCCAACTTATGAATTTGATCTTGATATGATCTTCAAGGTTATGCTCAAGGACACCATTATTTATTTCACAGTGCTCCAGCAGAGAAGGTTGTTTTGTGTGGTGCGTTGTTATGTCCGAGTGATCGTGTGAATGTGTGTGTCTTTTTCTGACGAAGGCAATGGCAAAAAATTTAAATTATATTAATAATCTTATCTATTTTAAGTGCTCTTCAGCAGCTCGGTGAACATCTTTACAGTGAGTTGTTATCTATCCTCTATTATTGACATTCCAGTCAAATTTTCCATTGTAAAAAAACCTGTTCTCCTATGACTTGTTTGTATATTTACTCTGTTCCAATCATTATTTTTATTTACCTTTCAGAGACAGCTTGAAAAACATGGCAGAAAAGTTGCGATTCCTAGTTGAGGAACTTGTACAATACTTTGGTGTATGTGAAGAAGAACTGAATATAGTATTAGCTGAAAAACTAAATGAATTAAATGCTGCCAATCCACAGGAGCAGCTACCACTTGCAGAGATGAGTGAAACCACTGCTGGTTGCCAAGATACTGATGTATTGCAGCATTCTTTGAGTCACACAAGAACTTCAGAGTCTTCATATGCATGGAGTGATAGCAATGTATCTGTTGACAATAGAGCAGACTTACATGACGACGAAAATTCATCATTACCTGTGACACATATTTCTAATGAGCAACAACTAATACGCAAAGTTCATTTTGCACCTAACATCTCTAATATTATTAATATTAATGATGAAAGTAGCTTCATGCAGATGATTGAAGAAAATAAAGATTGGTCAGTTGATATCCATACAGAGCTTACAAATTGTTTGAGGCGTTTACGAAAAGAAGCATCTGCTTTGTTTGGTTTGTCAACTACATTACCACAGCACCTGAATACTGCAAACAGTAAAGCAAAGTCACTGGAAGACAAAGTAGTTGTCTTATCTGATGAGCTTTCAAGTGAAGCCCAAGAAAAAGAAGACCTACTTGTACAAATAAATGAATTGATTTTTAAAAATCAGAATTTAATGAAGGACTTAGATTTGTGCAAAATTAGAATTGGTGAGCTTGAAAGAGAAAGACAGATAAAAGAAATTGTATCTGAAGGATTTGGAGAAAATGTCCATTCCGGTCTTACAAGGCAGTTGGAAAATATGGCAAAACTGCAAGACAAAGGTAAATAGAAAATGTGTCAGTATTTTAAATACTAAAGTTCATGCTAATAGTGTGCTCTTCATCATTTAACAAATAAAGTACATGGATCGAAACATTTATAATGATAATGTATTTTACTTAGATATTTGTTACAATTATAATTTGTTCACGATACTGTACAATATTTTGCTTTCTCAGCTCTTTTCTTGAGGATTACATGGCATTTACTTAGAGTGAGGCACCATGGTGCTACCGTAATACTGAAAAAGTCATGATCGTTGCTCTCTAAATATTCTGTGTGATCACATCAGACAGCCAGTACCGTTTGCACTCCTGTGTAGCATGGACAGTACAAGGTTATCAATGAGCTCTTGAGGGATATTCGGCCATTCTTCCAAGAGTGCAATATCCAGTCCTCAACCATTGTGGAATGTGCTGATCTGGGTGCAATGAGACTGCCTAGTGCATCCCAGACATGCTAAATTGGGTTTAAGTTCGGTGAACAAGCTGGCCACTCCATTCATTCAATTCCTTCAGCTTCAAGCATGTTGTCCATCGGTACAGTTCTGTGGGGATGAACATTATCACCCAGAAGGAACCCATCTCCTATGGCACCAGCATAGGACACAACAAAAGGTCAAAGGATCTCTTGTCTATATCTCTGAGCAGTCAAAACGAGATTGTGAATGATATAGAGGTCCGATACTGTCCCCAACCCATGTTCCTCCTCCACCATTTGACATTCTCTCCAGATGAAGGAACGACAATTGTCCTGCTGAACACAAAATCTTGACCCACTGGTGACCAGAACCTGGCACCGCTCATTGTAACCGAATCCTCATGTTCCTCCACCCAGTTTCTGCAGTCTAAATCATGTCATAGTTTTAATGGGACACACACCAGAGGCCTGCGTGTGTAGAGGCCACATCCCGAAGGTGCTTTCTGACTGTTTATGTTGATATTGTGTGTCCTGTTGCTGCCTGGAGGGTACATTTCAATTGAGTTGCATTCAGCCTCCTGTCTTGACAGGCTGTTAACCAGGATAACGGTCATCTCTTGCCAATGTTACCTGTGGAAGATGTTGGCCTTATCTTCTTTTAATGGTTCCCATCGCTGGAACTCACATCCAAGTCCTGGAAATTACACTTTGGGTCATTCCAATAGCTGCAGCCACTTCCCTCTGTGTCTGTCCCATTTCCAACCTATGTCTCTCCATGCCATAGCTTCGGGTAAGTCACATTGTTGTTGCATTATTTATCTTCTCCACATGTTTTTATGTTTTAAGCTTGTGATGCCTTCCTCAGTCACCATTTTCTTTTATGGTGTCCTTTCTTTGTTTGGCCTCAGGTTTCTGCATCAGACCTTTCTTCTTTGTTGTCAGAGACTCTATAGATTCTCTGGTATAAAAACAGTGCAGTAATGCCTACGTTTGCCATTAAAGAATTTTAATGTCTTATTTTAATGCCTTTAGATAGTTGATAGGACCATTTCCATTTTGTTGATGCTAGTATGGAGTCTTCTGTTCCTTTTAGGTTAGGCTCTATCCATTCATCTGCACATTTATTAATTTTTTCTGACTGCTTAATTTTTCTTTGTCTGACCTTCAGTCCTCTTAGCAATTATTTTATATTTGTCATAAAATGCATCTTTTCAAAAGAGATTTGAAGCCCAACCTACAGTTGCTTAAACTCTTTTGTTGCCCTGTCTGTGGAGTGTGAAAATACTGTATAACCAAATCATCTACAAAGACTAGATATATAGTTGCATGACTGCTTAAGTGTCTCCATACCAGCCTTAATTTTACTTATATTTATGAACCTTACAGGAAATGTAAGTTGACAGTAGTAGACTCTTTTTGCAGTCAGCTTCAAAAGCTGGCTATCTAAATTTCCTCAATAGTTTTCCTTGGAAAAACTGTTATCTTTCCTTTAGGGATTTCCACTTCAGTTCCCAAACCATCTTTGTTACATGTGTTAATCAAACCTATCAGTAACAATTCTATGTCTTCTTTTAAACTGATCTGGTAATGCATTCTGCCTTTCAGATGACCCACATTTTCCCAAAATTCTCCCAATAAACCAAAGTCGAGCATCCACCATTCCCACAAATGTCCTCACATGCTCATCCCATTTCTTATCACTCTGCAGTGTTACTGTTCAACATACTGCATTTGAACGTAATGTGATAATGTGACAGTTTCTGCTACTCATGTGCTTTAACTTCCTTATTTTATATGTAGGGCCCGCTACCATTCATCACATCAACTAAAATTTTTGTCAAGTTATCTTCTATCCTACGAGGCAATCAACAGTGACACCAATCTTGCACAGCCTCACCTGCAAACAACTAAAGATTGCAACTCACCCTGGCCATCAGATCAGATATAAAATAATAGTGGTCTTAATCACATGTCCTTGGGGCACTCTTGATGATACCCTTCTTACTGGTGAACATTGTCCATCAAGGATAACATACTGGGTTTGTTACTGAAGATATCTTCTAGTAACTTACAGTTATTTAATCCACATGGCCGCATTTTCATTAGTAGTCTACAGTGGGGCAATGTGTCAAACACATTTCAGAAATCAAGAAATGGCTAGTCTGCCTTTTGTCCTTAATCAGTGACACACACAATATTATGTGAGTAAGCTGGAGCTCCACATGATTTATGCTTGCCAAAGCTGTGCTGATGCATGGATAGAAGTTCTTCTGTCTCAAGGAAATTTGTTATATTCAAACTGAAAATATGTTCAATAATTCTGCAGAGAATAGACATTAATGATAATTGACATATAATTTTTCATATCCTTCTTTTACCTTTTGTATACAATCCTCCTATAGAAACGATTTCCCAAATGTGAAATTTAAAACTCTAAAGTGTTCCCTTGGCTGTCTTATATTGATACACTAGACTGAGTGACTGGATTGAGTCTTTCAGCCGACTTATTGAGTTTACTTAGGACCAAAGTTTCTCAGGCTCATGGCAAGATTTTTCCTCATAGTATGACGGTGATAGTTCTTGTATTCTTCACACATCAATTTTCTGACAGACATGTGAATCTCTCCTAACATTTGCCTGTCTTAATCTGACAGTTTGTTTTGAACAGAGAGTGCAACTGTCACTGCTTTCTCGGCATTTATCAAATATTATAATGTGATTTCCAGTCCATAGTGTACAGCAATCAGTGAGAATAAATATTCCTTCAGCAAAAAACCATCTTGATTGTGAATTGTTTTATTAATTAATGACGTGTTTCGCCCTTTAGCAGGGCATCTTCAGATTATCTGCGTGACAGAATTTACCCAAAATTATAAGGCAGAATTACAAACGGGTATAATGGTACATGGGCTTATTTTATTTAAGAAGACAGTATACATGGTAAACAAAGCTTACATTGCGCTCTCCGTGGTGTGACACCGTAAGTTGTTTTGCGGTGTTTCTATTTTTCTGGAATTTTTGGATTTCCTTTTCCCTACAAATGATCGGGTAGCAACGAATTACATTTGGAACATACTCAGTAAAGATGTGAGAAACATAAAACCAATTTTTAAGATTATCTTAATAGAAGCGGTGGTCTCTGGTGATACAAGATAAGCCCATGTTTACAATAGCGCTCACGGGCAGTGGGCGGGCGTGGTGTGCTGCTCCGCCGACTTGTACAGACTAACTAAGGGAATGTGGGTAGGGAGTGACATAGGAAGCCGGTATACAAGATGGGATGGATGAAATTTGTATTCAGATAGCTAGATTTCATCCGTCCCGTCTTATACACCGGCTTCCTATGTCACTCCCTACCCACATTCTCTCAGTTAGTCTGTACAAGTCAGCAGAACAGCACACCACGCCCGCCCACCGCCCGTTAGTGCTGTTGTAAACATGGGCTTATCTTGTATCACCAGAGACCACCACTTCTATTAAGGTAATCTTAAAAATTGGTTTTATGTTTCTCACATCTTCACCAAGTATGTTCCAATTGTAATTCGTTGTTACCCGCTCATTTGTAGGGATAAGGAAATCCAAAAATTCCATAAAAATAGAAACACCACAAAATAACTTACGGTGTCAAACCACGGAGAGCACACTGTAAGCTTTGTTTACCATTTATACTCTCTTCTTAAACAAAATAATCCCATGTACCATTATACCCCTTAGTAATTCTGCCTTGTACTTTTGTGTAAATTCTGTCATGCAGATAATCTGAAGATGCCCTGCTAAAGGGCGAAACGTGTCATTAATTAATAAAACAATTCACAATCAAGATGGTATTTACTGAAGGAATATTGTAATGTTCTTAAACCATGGTGGGTCTATTCCATCATTAAGCAACATATTGAAACTTTGTCCATAATTCTTCTGTGTTGATGCTTTATTGTGCTACCTTTAATAGAGTAATTTTGATTGCTCTTCATTACTCTCACAGAAACACTCCTTTTTTTTCTTTTTTAAATACTTCAGCTCGTTCAGTATTGAATGAATCTGCAGACCAGAGAAACTCTCCTTACATCCACCTAATTGAAGAACTTTGTAGGGAAGGTGACAGACTAACTGAAGAAGCCCGCAAAGAAAGGGAGGATTTGCAATTACAGGTAAGTCTGAACTTACTTATTGAATAATTATTTTGCAACATTAGTGCTACTTAAATACTCAGTTGGAAAAACTTCTTTGACGCTTGAAGTGGATTGATTAAGATATGTTTACAATCATTGAGATTTGTTGTTTCACTTCAGGGATCAAATTAACCATTAATTTCTCGTGTTTTATGTACCAAATAGACTGTTAAAAGATGAAAGAAGATACAATTTTATTGTAGCATTTATTTTTAAGTGTTAATATTGCAAGGCACATAAAAGAGTATAGCATTTTCAGATGAGCTTTTAATATTTGAATATTTTCTTATTCACAAGAACTGAGTGTACAAGTCGCACTCCTTGATTTTGTGTTATGTTAAGTAGGAAGAAGCTAGCCTTTACTGTGCTGAACTGAATGAAGAGTTAACTTGTACAGTACTGAATGTTGACAATTTCTTAACTTTTATATGGCATAGTTCTCCACCTTGAGCTGTATATACATTTAAAAAATTGAGATATTTAAGGAATACTCTGCAATCTAACACAGTAATTATAAACATTATTAATTCACCACAAAGGATAATCACAGAGTCCCTGATGGACACAAAGAAATACAATCACACAACTAAAGCCTTTGGCCACAGACTTTATCAGGAAAAAGGATAGTGTGTCCTGGCTACGAATCCACACCCTATCCTAATTCCTCCACAATTTGTGCTTTCTCTTCAATTTGCTTCATATGGCACTCTTCAGCTTTTCCTTAAAGTCGACCTCCACTTCTGTGGTAGATCTGTAAACGCCACTAGCTTTGTTACAACCACCAACAGTACCTCCAGTTTGACAACTGCATCAACTTCCACAGCAAGAAAATCCCTCCCTTTATAACCTGACGACCCACAAATGGTGTATTGGCAGTGATCAGTACTCCCTTGCCCATTATGATGCCTTCACAGAGATGCTCTGTCCAGCAGACCTAGAACACAAACAGATTTCATTTGCCACATTTCCTCTCTTTCCAATCCTCCCTCGATTCATGATAACCAGCTACAACGAAGCACCTACCTTATCACCCAGTACCACCCCGGACTAGATCATCCGAAACAACAGCCTTCATCAGGGGTTCAATTATCTGTCATCGTGCCCTGAAATGTGTGACATCCTACCTAAGTTCATTTCCACGCCTCCTAATGTGGTGATACATCATCTACACAACATCCTTGTCCGTCTCTATGCCACTCCTTATTCCAACCCTTTGTCACAGGGAAAATCTATCTGTGGAAAACCATGGTCCAACACTTGCCTAATCCATGAACCTAGCACTTGTTGTTTCAGTCCTGTCACAGGCTTATCCTGCTCCTTCAGGTGGTCAAGAGAAAGGTGAATTACCTTATGGCACAACATGCAGCTGAGCATAACAACTTGATTTCAGTGGCTGCTTTAACACACATCATCTCGATCCTTCTTTCTTTTCTGAACTCCACAGATTACTCTTATACACTTATAATACATTATCTGTTTGAGAAGTAATCCTGGCCTCAACCTACAGTAACCTGTTATCCACTTCCCCACTGCTAACTGTCACTGACCCTCCCCCTCTCATTCACCACTCCAGTAGTCCATTCTACATCTGCATTCAACCAGCTAGTCCCTGCATGCTCCATCAGGCTCTGCCCCTGCCCTTGCTCTGCATACTTTGCCCTCTCCCCCCTTTGTGGATTGCACTCAAAAGTTGAAACAACAGTTGAGGTGCAACAGCTTGAGACAGCGGTCATGTATGTGTCAGTTATGCCTTTGTGATTGGTTTGTGTGTATTTTCTGACAAAGACTGGTGTCAAAAGCTTTAGCTGTGTGATTGCAGTTTTCTTTTCTTTGTGCCCACCTGTGGCACAGTTATTGTTTTAATGGTGAATTGCAATTTTTCACAGTTTGTGGTGAACACAATCAAACTTGCATACATCAATCAACAGTATTGCTAGTGTAACATGTTGTATGAGGTGGTAAAAAAGAAAAAAAATAATTTGTTTGTTAATAGAGTGAACTGGAATTTCATGTAGACCATACAAATTAGAAAGTGTACTGTTGAAACACTTTCTCATAATTTTCTTTAAAAACAATACAGTGAAACCTCTATATAACGTTTTTTAAGGGACCATGAATTGGGGACACTGTATCGAGGAAAACACTATAAAGAGGAAGACTTCCAAATCTAGTCAAATTTTACCGACAGGCATTCCATTGTAATGGCTGTTACATTTGCAAGCATAACAAGCTCAAAATTATCACATTTAAAGTATTTGATTACAAAAATTTAAATAAAAATCCAATCCATGGCACTTAAATTATTATATTTATGTAATTCAGTGTAATTTGTTAAGTTTTTGTAATATTTCACATGGAAACCACACATAGCTGCCATGTCATTCTCAACACCAAATCATTTAATGTTCAGTACAAAACATATGTGACACCGTTACAGCAAATCATTGGATAATTATGAAATTTTTTCTAATTATGTTGTAGTTTCTAAAATGCCACATGTTTAGACATCTTTTCTAAAAATGTGATATCCTACTATTTTAAAATTTTAAATTAGGTAGTTATAGACACTTTTCTCATTTTTTGTAATGCGAGTTACATGAGGCTTGTAAAAGATTATAATTACATTTAAATCCTTTATTGTCTTACCCTCACAATATCTGTAGTAGTCTTCTTTAACTTCCTGTTGCAGTTAAATAATCATTTTTACCGTTATTTTCAGTAGAAGGAATACAACATTGTGATGAGAAATTTACTTTTATGTATTCTGTTGAAACGCAACCAAAACTAAATATTTCTAGAACTTAAAGTACTACATACAGTATTTTTAAAAGGCTTATTTGGAAAAAATACAATGTTTAAGCTTTCTATGAACAGCGATTTTATTATGTAGGTCAATAAAAAAAAAAAAAAAAATCACCCCTTAGGTCTACTTTATGCTGGAATGCCTGCTGAGGGTATACACTAACCCGAAAGACACACAGTAAATGGTACAAATTAAAGAAAATTACTTTAACAATTATAAATAGAACTTGAAGAAAATGTTTACAACAATTTATGATTTGACACAACTACAATTTTTTAAAATAGTCGAGTAAGGATGTTTGCTTCCTATTCAATCTGGACTGGATCAGAACCATTTCGTGCTCAACATCAGAGAGTTTTGATAATGTTGTGTCCTTACGTTTATGGGCCACCATGAACCTCTTGAATGTTTCTAAACCTTCAGCTGCCTTAGCATATGAGGGCACAGGGTCATCATCTATCTCACTATCACTTTCATTTTCACTTTCCACAATTCTCTCGGCAGTCAGTTCTTCAACACTCAGCATTCCTGTGGTTACAAAGTCCTCAAAACTGACAGAATTATTTCCAACTAATTCATGAAACTCTTGCAGTTCATTATCAACTTCTTCCACTGGTGCAACCATCTCTATATCACGGAACCCAGCTTTCTTGAAACAGTTTTTGATAAAACTGCAGAGTTTGTTGCCCATGTTTTTATCATGTTGCGTATGTTGGCAACTGTAAATAGATCGTTTCTGGACTGGAGATTCGGGCTCTACGCGCCCTCACATACTAAAAAAAAGAACTTCTTGTTTAACCTTTACCTAACTTCTACTTAAAATTATCACTGTTTCGTACAGATCACAAAATAAATAAAAAATATACCTGCTCTATGGTTGACTGTTGTGGTGTTGCCAACATTTGCAGAATATGGGCAACAGACTCTGCAGTTTAGCCCAGTTTTTTTTTATCATTTAAGCACCAACTTCCTTCCACGAATACATGATCAAATTCATAGCTTGCAAGATATTTGATTTGAGCTTTGATTATTCTGGCTTCTCGGCTTTGTTTGGTCTATGGCATTCAAAGCTTTCCTTACCAGAGTTGCCCTGTATTTCAGCTTAAGGGCTTGTATTATGCCCAAGTCCAAAGGTTGCAGACGACTGGTGCAATTGGATGACAGAAAAAGAACTTTCACATTTCTCAGAAATGAGGTATATGGGGGATGTGCCACACATCTATCTATAAACAGCAACACTTTTCTAGCAGCACTCCCCATTTTGGCATCAAATTCTCTAAGAAAATTTAAAAATATTTCACTTGTCATCCATGCCTTTGTATTACTTGTGTACTTACACGGAAACGTGAAAATGTGTTTAAAGCACCTTGGATTTCTTCGCTTCCCGATGATCAAAGGTTTTATTTTCTCACTGCCATCGGCATATGTACACATCACTGTAAGGTGTTCCTTGCTTTTTTTACCACCATGGCAATTTTCCCCATGAGCAGTAAATGTCTTGGCCAAGATTAAATTGAAAGAATACGCCAGTTTCGTCAGCATTATAAATGACTCATAGTTGATAGCCGGCTGTAAGAATAGGGAAAATCTGAACCATTGTTCTACAGTGTGTTCGTCTACCCTTCCACTCTCCCCACATTCTGCTTTGTAAATAACACCATGCTGCTGTCGAAATGTGTCAGTCCAACCATTTGAAGCTTTGAAATTTTCGATCCCTAACTGCAAAGCTATTTGTAGTGCCTTTTCTTTCAAAATAGTTCCATTTATGGGGATATTTGTGGCATGTGCATGTTGAAACCAAGTTATTAACACTTGTTCCATATCGACGTAGGTCGAAGGTTTCATCCGCATACGCTTCGAATTCCCACACTTCTCAGCAGCTTCCAATATGGATATTTATTTTTCCATATCGTATTTAGAGTCGAAAGGGCCAGTTTCAAATTCTTAGCCAGCTCCACCCAGCTCATAGCAGGATTGGCCTCTATTTCTTTCATTATAGAAATTTTTTCCGCGATCGAAATCTTCTTAAGTCCCGTTTATACCGAAGCGAACAAGCAGCAGCGAACGAGAATTTGCTCTGGTGTAAACACTGTGCGCGTGGTGTTAGGTCACGCTCGTCTCGCATTCGCAAGTTTACGCTTGTGATCGGCTGGGTGTCGGTTTCAGGGCATACCATCAAAGGAAGTTCACGTCCCCTCGACTTCAGTGCTAGCATATGCGACAAACTGCGTATTTTCGCCTTGCGGCAGTGTGCTGTTAATCTCTTCCGTTCGCTCTGGTGTAAATGCTTATTCGCAAGTACAAGCCAATGCGTGCACGCACTGGCGAATTCCTGGTGAATGCGCATTCACCTGTGTTCACTTCGGTGTAAATGGGGCTTTATGCTTCTCAGCCGTGTTCATTGTTCAAAGAAAATCCAAAAAAGTCACATTGGTTATATTGGCTGACACATACTTTTCTGTAATTCACTGCACACATCTATATATTCACCCGGTTTTTATCTAGTGTTCACAGTAAAAACAATAAAATGGCATCAGCGACACATACGGATACGGCAAGCACAATGTGGGACTGGATAACATTCAAATTTGATTCACAAGCACCTTGTGCAAACATGGTCAACGTCACACAGTTATCCAAGACCGCCAGAACCAAAAGTGGTATTACACGACGACCCATCATGAAAGGTATAGGTGTAGCGCGACAGCCATCTAGCGGTGAAACACATGAAACTACCGCTGAATCATGATTATTTGCACACACTTTATCCGTGCGCCGGAATAGAGACCAGTTCTAAACTCCTGTGAATCCGTGCATGTGCACTAGGCAGCAGTAACGCGCGCATGCACAGAAGCGGATATTGCAGGAAGCTTTCTGCTTGTTATTTGTGTATGACATTCATGGTTAGGACTGATTTGTGATTTTTTTCAGTTAGTAGGTTTTCATAAATGCATTAATTAAACAAGTAACATGTGTTTTTCAGCAGGCCTTTATACTAGGTGTAATGTATTTATACTAGGTGTAATGTATATGGAAAGGTATTTTTACATTATAGGCATACTTACAGAAATGAAATGCAACAAAGAGCCGTTGAGTCATTATTCAGGGGTACTGGGAGGAAAGTTATTTGTATAACCCACACGATCCCTTAATCTTAAGTTATGTCAGCAATCGTTTACTCCTCAATGATATACATACAACTTTACAAACAGCAGCTCTTCAAAACAGATCGTGTCCTTCCTCACGAAGTTCCAAATTTGTTCTGGATTTCCAGGACTCACATCTTTTATTATCTGAGAGTATATTCCTCTGCCTTCCTTCTTTCCGGCCGCTTCTGTTTTTCGTCGTTGTTGTGCAGTAATCTAAAGATTTACTGTCACAGCTCCAAAAAAATTCGCCCTATGCTGTATACATGTAAATTGAGACAGACATTTACAT
Source organism: Locusta migratoria (assembly GCA_026315105.1). Taxonomy (NCBI): domain Eukaryota; kingdom Metazoa; phylum Arthropoda; class Insecta; order Orthoptera; family Acrididae; genus Locusta; species Locusta migratoria. The sequence continues at coordinate 218,409,908 of CM048745.1, read as the reverse complement.
TTGCACCCTAGTGTCATAATATAAAGCTGTCGTGCGGTCTGAGGCTCTATGTCGCGAATTGCGCAGCCGCTCCCACTGAAGTTATGAGTCATCCTTCAGCCATTTGTGTGCATGTTGTCATTGGCATAAGTTAATTTAAGTGGAGTGTAAGTCTAGAGACCGATAACCTAAGTAATTTGGCCCTTAGCTAAACAAAATATGAACTTTAATATAAAACGAAGGTGTTGAGTCTGTAATTCAAAGCAATAATGACTCAATTCTGTGCTAACTACATAAGAGAAAACGAAATAATTAATAAAAAAAAGACAACTTCACATTAAATAGGAACCGTAAGCTCACAGAAATAATTTAAATGAATGATGTTCTAGGAAATCACAGCTTCCCTTGGGTTCTTGTATGGTATGAATGAACGATTAGATGAGCTCGGTTTTCTTCGCGTTTCATGCATGTTATTGCTGTTTACTGCGCATGTGCGGATTCGCGCAAAGGAGTATCCACCGTACATCGTGTAATAGGTTAACCTGAAGCAGTACTTGGTTCCTGATAATCACACTTTTGGCGCTGTGGCATATGCATACGCCTCAGGTGTATCGTGTAATATGGCCTCAAGATTTGGTCACGTCTCCCGTGGTCGACGTCACACACAGTTATCGATGACCAGCGGAACCACTATTGACTTTCATTAGCATTCAATGTGCGTCGCGTCTCACATGACTCGGACGCTGACATGTAACTGTGGTGTGACTCACGCTGACCATGGCCTTTCCAATCCTGTGCACATCCACAAAACAGAAAATAAAGCATCTACATTCAGTGGCTTCAACCTTATAAAGAGGGAAATTATTGATTATGGTCCCAAAAATACGAGCGTTATACATAGGAAATTGTTGTGTAGACGAAACATAGTATAGAGGAAAATTTAGCATTGTTTATATGGGATTTTGGTTGGGACCGGAAGAAGTAGACTTAAAAAGAGGAAAACATTATATGGAAGAACGTTATATAGAAGTTCCACTGTATGTGGTTAATGAAACATAGTCCTAATTATAAACAAGAAATAGAGGTTAAAATGATATACTAATTAACTAGATCACGTGGATGAAGAGCTGCTGTGACTATAAAGAACATACGAAAATTCTTGTATGCAAGGATAGAAGCTGAATTATACTGGTTATAGAAATGGCTAAAAATGTATGAAAACCTTCAAAGACAAACTGACCAAGACCGCGGTGGAGTGGCCAAGGCATTGAGGCGCTGTGCTCCGATGCTTGAGGCTGCTCCCCATCAGGGCTTCGAATCCCCCTCAGGCATGGATGTTTGGATGTTTTGCTGTCTTTAGTGTAAGGTAGTTCATAAGTAGTTTGTAAGTTTAGGGACTGATGACCCTGCAGTTAAGTCCCATAAGCTTAACAAACATTTGAACAAACTGACCATAGTCAAATAAGTTCCTTGTGAACAGTAAATAGAAGAAACTCTCTACAATTATGATGCAGGACGGAGTGTTGTCAAACCAGAAGATTCTCAAATCCACTCATTAGCTGTTACTTCCAGATTTAGAATAAGTAAATTGTTTGTACTTTCAGTAAGAGAACAGAAAACCTAAACTATGCAACACTGTGCAAGTGCATTAGGCCTACTTGATGCTGATACTATTTGGAGGAAAGTTTTTCTCTCTCGTGTTGTCACTCCCAGCGTTGTGAAAACTCTTATGTCAAAGTTGTGTATCTCCTAAGATACAGTGTTAATGGTTCGCGAAGTAAGTAATTTAAAAAGAGACAAATACTTCTGAAATTCAGTCACTGACTTTTATTTTTAATAAATGTTTGGAATTTAAGAGGTTTTCCCTTAGGTACTCAAAATTGCTAAAGTGTTAATCAGAAATGGAGAGTACCTTCCTCAAATTTACCAAGCAGTTTCTGTTGTTGCAATCTACTCCTTAGTTTTTCCTTATGTTCAACCATTTACATAACTGTTTTGAAAAGCATGATCTCCTTTCCTAACAAATAGTTTGGATTCAAATATGATAAACATAGTTCCACTGCTGCCACTAAACAGTGCTCCAGGTGTTAACTGCATTAGTAACAATCTGGTATATGTTGTGCTTTTGATCCAGCCTTTGAGTATTTAGTTTTTAACACCCTACTCCCAAAATTGAAATTTTATCATGCACACAACCCATGTTAATTTGTAATCATGTCCTTATCATAAAACAGTGGTCAGTTTATCTCATTGTGTGAGAAGAAGAAGAAGACAGGTGTCCCTGTCATGTCCCTAAAGTGGGCCATAGGAAAAGGGAAAATGCTCTCTAGAAGAGATTGTGTCGCATGTGAAGAACTTAATGGTAGCAGTCATTAAGTCAATAACATAAAGCAGTGCTTAAGTGCATGGACTCGTATGTTTTTGTTCATTTCTCACATTTTTCCCCCATCACCACGCAATTGCTAGAGCTGGTCAAAACAGATGCCACTCCCGCTCGCTTCCTGCCACGACTGCGGCTCGCTTCCACCGTCTGCGGGTAAGTAGAGGGGAAGCAATAGTGTCGCTCTCCCTTGAGTGGGATTCGATGAGACGGGACGAGTCCTGATACTCCCGTGATCACGTTGCACAGTGACTGTCTTCAGCTGTTGTGCTAGTCTTGGTAGAATGTGCGGCATTTGATTGCACACGAGCGGAAGTGAAGCTACATCTCTTAGTGTAGATTCTTCATTGTCGGCAATTACAAACAAAACTGTTTTGACCTAAACAGCTTATATAACGTAAATTCTGGAATCCATGCCAAGTGGTCTAGAGGTTCCCACATGACCCTCATGGATTTTGATGAAATTTTGTATGAACATTCACATATGTTCTCAATGAACACTGGTCAAGTTTCAGTTTCAGAAATTCAATACTTTCTGAGATACAGGCTCTTGTTTAAGACCATAGCACAGCTTCCAACAGTGCGTCGTTGATTTTTCAGCAACTTTGAGACGATATAACATTTACTAGGCATAATAAAAGATTTCAGCTATAATTTGAGTGCCAGAAAAATGTGTTCAAACTTCCAGTGTGCCTCTATGATAATGCTACTTCTTAGGTCCTTATATGCTTGCATTGCAAAACCAAATCCACTTTTCTAGATAGTTTAGAACATGCTCTTTCTAATGACCATAGTTTAGAAGAGTTTGGAGAAAACACTGTTTGTAAAATTTGACTAAAAATACCCATTTTTAGCACTTTTTGAAAAGTCGGCAACTTTCCCCTAGATTTGTGAAATAATGGAAAGCAACAGGAGAATGAAACTTTATATTCCAAGACCTTGTGTTGACGAGTTATGGTGTGCAAAGTTTCATGTACATCCCACAATTACTTTTGGAGATATAAAAAACTAAAGTTTGCATTTTTTTACCAGCTATAATTTTGCCCAACTTTGCTGTAAATTATCTCTGTGAAAATTGCTCAGAAATCCTTTTCTTAATATTTTACTTTAAAGAGCTCTAAAAGTTGTATAAGATGGCCTGGTTTTGTTTCTTTCATGCAAATACTACCAGAGATATATCATCTGAAAGTTGCTGAAAATTCAACGACACACTGTTGGAAGTTGTGCTATGGTCTTAAACAAGTGACTGTATCTCAGAAAGTATTGAATTTCTGAAACTGAAACTTGACTAGTGTTCATTGAGAATATGTGTGAATGTTCATACAAAATTTCATCAAAATCCATGATGGTCATGTGGGAACTTTTCTCGATATTAGACCACTTGGCACGGAATGGCCCGAATAACCTGGGAATAAGAGAAACAATTTCTAGTTGAGAAAAATAAATTGTTGATGCCTTAGGTGTGAAAGCTTGAATAATAAATTTAAGATCAACACAGTGTGGCCCTGCTATGTGCAGTGCTGGATTTACTGCTTGAGTAGCTTGTTAGTTGTTTGTTTTGATTTGGACAGTTCTTGGGACACCCAAAAAACATATGAAATAGATAATCACATCACTTTCTTCATGAGAAGTAATTATGAAAATTAAGAACTTCAAAACCCATGTTGTGCTTTGAATTATCAATAGTTTAGTAATACTCCATTTTCAGTCACAATTTTTATTTCAAAGTCAAACGCATTTCCGAATCATAACCTCTATGAGTCTGTATTCTTACATACAGGTGTCAGCTGGTTCACAGGTGTCTCACACATGCTTGTGCCTTTTCTGTTGTTTTTTTTTTTTTTTTTCCTTCTCACTCACACATACATATGCATTACCATAGGAATTGCATACAACTTGGAATTTTTGTATATGTAAAGTATTCTTGTTAATTTTGTATAGTATCAACATTGTTGAAATTATTTTGAAATCTAAACTGTCTGCAGTATTCATAGAACAGATTTGTAACATGCATTACTATGAAATAATATTACACTAGATTTAATCTACTCAGTCTTCAAAAGTCCAATTATGGATGATGTATGAGAAATGAATCATTTCTAGACTTAAATTTGGCTGAATGCTTTTGCTTGAATGAACCACACGTAAATTCCTGAAGGTTCATTCTGCAACTCAGAATGTAATGAATATAATGCGGTCTGTATTGGAAAGGGAACGCGGGTCAATGTCGTCCTCCCAATATTTTCCGATGGGTACACCGTCCTGTTAGTACTGAACATGCAGAATATTTTCTTATTACAGTAATTCTCTTTCATCGTCTCTCTCAGTGTGTTTTGGGACCTCGTGCTTTAGACCAGTGCAAGCAGTGGGGAAGTCCTACCAGGCTGTGGATTCTTATTTCAATAGCAGTTCAAATGACACGACTAGAAAATCATCTGTAAGGCAAGCCTTCAAGGGATTGCAGAAGGCACTAACAAAGCCCGAAGTTCATGAGCAACATTCCACTTTTTTTGAAGGGATTAATTTTCTCTCACAGTATCTCCAAAATGAGAGTGTTATTGAAACTCCCTGGCATATTAAAATTGTGTGCCAGAAACCTGGGATCTTTGCCTTCCACGGGCAAGCGCTCTACACGACACGACTCAACACAATTCACGATGCCGCCTCACAACTTTACTTCTGCCAGTACCTCGCCTCCTACTTTCCAAACTTCTGTGGAGGTGTTAAAAACTGTATGCCACGTACCATGACTGCCAACTTTCATGGTGGTCAGTCAAGCAGTGTCAAAGTCTGTTTCATACAAATGCAACCAACATCCATGCCGTTAGTGTTTCTATTGCATTGCATTGTTTGTGTTCAAATTTCTAAATAGGGTACTTGTTTGTGCTGTTGATGTGACGTAAAATGGGAGATTTCTTCTCTAAGAGCGTGTCACAGTCAGAATCCATGTCTTAAAAAACACAATTTCATGAGTACTTTTCCTTTATGTGTGCTTGAGTTAGGAAAACAGTAACACCGATATGTGGTAAGTAAAACCTGTGAAGTACGACACAATATGACGGCTCAGCACTCCCCAAGCTTTCTCAGCTTTTCCGACAAGCTGGTACAGTTTTGGTTCTATGAGATACTGAAAGTAGCTGTCAGAGATGGAGGCCGGCGTTTAGACAAGAGGTCGAAACTCGCAGAGTGCGACTGACTGATGTCTTGCCGCCACCCCCCCACCCCCCCCCCCGTCTCTACCGCCCCCCCCCCCCCCTTTTGGATACTGCCGACGAGCTGACTCTCATCACAGTTTACTCACAAAAGCTCTCTGAGATAGCAGGTTGTATCATCATTCTGTGCCTCTTGATATATTTTTGTCTTAAAGATGTGTTCTCATAAGCAGATGTAAATTCGCTAACCATACTAATGTAGTACACACATGCTGGATGGGTGTGAGTAATCCAGCGCTACAAGGAGCGCCGCCAATGAGCATGTGCACTGCTGTCAGCTGTTTGGGCTGCATGCGGACTGGAGAACAGAGTCACCTCGCTCCTGGGACTATGTTCTTATGACTGCTGACTTTTGGGAGCAGTGGTCTCACCACGCGCTCCGGGTGGCAGGAACAAGCAGGAGTGAGACGATGTTTGACTGCCTCTAGCATTTGCCCTGTGTTGTAATGATCTCATTTGTACTTGTTAGTAACAACTTTGTGCAACCAGAAATCTTTCCTGTCTTTTAAAACTGATGAATGTATTTATTTATTTCATTTTTGGTGTCACCTTTTTCTATTTCTTTCCTCCAGATTTGAAACTAATCCTTGTTTCAAAAGATTGGGTCTCTTTTTTTTGTAATGAGGGAAACTTTCAGGTTGGTTGAGCATCAACAAAATTGGCAAATCTATTCTTGGTAGCCTGAAACAATGAAGTACAAGAGAACTTTTCATAAAGCTTATTGTTATTCATACCTGTACTTGAAGGAGCCTGTTACTAAGAGAGAAGATGATAATATCACATATCTCTTCAGAAATCATTAGCATTCATAATTTCAATATCGCTTAGCCCATACCTTTCTCTTTATAACCTGAAAAAGTGGAGATAAAAGCATAGGTGAAATATGTTTTACAATCTGTATGAAAAAATTGTGGTTTAGATGTTTCCACCAATCACCTCAGTAGCAGAAATTTCTAGATATCTAACTTATAACAAAAAGATCCTTTTTTAAGGAAAATTACCACGTCTTGTGATGAGTCATTATTCACACCTTTAAAGACTGTGACATAAATTAGAAAACGGGCATATAGAGGCCAACTTTAGCGAATATGAAACACTTGTTAAGAGACAAGCTCTCTAAGTGTATGAAAGACACCACAAGAGAAGGAAACAGTAAGGGGTATGGTGATGATGCAACGGTGCCGCTGAAGGCCAGTTGAAATCGCAAACCTTCAGAAATGTATCCTTTAAAAAAATTCCTATTTACATGTATTAATTAATTATATTAAAGTACTGATAAGGCACTGCACCAAACCATTGATTTGATTATTGTTGCCCAAGTAGCTACATGTAAAACAATTTAGAAATTGTTTTCTTTTTTCCTATGACCCACTCAGGTGAGATATTCTAGGAAAGAGGCAACTATCTGCTTCTACTTGCGCGGTTTGAGGCAAATTGGTGAGATCCATGGTGCAACCCCATCTTGTCAGTTAAAAATATATGCTTTTCAGTATGCTGCAGGACATATCTTTTCATTGTTGTAATTAATGATTTACCTGCTCCTGTGGAAATTAATTCTGTAATATGTTATGCAAAACACATAAAAGTGATCAGTACATTTGTAACACCACATAATTTTACGAGTCCATGAAAAATTAGAACTAGCAATGAATTAGGCTTCTTTTATTCTATATTTAAAAAAAAGGGAAAACAATAAACCTAGCACTTTACTAACCCATAAAAGTTTTAGATATTTAAAGGGCGCGCACACACACACAAATAGAATGACAATGAATTCCTGCATGATCTGTACTACAAGTAGTATTACATGAATTTCAGCAGATGCTAAATTATTGTAATTTCACTGTCTTGAGACTTCTATGGTTCCCTGTCTTCATAATGAATTTTAATTTTTTAAATTCTTGTTGGGTTTATTTTATATTAATAATTTACTGTATATACGTACTGCTGAAAATCCGCATGCTTTGCTTTTCTGCTTGTGTGCTTGTGTACATTAGTTTCTGATTTTTTTCTACTCCCAGGCAAAATTTAACAATAGTTTCTCAATAATTTCTCACTGCAGTGTCCTCTTTAAGGCATTTGAAGAACCTTATCAGTTTTCTTACAAATGCCTTCACAGGCAAAGTCAGGACTGAACATAATTATTGTGTGTGTTTTGTTTATCGCCCTTTGAATTATTTCTACAGAAATAACTATGCTATACATCCTTCATTATAAAATAGTATCCCCATAAATGAGATGTATTCATATTACACCTATCTTATTAATTTGAAAACTATAATGGCACACATTCATAAGTGTGCATGACTCATCAATTTTGCATAACAGGGTAAAAAACATTAGTTAGGTTGTGGAAACAGTTATTGTAACTACTCATTTGGTTGACTTCCAGTGACAAGCATTGAATACAAGTTGTGTGTTTTGGAACCAGGTAGAAGCAGCAGACAAATTGCTGCGGTCCACTCGCCAGTTCCTTGAAGAGCAAGCTGCTGAACGAGAGCAGGAAAGGGATGAGTTTATACAAGAAATCAAAAAATTACAAGAGCGTCTGCATGATAGGGAAAAAGATAAGGATGACTATGAAAGAGTAATCAAGGAGGTGAGGAGCACATTTCCTACCCATAAAGGATTTTAATTTTGTCTTCTGTAGAATTCTATTTCTTTGTATCACTTTCACCTTATTTACGACTTTGGGAAACAGTTCACTGTATTTCTTCAATTTGTGCATGAAGTGCCCCAGATGTATTGAATAAATATACTGCAGAGAGGGTGTGCTGATTTCATTCACTTTGACATGATTTCAGGTGGTTAGTTGGATTATCTCGTGTGAAACTACATGCCCAAGTTTTCATCTGACCAGACAACTATAAATAACAATGTTAGAATTTACAGGCTTAAAACGTAATTATTTGTGTGCTTCTATTCTGCACCTTTATAACAGCAGACTGTAAGGCATACAACAGTATGCCTTGTCTTAAACAGTTCCACTACACAGCCACAAAAAGTTTTCTTCAACTGACATAAATTTGAATCACATTTCTTCTGTTTTATTTTTTGTGCTGATTATTTCAATTTGATTGGTGGCCTTACGCTGTGGACCCAATTTCAGATTCATACCCAAGTACGACATTTGTGTTTTGAAACAGCACGTCTTCTCTGTGTCAGTCGAACATAGGAACATATGTACATTAACTACATAAAATGTGAGCGTCTGGGATGGTATGCACAGACAATTAGTGCTAGGTACAGGTATTTACTTCAGTAGTAATGTTTCCTCTGGTTTGTTTCTGTTTTGTCTTTGCCTTTTTCTGAACAAGAATACATTGTGTGAATTCATTTATGTAGTATTATATTCTTTCTACTAACATCCAATAAAAGGTGTATGTGATAATACATTTTTTTTAATAAGCTGATGAGAATGTCTAGCCAAGTTTATGGGTTTCTCTATTTCATTCTAACACGTTATCTCTCTTTACAAAAGGGTGAACGGTGGGCTCCTGAGCAGCTCAGCATAGTTCAGTCAGTGAGTTTTTATGTGTAATTGTTCCATGTCATTTCTTGGCTTAACCTATCTGCCTTGCTGCTTGCTTAATTTTATGTCACTCACTCTGTCGTACATATGTATTGGGGTACTACCTTCAGCATTACCTGTAGTTGTGTATTTGTGTTGCTGTTGCCTTTGTTTGCATTTTTGCTAAAATGTTTCTGCTAAATTCTAACCATTTAACACCTTCTGGCAATCCAGCAGTACTAATTATTTACTCAAATTTAAGTTTTTTCTAATTTAAATTGTATTCTTACATGTTACTTTCTCTGAGTTCTGTGTACTTAATGCTTACACTACTCGTAACAGTGATTATATCGAGGAAGTTGTAACAATGCTGACCGGCAATTTCTTAACATGTTTTGTGAGTCTCAGTCACAGAAATGTAGTTTGTAAAGCATATATTGTGTTAACAATATTTTACTGATTGATCCAATTAATTTGCCAAGATTTTGTGTTAGCTGATGACTCCTGATGAATGTTAGCTATTATTCATAATATTGTATTATCATTGGCAAGTGAAAACTGTTTGTATATTAAAATGTATTGATGCTTATTACTGCATGTATATTAGATTTGAGGTGGTTTTATCCCCATTTAATCATAAACTTTCCTACAACAAAACTTAATTAAATTTTTGGCCATGGCCTCCATCAGGAAAAGAAGCACATACATTTACACCATCGCCCAGATAACTGTACACACCCAACTACCATCTCCGGCTGCTCCACATTCGGCTAGTAGTGCTGGAGTTGCCAGAGATGGTAGTTGTATGTGTACAGTTGTCTGGGTGATTGTGTGAAGGTATGTGCTTGTTTTTCTGACAGAAACTGAATTAAGTCATTTTGTCCTTATTTGCATATTATCTTTCCCTTAACTAAGATATCTCACATTCATAGTACATTACTAAATTCTTCAATACTAAAGTGAATTGACATAAACTGTTTCAAAGATGTAATGATCATTTATAATTCTTACACCATTCCTGTTAAACAAACTGAGATGTCTACTGTTAAAATCAAGTGTTCATTTCCTCGATTGAAATCAGCATTTGCTCAAATGAAATCAGGTACCCTCCACCTGGAAGAGTGAATGAAGTGTCAAGCAAATTGTATTTTGCTGGAACATCAGTGCAGTACCTTGCTGGTTACCATTTTCAGTTTGCTATTATGTATCAAAACATACATAGTTTTCAGAATTAAAATGATTATTAATAAGAAAAACACTAGTTAAGAAGCTGTTTGCATTCAGGTAGTTACACTTTTCATGTTTCATTTCTCTCAGTCACAAATAAAAAGTGCGAGAGTGAACACACTGTAGTAATGGTAATACAATACATTTTATTTGTTGGCATCACACCGTTTGAAAATGTCACCATTCACTTTACTTTGTTCATAATTATTTTTTGATTATTAAACCATTGTTGTGTATCAAGTATCACTCCAAGTAATTTATTTGTAACTGTCTCTTGCTCAGCTCTATGTCATTTTCCCATTATCATCTGATACTGATGAGCCAAAGTTTTTTGCCCAGTGCCCAGTGTTAGGTTGAATGCTGTCTGGCCCTGTGCGATGAAAATGAAAAAAATATAAGCGGAGTGGAGACAAATAAGGAACTGTTCTAGTTTCAATATGCTAACAAAAGACAAAATCCACTGACAAGAGCAACTTTGACAATTGGTATGCTATAATGTGTACCGTATTTGCTCGAATATAGGTCGCACTTTTTTTCCAAATTTAGGCGTACAAAATCATGGCGCGACCTATAATCGAGATTCAATCCTTCTCCCCCCCCCCCCCCTTCCTCAACCACTCCTTTTCCTAAAGTCATTAGTTTCAAAAATTACGCGCTCACTTTTATTTTGGTTTGAGAAACATAATATACTAAACAATCTACAAAAATGCCACTGTAACAGTTTCGCAGAACTGCATCTGCATTTTTGTACACTTTTACGGAAATGGCGGAGGAATTCATGGAAGTCGATATTTCGATATAAATCGAATGGTGTCATTCTGTACCCCAGCCAACAAAAGCTGATGACTGTTTTTTAACACGTCCGCACGGCCTTAAACAAAAATAGTACGTAACACACACTTCCTAAGCACACAAATGATTTTAATTTGATGTAGTCAGTGAAGCAGTCTTCACAATAAATGTTTAGTGTGTGCCGTGAGAGATTTTACCATGATGTTTATGTTGGTACGGTAATGCCTACCACGAGCGGTGATGGGAGGTTAAGATAGCGGAACAGCTGATTTGTGTAGCTAATGCTGGTGTTAAGTTCCAATGCTACGTTTGAAAAATAACGTATTTTACTATGACCAAATTCACTTGTTTCACATTCGTTTGGGGTTATTTCCATGAAACGATATACGTGGAATCGGGCCTATTTTGCAGCTTTGCAACTGAATCATTTCTGTTGTAACAGCAGAACCACTGTTCCCGTTTTGAATTATGAAGTCAAGCAAACATGGGGATATTTACATTTTAGCCCTTGAAATGCACAACGACCCTTCGAACATTTTAATAGCTCGTCCTCACTTACACACTAGTGTCAAATGTTTTTTCGTCAGCATCAAATTTACATGGAACTTCCCATTCGATGCCCATTACGTTCGTTTCCTACTACCACTTACAAGCCAAAACACTGTCTCACACACACGATGTTTTGGCTTGTAAGTGGTAGTAGGAAACGAATGTATGCTTCAGGTTGCCCAGTCACAGTAACGAGCATCGAACGGGAAGTTCCATGTAAATTTGACGCTGATGAAAAAACGTTTGACGCTAGTGTGTAATTGAGGACGTACTATTAAAATGTTGAAGAGTTGTGCATTTCAAGGCGCGTGCCGAAAGAACTATATTTTCGCTGCACACGACTATGCTATACAACACTTGAAATGCCTGGTAACACGCCTTGGTTCGGTGTCCCCTCACTTGGGGCGCCCGTATTGGCCTGTAATCTCACTTTCTTATTCGTTGATTTACAGTTTTGCGTATTTGTTTTGATTTAATTGAAAAGAGAAAATTATTTCATTTACATTGTATTTCTGATTACAAAAAAAAGTACGATTATACAAAAAAATAAAAATTAAAAAACCTGCGGCTATACTCCAGACTTTTTTCTTCTCTATATAATCTTGTGTCAAAAGTTTAGGTGCGGCCTATATTCGCACACATATGGTATATACACACCTAAAGTAAATGGAAGGACAGATGCCAAGATTGCAATTTTTATTTTTTATTTATTCTATTTATTCACGACGACTGGTTTTGACACTATACGGTGTCATCATCTGGTCTGTAGGAAACAACATTCAGTAAATGTTGTTACATGCAATTATTACAAGATAAAGCAGAACAGCAAATAAAACAATCTCAAAATTTCTAAGAAAACCAGTTACACACCTCGCTGACAAAAACTGCGTATAACAATGCTCCACATAAAATCTGATAGCTGTATTAGTAAATCTGCATAAAATAATGACCGCCATAGTGCACATGCCTGGTTGTGCACCTATATAAAAGTGATAGCTGTGTCTTAAATAGGCTACTAACAAATATTTCTGTGAATGCCACTAGAAGGCGCTACTATAAGTGTACTTGTATTCTATTGACATCTATTGATTTGTGATAATTTTACAAGAATATCATTTAATGAATTATCTAATATGTAATTTACAATTAGTAAGAAGTTGAAATTTATTAGTAAAAAGTTCATCTTTGTAAAAGAACAACCACAACTGTAATTAAAATACTTCAACATTAGTGCAACCTTGTAAACAGTATATAATTAGCCTACACAAACATAATGTGATTAAGTGAAAAATAAATAAATAAAAATTACTGCTGGTGTGCATATCTTAACAACCACCATAATATGAGCATGTTAAGATGTGGGAGAACATACCTAAAGTAAATGGGGAGAGTAACAGAAAAGTCACACAGAACCTCAGATGAGGGGGGGGGGGGGGGGGAGACTTACCAGACAGAATGAGTAGGAGACTCAAAAGGGATTCTGCCTTTCATTAAGAATAAATATTTTTTTTTTTTTTTAAGAGATAGATTGGCTGACCAGTACTTACCTTTGTGCTGTACTGTCGATAGTGACACAATGAAGAAAAAGAGACGAACAGGACAAGCTTTCGGAACACAGTTCCTTGTTCAGGTGGGAGAGAAGGGAAGAAAAAAGGATAGGAATGGAAGGGAAAGGTAATTCATGATCTAGGTCATGAGGGTGGTGTTTGAGGAGTGTCATTAAGAATAGCTTGTTATGACCTGGTGTTGAGCAGTAAGGATCTTGGGAATGGTGACTCTGGCAGGCTCTTTATCTGTTACTGCCATGAGCTGTGTTTACCATGAAAGTCATTGAATGATTGTGAAACCATCATTATGCAACAAAGTGTTGGACTTCCATGCCTCATTGCAGAACATAGTCATCAAAGTCTTGCCCACTTCATCTGTATTTACATCACTACTCTATATTTTACACTGAAATGCCCAACAGAGATTTTATCAAGCCATTTTCAGATTATTTTACTACAGTTCCACTCTTGAATAGTGGGCAGGAAAAACAAGCACTTAAATATTTCTTTTTAACCTCTGATTTCTCTTATTTTATTATGATGATCGTTTTTCTCTGTGTTGATGGGATTTCCAATGAAGAAGAAAATTCCATGCCTTTTGAGATTGTCTAAATCAAAAAATTGACCAGTCCATGCCATGCAGCCCATACTATCAGTCTAGCCACCTCCTGTGCTTAGTGAATGTCTGACCTGTTTATTGGAACCACTAAGTATTGTGTGGCCCAAAAATCTTTGTCTTCTTCCATTGTGGCCCAGATTGATGTACACAGTACTACAGTGGCCTTATATGCAAGGTAAATGGCAGCCTGTGGCAGTGGCCATATATGCAAGGTAAATGGCAGTCTGTGGCAGAGTGATGATCAACCAAGATGCTGGTGCCAGCAGAAATGTTTTTTTAATGTGCAGTTCAATGCATCTATAGTGTAGCAAACATTATTCTCTACGAGTCACTTGAATATTCAGAGAACTTGTAACACATTTAGTCAACATGTTGTGGGCAGGAGGGAAAAAAAAAGCTTTTAAATGGCAGAGCTGTTCCTAATCCTCAATTGTTGGAAGTCAGGAGGCTTTAAGTAGCAGACATTTGGTTTTTGGCCAATGTGATTAAATGACTGTAGTGTGTGAGATGGCCAGTGTCTTTTCAGATGTTATTGTGACACATACCATGTTTGTTTATTTTATTTATATTTATCATGTTCTGCTGGACTGAATTGAGGGACAAACCTCGTTGTTCATGTCCAATGTGTTATTAAAATGAGTTATCATGAAATTGTCGGTCCATTTAAGAGTTGCCTGCGTCATCTTCTGGTACACACAGTATTTCAGTTTCATACACAAACAATATTTAAAATGATGTGTGAGGCTTCACTTTTTGCAATTTTTGGTGCCAGTACTGCAGAACACAGTCATGGCTTATCCCCCTAGCTCACACTTTTGTCAGCAGCAGGTGAAATGTGGGGCTGGACTTGCTTGCTCCACTTCCCCTCCCCATCCAAACTCTACCATCTAAAAGTTAATAAACTGTATTCATTTTATAGTCACTTGATCTATAATTTCCATATATGGTTAGCATTTATAATTAACTAATGCTGTTATTATTCACGGAAATCTATGTGGTTAATCCCCATTATTTCCTAATAATCATTTATAAATACCGTCTCAGTATTCATATGCATTATTTCCATAAGCAATTTCACTGCAGTTGAGGTTTACGTATGTAGAGGATCAGGAATTAGTTTTCATAATGATCCCCATCTAACCCATCCCCACCACCGTGACGTAACCTTCCTATCCCTTCTCCCATCCCCTTCCCTCCCGTCCCCGATTCGCTGCAGAGCGTGATTCGAAGTGCGGCAGTCGTAGGTGATGGTTGTATGACTGTGTTGTGTGCCTTTCTCGCAACATCTTTGCGGCGAGTTGTAAACTTACTATATTATTAATTCCAACATGGACTTCCCATTATTACTTTACAAATGAATTGTTTGAAGTGTAGTCTGACTTCATAAGGCAACATGCTTGCTTTTCTTGCCTCCCTGGAATATCTTCAGGAGTAGACCTAATGCAGACACTACTCTTCCTGGCTGCTGTGTACTTCACAAAAAGCTCCACTCCTAGGTGCAGTATGAAGTGCCTGTATTTAATTTCTTTTTTTTTCTTCATAGCATTTTCCAACATCCAGGCATTTATTGCAGCCATACCCAACAAGTTTTAATTTGTGTGTACAGGCTTTGTGTGAATGGTGCATTGACTGAATATTTTTGAGCCATCATTATTCTGGAAATCGTCACATGGTGTAACATAATGTGCCAATGAAGAATCTAAAATTGCAGATTTTGCAATTCTTCCTCAGATGAAAAATCCAGCAGCACATCCTCAGATACATGATCCAAAATACCATTTATGGCACTTAAAACGTTCTCTTCTGTTTTAAGACATTTGGCCATCGTAAATGTGTGTGTTGCACAATTTATGTAGTAAGACTGTACAACTCAAACTATCTTTCATGGAACAAACCAATGGTTGCTCAATATTTGTGTACACTTTCAGACGAGTTCTGACATTATATCCCCCTCCCCCCTACTGCTGAAGAGTGGCAACGACATCACATGGTGACATAAAAGAGTGTCTTATTATAGTTGATCAAATTCACTGTAAAAATAAATATGAAGCTGTATGAGATAAGCAATTACTATTATAGCTGCAACACTAGGTCATAAGTGGCCCGTCCGCAGTTCTAGGTGAATCTGGATTTTTCTGTTTTAATAGTTGCGACAAGGAAAATAAAATTAAATACTTAATTACCTAATTTGATGAAAAGTCGTAAAAATTCAGCACTCTAGGTAATAATGTAAAACCGTGACAAACAAAAGAATTAGGGCATGGGTCACACAGCAGCAGTTCTAGTGTTAAGAAATAAAAACCAACAGCTTTGTCACAAAAAAGAAAAAAATATGTATTTTATTCACCCAGAATGAAATATACTCCTGTAAACAACATAACAAAAGATGAATATGTTCGAAAGGGATAGATTGCCTGGCCAGTACTTTGCCCAGTTCCGCTATAGGAAAAAAGAAAAGGATGATGACAAAAATAGATGTTCAAAAAGAGTAGGAAATAACTTTCTTCTTCAGGTAGGAGAGAGGATTGAGGAGATATGGGATAGGAAGGAAGGTTTACTCACAGCTAAGCCCATGAGATAAAGATAGAGTGAGGGTTCTATGTGAACTTCAGTGGTCTAGGTTGTGTACTTCTGTATATCACCCTTCACTCCATCCTTACCGCAATGCCTAGTGTGAGTCACCCATTCCTTATATTCTGTTTCTCCTCCATCCTCTCCCCTTACCTGAAAAAGGAAGTTACTTCTTTTTTAGTGACTATCGGTAGTACTGAACTGATTTAAATACTGGCGAGGCATTCTCGTATGTATTTTGAATAATCCTTTTTTTTTTCATCTGTTTGGAAAATTTACATAAGAATGACTCAGACAGACTAGCGGAGAACCTGCTGCCTGAGTCCTCATTCCACCTTCCTCACCAAAAATTTGTATGCAAATGTATTTGCACTTTTTTGTGTTGAAAGCAATGTAGAGAAGGAGAGAGAGAGAGAGAGAGAGAGAGAGAGAGAGAGAGAGAGAGAGCGCAGACACTCATGATGTGTGTGAGTGAGATGATGTCAGTAAGAAAGATAATCAAATGTTTTCATTGAGTAAATTTCTTAAAGCCAGCTGGTAACTTTCATAGTGATAGGAATGTCATCCCACAACATAAAAGGCACTTAACACTGCCAAAAAATTAGGTTTTTCAAGTGTTATTAATAATGGATAAAGATTTTTGAAAACAGAAAAATATATTTCTAGATAAATGTAAAAAGCATAGACAAAATTTGAGTCATTTATTGTGGTTAGTTATTTAGATATTTGTGGACCATGGTGCAAAAAGGGCTAAAACTGTGTTAGTGATTTTGTGTGTAAGTACAGTAGCTTTGAACCTCTAGATATCCATAACAGATAAAGATATTTCAAAAATTAAAAAGTAATTCGAACATATGTTAAATATTTTGATGGTTTAAGTGATTAATCATGGAAATTCTCCTCAGAGAAGATAAATTATTTTTCAAAAGAGATAGATAGGCTTGCCAGTACTTATCTTTGTGCTGTACCACTGATGGTGACACAAATGAAGAAAAAGAAAGAAAGGGACAAAAAAGGACAAGCTTTTGGAACACAGTTCCTTCTTCAGGTGGGAGAGAAGGGAAGACACAAGGATGGGAACGGAAGGGAAAGGTAATTCACAACCTAGGTCATGAGGGTGGTGTTTGAGGAGTCCTCAAACACCACCCTCGTGACCTAGGTTGTGAATTACCTTCTCCTTCCGTTCCCATCCTTTTTTCTTCCCTTCTCTCCCACCTGAAGAAGGAACTGTGTTCCGAAAGCTTGTCATTTTTTGTCCCTTTTTTTCTTTTTCTTCATTTGTGTCACTATCGGCAGTACAGCACAAAGGTAAGTACTGACCAATCTATCTCTTTTGAAAAATAATTTTGATGGTTTTGATGGTTTATAAAGTATAGAACTGTCCATTCCCACAATTCAGAGTTTTGGTATCTGAAAATCATAATTTCATACTTTTTTCCAGAATTGCCAATGAACAAATGGTTCATATGAAACCCCCCCAGCTCACACTCGCTGTAAAGAAACTATCCAATCTACTCAATTTGGCTGGGCTGCGGAAGAGTGTGAAGTTTAAATTTTGACATTGTACTGTATAATAGTTAAAATATGCCCCTTCTTGCAATAGGAATAGTAATGATCAGTAGACCAAAGGCAATCCAGAGCACTTTTAACACTTATCTCTGTGATCAATAGAACCTTCGATATGGGCCCCTAAAGAACAGAATTTTTGCACATGCAATTTTTGAACATGGTTTGATTAAAAACAAAGTGAGGCATTGTGTTAAGTTATGATATATGATGGGACACAATATGACACAATGTCAGATGTCACAACACACATATCATGACATGATGTGGCATATGACAAGGCAAGCACATTGTGATATGAGCTGTTATAAAGCAAATTATGTTTCAAATACAAAAATATATAGTGTGATGTTCCAAGACTTTACATGCAACTTGCTGTGTTGCAAAATCTGACATCCAAAGCAACATATGTGCCTAATGTCATATCTTACACAACAGGACATTTAACAAGACTTTAATTGGCATTACAAGATATATGATGCTCGTTTGATTTTTTTTACCTCTGACTAGGATATGTTCACCTTTTGGTTTCCTGTGCTGGTCATAAATATTGCTTGAATACCCCCTTAATTTGACACTTGTTAAATTGTTATGTAAATGTGTAAGACTCTCTTTGCATTCATCTTTGTTCTTGAGCTATCCACAAAATTTACAATCTCTAAAGTAGATAAATTATTATGCATGACTGGCAAACACATAACTATTTTGTTTCATTCTCAATTAGTGTACATAATCAGAGGTGTTAATTTTGTAGTGATGATTAATTAAATAAAAAGTTAATTAATTACAAATCATATTACATCTTCATTCTGTAATGAATATGCTGTAATGAACAATTTTACAATCAGGTTGAGGCACTGGAAGCACAGTTGAAAGAAGCTCATTTGCTTCATTCTGAAGAGACCACCAGAAAGGAGGAGCTCGAGGGAGAATTGAAAGCAGCTGTAGATAAGGTGAGTGTATTGATTCTTGCATTTTAGAGTTTATTATTGCCTAACTACACATAAGGAAAAATGTGGCATGTGAGATATGCAATGAAACAGTCAGAAGTTACTTTTACAGTTAGTAGTCTCCAGATGAATAATAATAAATAATAAAAAGTTGGGAGCTTCATTTAATGATATGTACATGTACTATGTGTCCAAAAAGTAATGGTATAATTTTAATTTGTCACAGAAAGGCAGCAAAACAAGATGGAAATGTAAAGCCTCCACAAAATGAAAGAAAAACCTATCTTAAGTTATCATACTTGTTTAGTGCAGTTCAATGTCTCTTCAATTTTTCATTCTATATCTGAATGATATTCTAGTTCATTCTACACATATTGGAGGACATCAGATGTAATGGAGTGAATAGCATCTCTGTTTTAAATGGCCAATGCCACAGATATGAATACTGTACACGACATTGCTTCACATAACCCCACAAGAAAATGTTTATAGATGTTAAGTCTGGGGATCTAGGTGGTCATGTCTTAGATCCACTCTTTCCTATCCATCACTGGAGAAAAGTTGTATCCAGAATCTCCTGAACAGTTCTGACCTAGTGTGGAGAAGAGCCGTGTTGTTGGAAGATGAAGCCTTCACCTTTATCTTGAATTTTTGCCACTGCATACAATTGCAACACGTTTAGACCGTTGTTTGACATCACAATTTTTCCCACCAAGAAATATGGTAATATACGTAATTTTATCGTAAGTGAGGTCACACCGCACATTCACTTTAGGGGAGTTGCATTGGTACTGTATGCAAGAGGATTTTTCAGAAGCCCATATTCATCTACATAAATACTCTGCAAGTCACATTGAAGTCCATGGCAGAGGGTTCCATTCTCTAATAGTTCACAGGAAAAAGGAACACCTAAATATTTCAGTTTTCAATCTGATTTGTCTTATTTTATTCTGATTATCATGTCTCCTCATGTAGATGGGTGCTAACAATATATGTTCCCATTCGGAAAGTTGGTTAAAGAAATTTCACAAATATATCTCGTTGCAAAGAATAACACCTTTCTTTTATGATTTCCATCATAACTCATGTCTACATCTACATGGGATTCTCTGCAAATCACATTTAAGTGCCTGGCAGAGGGTTCATTGAACTACCTTTATACTATTCATCTACCATTCTATTCTCGAATAGTGCGCGGGAAGAAAGAACATCTGAATCTCTTCGTTCAAACTCTGATTTCTTGTATTTTATTCTCTCGTATTTTATTCTGATGATCATTTCTACCTATGTAGGTGGGAGTCAATGATATATCTTTTCATTCGGAGGAGAATATTGGTGGTTGGAGTTTCGTTAAGTTGACTACGCCGCAACGATAAACACCGTTGTTGTAATGATTTCCATCCCAGATACTGAATCATTTTCGTGATGCTGTCTTCCCTGTATTGTGACAATACAAAACGGGCTGCCCTTCTTTGAACTCTTTCGATGGCTTCCATCAAACCCACTTGATAAGGATCCCACACTGAGCAGCAAAACTCCAAATGAGGACGGACAAGTGTGGTGTATGTAATCTCTTTAGTAGTTCTGTTGCATCTTTTATGTGTTCTGCCAATGAAACAGAGTCTCTTCACCATTCCTAGGACATTATCTATATGTTCTTTCCAGTTTAAGTCCGTAACACTCTCCCCTATATTGCGATAATATGAAACGAGCTGCCCTTTTCTGAACTTTCTCTAAATCCTCTTGTCAGGTCCATTAGATGGGGATCCCATAATGTGCAGCAATACACCAAAATAGGATGCACAAGTGTGGTGTAGGCAGTTTCTTTAGTATAACTGTTGCATCTTCTAAGTGTTCTGCCAATGAAACGTTGTCTTTGGTTCGTCTTTCGTACTATATTTTCTGTGTTTTCTTTCCAATTTAAGTTGAAAGTAATTGTTACCCCTTGGTATTTAGTAGAATTGACAGGCTGTAGCTTTGACTGATTTATAGTGTAAATGAAATTTAACAGATTTCTTTTAGTGGTCTTATGGATGACTTCACAGTTATATTCTGACAACATTTATGAAAGGTGGCCTCATCACTAAACACTATTCTCTTTAGGAACTGTTGATCACTGTCAATCTCATGAAACATCTGAAACATCTGCTTAGCGACAGCAGTTGGGTTGTCAGTATCCCCCTCTCTCTATGCTGATGAATTCTGCATCTCTTTTAGTTCTTCCAGCACCCAAGTTGCTGAACGTCAGTTACAGGGAGCCATTCAGAAGGCGCAGTCCTGGGCACTAGCCCATGGCTTTCAGTTCTCTCCTGCGAAGACCTGTGTTATGCACTTCTGTCTGCATCAGACGATACAACCACAGCCCTAACTTTATGTCAACAACCACCTATTAGAGGTTGTTGACACTCACAGCTTTTTATGGCTTGTCTTTGACTCTCGGCTGACGTGGCTGCCCCACATTCATCAGTTGAGATGGAAGTGCTGGCGCCAACTGAATGTTCTCCCCCATCTGGGCCATACGACCTGGGGTGCTGATCGATCCACACTGTTGCAGATATACCAAGCTCTGATGCAGTCCAGTCTGACTTTGGCAGCCTTGCCTATGGCTCCACATCCCCTTCGGCATTGTGCTTGCTGTAACCCATTCACCACTGTGGGGTTCGCAGCACGACCAGTGCCTTCTGCGCCAGTCCCATGAACAGTTTACTTGTAGAGGCCGGGGTCCCACCTCTGCGGTGACGCCACCTGCAACTGCTTGCGGCCTATGCTGCTCGCCAGGCCATCCAAACCAACGATTGCTTTTCTCTCGCATGGTCGTCCATTCTCAAAAGTGGCGACCCCACACGATCGCCTTCCGTGTCCAGTCCCTTATGTTGGAACTAGAGTCTTTCCCTGTCCCATCTCTGTATCGGGCCCGTACGCGTACACCCCCATGGTGTCTACCAAGGCCATGCTCTAGGTTGGACTTGCCTGATAGACCCAAAGACTCAGTTCCTCCAGAGCACTCCGCCGTCAGTTCTTTACTGTTGTTGCAGAGTACACTGGATACAACATAGTCTATACGGATGGATCGTTGGTTCGTGGTCGTGTTGGCTTTGCCTATGTCCATGGCAATCACGCCGAGTAGCGGTCTCTGCCAGATGGCTGCAGTGTTTACACTGCAGAGCTAGTGCCCATTCTTCGTGCTCTTGAGCATATGCGTTCCTGCTCAGGCGGGTCTTTTCTTCTCTGCAGTGTCTCCCTAAGCAGTCTTCGCGGTCTGAATCAATGTTACTCACGTTCTTCTTTGGGGAAGGCTACCTATGAGACACTTTTTGGTCTCCTGGTCACATTGACATCCCAAACAACGAACGAGCTGATCAGCTCGCCAAACACTTTGTCCATGCGTCTGTATTAGAGACTGGCCTCCCGGCATCTGATTTCAAGTCTGTGTTGCACCATAGAGTATGTGAGCTTTGGGCCGCTGAGTGGCGTAGCCTGAGCCATCCCAACAAACTCAGCTTCCTTGATGGTGGCCCACATTTTGGTTGTCTTTTAGCCACCCTGCAACGGGGTTTTAATTTTCCTGCGATTTTATCTGAAGTTTTACGTAACAATGCCATAATGGCTGACTCTGTTTTAGGTTTTATTCGCGACAGTAGTTTTACAACTCTATATGAAGCTTTGCTTCAGCCCATTGTATTTGTTTCTCTTGTCAGTATGTCCTCCGCTCGAAGGTTTCCTTGTGTTGCCCCATGGCTGACCCTTCCTATTTTAATTTCATGGTCGGTCAACCACAACCTTTGGCTTTGTGGTTCCATTCCACACTTGTTTGGTGTGATCGTCTCCTTTTGTCTTGTCTCCTGCCATGTTGTCTCTTGTCGAATTTGCTGATATTTTCTTGAGTGAGTGGGGTTCTCCTCCCGTTGCAGTATTAACTCCGGGTGACTTTTTCAGTATTTTCATACTTATTATCTCGCCCTTTGATGGAATGGGGGACTGATGACCTTCGCAGTTTTGTCCCCCTAAAACACCAAACCAACCAACCAACCATCAAATGATCTCTCAAATTTTCTGTGTGATTAATAAAATGGTAATTGTAGTTGTAATTCATTAGAGGTATGCTTTTTTTGCCTCTGACCCTTGCCTTGTTATGTACTTGAGAATTAGATTAAACCCCAAACAGAGGCTAACTTGCAGCAATTTATCCCATAAATGACATGCAGCTGGAACAGGACAAGGAGGAAATGACTGTGGTACACAAAGTATTCTCTCTCGTAGATCTTGAGGTGCTGTGAATTATAGATGTAGATTTAGGGCAGAAATCCTTCTTCTTGGTCTACATTATCTCTTCTGTAGTGCATGGCTTGATATACATCAAAATAGGATTCTGTCTGAAATTGAAACTGTTTTACTGGCTGCAATGCAGAGGACAACCTTTTTCTCAACATTGAAGTGCAAAAAGAAAAGTTCCTCACTATATTGACCTCTTTTTACTCATTTCCAAGAAATATCCATTGGTATATCAACAATTGAGGATAGATAAAAACATAAAAATCACACTTCACAGTTCCTCTTACTATTCTTATTAGACGCAAGAAAGCGACAACAAATTTTGTTGGTGAAAATAATTTTCTCCCTGTTTGAGAACTTTGAAAGGTCACTGAAGAATGCTAACTCTGCGGGCAGCCATCCAAGAAGACAAAAAAAGTACCAAGCTGTGGTGTACCTAAACTGTAGCACCATTGCTGTGTGAGGCCAAGACACATCATAGCATTGCAGTAGTGACTGGCAGATCGCTATAGCCTCTGTAGGTGGTGCTCTCCAGACTACTGCATGTTGTCCATGCAGTATCTTTAAATACAGTACTGTAGGAAGGTTATGTTGCAATCTCTTTGTAACTACGTGGTGGGAGGGAAGCAACTAATTCTGCACTATGAATGGTTGCCATCTTTTGGCAAGATGAGTACCCTGAGTTGCCCTTGACGAGATGTTGTTGATATTGTTGGCAATGGTGGCAGTAGTGTCATTGTCCAAACTCTGTGTTTCAGCTGTCATTGGCATGACCCATAAAAGCTCTTGTTTTGGCTACTCATGCTGCTGCCCTGTTATATTGTTGGTGTTTATGCCCGGGCACAATTTAACTTTCTAATATAAGGCATTGCTGATTCAGATGCAGTGACCTCATTGGTAAATCTCATGTGTGGAAATTTCATGAATTAAGTGTGCTTTCTATTTCAGTTTTTCTCACAAATGTTACAGTATAATGAAATGCAATAAATATTTAGTTGCTATTAGCTACACTCTGAACTTTCTCAAGAACATTCAAAACCCATGATGAGTATTGGGGAGGGGGGGGGGATGTACTATAGAGTAAATGTGATCTACAAATATGATAACCATACACTTTAAAGCAGGATTTAACTAGCTTTTGTGCCACTGCAGGCTCATCATTAGTGGAGCATTACTTAAGTTCAGTAATTTTGCCAGAACCGCCATCACTGCGTGAACCTACACTTGGTGCAAGATAGTAAATGACTTATCCACTGACGATGAGCCAGCAGTGGCTCAAAAACTAGTTACGGAATTAAAATATCCATAAAACCAACTGGTTGCATCTTTATACCAAACTGAACTGCCAATATACACTACAGCTGCAGTTTGCCATCCAACATTCATAATTTGAAATTTCAAATGTGTTAGGGAAATTTGAGAAATGGAGGAAAAAAAAATCTCTGGGAAATTTCATTATTGGCTCAATAGATGAAATCACTTGTTTATCGAGACACCAAGCATTGGAACTATGAAGAGGTCATGTACCTTACAAAGGAGGTTTGACAACTTCCACAAATTAATTTTAATTGTTTGTCTGATTTTGTTCTGTTAAAACAAACTGCAGACTGTTATTTGGCAGAGATGATGTCGTTATACATAACATAGTGCTGTTGTTCTTATTTTTGAACAAAATTATGTTACACAATACATTGCTTGTATGTTTCTTGCGTGATCTGATGCATTTTCTTGTCCAGGAAGCCAATTAATCCTGTATGAGAGAAAGCTAAAGCACTTTATGTTAATTCAAAGTTTGAGTTGACATCTTAAAAAAAAATGAGATCCTTCAACTAAAAATCCTGTAATGGAGACAATCACTTGCGATTCATTCAAAATTAGAATTTGTAGCATACTCAGAAATGCAGTGGTTCTTGCATTTTTTTGTCAATTTAATTACTCACTCACCCTCAGATCTCAAAAATTTTGAGGTTTCTATCCTACTAATTGTTTCCTCACAATGTGTATAATTATTATTATTATTTTACATACAACTCAAGGAGTCTTCTCCTGACTGTATTAATTTATTTTGATAAATCCACAATTTTTTGCACTTTAGATATGGGTTCTGCGAGAAATTATCACTGAACTGGAACATCAAGTGGAACAACGTAGTCAGCGAGAAACGGAACTGGAACAACGAGTTGAATCACTTCAGGCCATACTAGAGCAACAGACCCAAAACCATCAAAGATTAGCCGAAGAGGTAAGAAATAAAGTCTATTATTTTTCCATTAACTATTTTATTCCTTGTTTTCTTAGATGACAAGTTACAGCCCACCTATTTTTAACGGTAGGAGAATAACTTCCAGCATTTTCAAATACATTTCTAGTCCAAATATTGAATCAGAAATGTCTTGTAAATTTTCAAAAAGTTCACAAAAGATTCACAATATCATCACAGTAGTATCCAGGAAACACCAACTGTTTTCACTGTCAAAAATATGTTCTGCTTCTCAAAACGTGTATGTGTTTCATTGTCTGTTAATCCCATTACATCAGATAACTTCCAGGGATGTAGAAAGAACAAAAGGATACATTAATATAATGAAATTCTTGTTACAAACTGCATCACTTAATAGTTCCATAAAAAGGTAATTCAGTCAAGAAAACAATTTATGAGACTGAATTTCTGGCATGTACTGATTTCAGAAGGCTAAATGTCTTTATAACCAATAGATTCAAACAAAAGGAAAAGTGACACTCTTTGTAGTTTTTCAGAATATTTCCTTCATCAAGGAGGAGTGTAGGATAACATTGTGTAAGTATAGTAATATCAGACACAACCACAATTATCAGTAATTCCATTTCTTAAACAATTCCTGGAATACTTTTTTGATATGATGCACTGTATAACAGTGAAAAAGTTGGGGATTCTAATCGTAATGTATAGTTAAAAAATTGTAAATATGATAGTTTTGTTCCGAATTGTCAAGATGCATGGCTAGAATAAAAGTAGGGAGTTCCAGGAATGAAATATATTTTAAAGTATCTTCAGGGAACAAGATAGATTTGAGCGCCGGCCGCGGTGGCCGAGGGAACTGAGGCGCTCCAGTCACGGTCTGCACAGCCACTACGGTCGGGGGTTCGAATCCCCCCTCGGGCATGGATATTTGTGCCGTCCTTAGTATAAGGTAGTTAATAAGTAGTTTGTAAGTTTAGGGACTGATGACCCCGTAGTTAAGTCCCATAAGCTTAACAAACATTTGAACATTACATTTGAGCTTGTTGGAATAGACAAAAAAAGTTTTGTAAATGACAATTTCAAGAAGAACAATAAAAAATAAAGACACACTTTAAGAAATTTGAAGAATACTGGACTAAAAGAGGTAATTATGGAGATTGAATCACTGAAATTATTTTTGATTCTTAGAAGGCCCAAATGGAAAATAAACAAATAATATTGTATTGGCAAAAACTTGAATGTAAGCAGAAATTGTTGTGTTAAAATACAATTTGCTTTTGTACCTCTGTTTTGAGGAGAGTGAATTCACACAGTTGCAACATTTTATTTCAGAATACTGTTTGTCCATATAGTCGGAGAATATAAATTATTACATCATATACTTATAGACATAAAAGAAATTTTTAGTATTGTTTGCAGTAGTTACAAATGAGTGATTATACTTTTTTAATGTGTTGTTTAGCTTGATTCATTGCGCATAGACAGTGGTAGCATTGAACTGACGCAACATATTAACCGCTTGGAGGATGAACTACAGAAACACCGTCTCCATGTTGAACAGCTTCAATCAAATTCTACAGCTATCCAAGAGATGAAGGCACAGGTATTCTGAATTATTTACCTTTGGATTCACCCAGAGATGAATAGTGTCTGGTTTTATGTTAGATAGGTCTAAAACATGTAATGATCTGGAAAAGCCATAGTTTGTTTACCAGGTCAGTATTGCCATAGGTACTTAAAACTGACAATTAACTACTCTCCCAATAGTTAAGAAAAATATTTATGAATCTGCACCTGGCAAGTATGCACAAATCCTACCAAGGAAGTCTTGATGGGTTGTATTGGTGATATTAGGTCTAATTTTGTGTGTCCTCACTTAAATCTGAAAATTTAATGAAGATGCTGTTACAGTAACCTTATAATTTACTGCAGACTGACTATATAAATCTTCACAATAATGGATTTTATAGAGGAAAAATTCCTAGTGGGAAATATATATTAAGACGAAAAATTCCTAGCAGGAAAAATTATATATAAGAAATAGACGAAGATTACTCACCAGGCGAAGGAGCACAGGTGTGACAGCATCACAAATAAATAAATGAATACACACACACACACACACAAACTCAAGCTTTCACAACCCAGTTGCTTCTTCAGGCAGAAGGGAAGGAGAGGGAAAAGTAAATGATGAGGGTTTTAAGGAAGGGGGTAAGGAGCCATTCCAGTCCCGGGAGAGGAAAGACTTACCTTGGGGGGAAAAAAAGGAGGGTAAACAAATGCACACACACCCACACATTCACACAGACCCAAGTCTAGGTGTGTTTGCGTTTGGATATGTGTGAGTGGGTGTGTATTTGTTTGCCTTCCTTTTTGTCCCCAAAGGTAAGTCCTTCCACTCCTGGGATTGGAATGACTCCTTTTCCACTTCCTTAAAACCCATATCCTTCCCTTTCTCCTCCCCTTTTTTCCTCTTTTCCCTGAAGAAGCTGCCAGTGGTGGCGAAAGCTTGTATGTGTGTTTGTGTATGATTTTATTCGTATCTATCGACGAACCGGTCCTTTTGGTAAGTCATCTCTTTTCTATTTTTATTTTTGTTTATCCCACCAGGAAAGTTTCCCTCTATAATTTTCGTTTCATCAATTTGAATAGTAGATGAAGTTTACTTACCAGGTGAAGGAGCACAGGTAGTGATAGTAACATAAATAAAACACACACACACACACACACACACACACACACACACACACACACACACACACACATACATACATACACACACATGCAAACACACCTAGGCAGACATATTGTACAATATGTCTGCCTAGGTGTGTTTGTGTGTGTATATGTGTGGGTGGGTGTGTATTTGTTTGCCTCCCTTTTTTTCCCCCAAGGTAAGTCTTTCCCGCAATTGGAATGACTCCTTACCCACTCCCTTAAAACCCTCATCCTTTCCTTTACCCCTCTCCTTTCTTACTGTGCCTGAAGAAGCAACTAGGTTGTGAAAGCTTGTGTGTGTGTGTGTGTGTGTGTGTGTGTGTGTGTGTGTGTGTGTGTGTGTGTGTTTTTTATTTATTTTACTATCACTACCTGTTCTCCATCGCCTGATAAGTAAACTTCATCTCCTTTTTTATATACAACAATGGATTTTGTTATTTACAATGCTAGTCTGAATGAGAATTTTGACGTGTAATAAGAGTCAAGCTATGTATGTAAAGACACTTCTCTTTATGGTGACCTACCGCGATTGTGTTTGCAGATAGTCCTTGGACTCCTGATGTTAGTAAGGTAGTTGTGTCATGGTGGGTACAACTGGGTGAGTGTAGGTGTTAGTCTCACACATTGTGTTTATGAAACATCAAATGTTCTGACATTTGCTGTGTCTGTGAAGGAGAGAGATGTGTTATGAATTTTCTATGACTAATTGAATAAAAAATTTTCTGGAATGAACAAGAGTTTTCTGGAATGTCCTCAACATGCCTGTGCCCGACTTCCATATTAATCCTATGTCCATTGTTGACTGTATTGGAGGTGGCTTATATGGTGGTTTCCAGGTGCAACTAAAAATTCATTTTGCGTATTTTATGTGGTTATGGAGAAAATTTAAATTTTTAAAGTGCTTCTATTGTCTACTCATTAAGTGGTAGTAGATTAAGACAAGTTTTACACTTAGGAACTGCATGTTGGTCTTAAAGCCAATGGCACAAAAATATTTAACTTTGTTCATCCATTGCTCAAAAATGATAACACATGCTTACTTCCAAGAAACTTCACATGTAATTTCAAGCCTTCACTTCGCCATCTGTCATGACACTTTCATTTATGTCTATGCAACTAATGATTTGATTTTTCAGAACACACGTCAGACAATTTCTATACTGTATGGCACATACTTCAGGAGATATGATGTGATAAAACATAGATGCATCAAAATCTACCTTACACTTACATAAGCATGGGCTAAACCTTCCACACAGGCCCAATATTTTTATTTATTATTTATTTACTAGTATTATTGTTTACACCACATTTTGTCATTTAGCGTATATCTTCACACATATCAGTCAATGCACCTTTATATTACATCATTATACAGTAAATAGTTCAGGAGATGTGATGTCATAAATAATAAGACATCTTTATACACCAAAGACATTTTTTTGCTTATAATGGGACAAAAATTATCCATTTTTCATGGCCTCATATGAGGTTTTATGTGAAGAAGACCATGTGAGCCTTGGCCCAGGCTTTAGAATGGTCTCTGTACAGGGTGACTCAAAAAACGTTTTACATACTTTGATGACTTGTGGCAGGGAGTGAGTTCAAAATATTTTGAATAGGAACGCCTTTTTGGAAGTGTCATCCAACGCCAATAGAAGCACTTCGTCTTCAATACAGTAAAACAAAACTGCAAACTCTTCGATTTTTTGAGAGCCACCACTAACAAACCAAAATGCATATGTGAAGAGCTATGAGCACCTGACCAATAGAAGAGATGTGTTTCACAGTATATAATATGAAGTATTACTCCTAGCTCTTAAGGTACACATTTTAGAGCCCATGTTAAGCTGACATTTTTTCTTGTTTTGATCCATACTACCTCATCCCAAAATATTGAAAGCTAAAATATTGCAATGAAGTGATTTGTTTCTCAGTATAGAAGCTGGGGTGGTGCTTAGTGATGGAGGCCATTTTGTTTGTAATGTATGAATAAATAAATTGAAAGTTGTATTTTCTGTTCTTCACAGAGACTACAGTTTCTATAACACAGCTTTTACTTATTTCCAGATACTAGAATTGGGAGACTTTATAGACAAAAAGACAAAAGATCTTGAATCTTTGTTTGTTCCATCTTGCAGTCTTAGTTGCAGTTCGCCATCTGAGGATGTCTCTATAAGGTATAACATTTATATCATTATGGACATCATGAAGATATTTAATGTGTTTGAGAAAGTTAAGTTACACACCTGAATGATCTAGAGCCAGATAATTTCAAGTGTGCCACAATAGTACAAACAAATATATAGACACACAATGCAAATAAACTAAGACTACTGTTGTATAATCTTAAATTTAAGAGTATAGTGAAAGAATCTCTTAGCCTTTGCAAACAAAATACTATTACTTGAGTAACTGAAGCCAGAAAAATTAACTAAATAAATTGTTCAAGTTTGGAAGACTTGAATTGTGGTAAGGGGGAGCAATTTATTCTGTACATATGGAAGTTAAAAAAGTTTTTAGTCTTTACATTAATTCATTTCCATTAAGTCAAGAAATCCATTTTTCCCAAAACTACCAGATTTCACCAGTTGATTTTCAGTGATCTTGTCGGTTATGTTGTCAAAAACATTTATTTCTCATGTTTCAAATCCATTGCTCACTGTACGGGAATGTAATAAAGTGTTGATGTGTTTAGATTGGTCATTGAAACAGTATCAGCTTTACCAAAGCAAACAGTGTCATCGAAGTAGCGTATTAGTCATATGATTTCTTTCTTCCTAAGTTATATTTTTCTAGATGTTCATTAGTCATTATCTAGTACTTTTATTGTGGCCTTTGAATGTGTGATAATTTTAATATATCTAGGAATAGTTATTTTATAAATATTTGCTATCATTTATTCAGTGTAAATATCCCTTCTTTGTGCATATATAATATTCAATATCTTTGAATTTTCAAGTATACACTCTTGAAATGTGCATTTCAAGTGTATTTGACTTTTTTTTTACTTTATCTGTTTTAAATCAGTTTTATAATATTGTTGGATTTTCATTTGCTGTGTCGTTCATTATTTGAATATTGATATCTTGCTTGTTTGTTAATCAGTCTTTGTCTGGTACTATAAGTTTCCCACGACATTTACTGTTAAATTGATTTGCTGATATTTCATGAATTGGACTCACATCTGGGTGTATTGATGAAAGAATATGATACTATTCCTGTGAAACTTTTTTTGTTGTTATAACTTTGTAGTTGTAAAATTTGGTTTTTGATGGCCCCTTTGCACCCATGTGCTTCCAAAGCCTCAGTTTTAATGTTAGCAGCCATCGGGGTTCTCTCTCTCTCAACAATATCATGAAAACAAAAACTGTAAGCTTCATTTTCTTTGTGATATAAATTGAAACACATTAAATGGGTTCTATTGTAGAACAACTGGAATTTAAGTGGAAATTAAACTTATCTGTTGCTGGTTGAACAGTATCAGACTAATTAATGACTAGAAACTATATGTAATATAGCTGGCATCATATTAGATGGCACTTCCACGCATAGAGGCAGTGCGAAAGGGAAAGTGTGGAGAGGAGCAGCTACGCCCAAGTGCCAACAGTTGCGCCTGTGTGAGAAAC
Organism: Locusta migratoria; assembly: GCA_026315105.1. Taxonomy (NCBI): domain Eukaryota; kingdom Metazoa; phylum Arthropoda; class Insecta; order Orthoptera; family Acrididae; genus Locusta; species Locusta migratoria. The sequence continues at coordinate 218,378,165 of CM048745.1, read as the reverse complement.
ACTGCGTAACTCGCGGCCAGCCACGTGCTTACAGTATAGACACTATTGGCTGTCACTGTGGTAGGTGACGCCGACTATAACTTTGAAATAATGTGAATGTGTAAATGGCAAGAACTCCAAGAAATAATGCTATGGCCAAGTTTTGACATGCACCACACTCTGGAGGCCAGTGTGGAACTAATTCACCAGGTGCAAGTCACATCACCCAAGTGGCGTTGAGGTGACACGTTTGACACACTAGTGTCCTACACAGGGCTGGTACATACTATTGTAACACAAGATACTGTATTGTTAAGATTTTTGTTTTGCTAATAACCGGAAAATTTAATGTATGGAGTAGGAAGAAGTTGATCTAGCTGAAGTCATCACCATAATGCAAAAGCTGTACTTCTGCAGCATTTATTAATGTGGAGGTGGTGTTTAATTTTCCAGTATGATTTATTTAAAGTCCATTTTTTGCTTTTAAAATCTCAATTACATAGTTTCTAGATTGAAGAGAATTTAGATGTAGAAATATAGCCAGTTCATCAGTCTTTTTAAAGTATTAGCCATTGAATAATCCTTTATTATCCCAATTATAATTGTTGTCATTGTGCTACACAAAATTGCAGTTATACCTTTATTCCTATATTTCAGGATAGTTACATGTAAGCCAAACAAGTACTGAGAAAAGGCATTCTGTGGTTGGTATTTGTGTAATTCAAGGATGAGGTTTTCATTTCTATCTGTTTATTTGTTTATACTCTTTACTTAAGCTTTATGCAACAGGGACAGGAGATCATATTAACTAATAGGAAGGAAGTGTGTGGGTAAAAATTATAGAGGGAGACTGAGGGATGAATACAGTAAGCAGATTCAAAAGGATGTACATTATTGCCATTCTTATTCTTAGATGAAGAGGCTTGCACATAACAGGGTAATATGGAGAGCCACATCAAACCAATCTGCTGACTGAAGATAATAACAATAACAACATGTTATTCCAAGGACTCTATAGTTTGCTAAATACTACATGTTTTCTAACAAAGAAATGATAATATTCTTTACAGGGAACAGATTGAGTCTTTGAGGTGTGACACACCAGATGAAGCACCTAATAGTGATGAACCTCTCATGTTACCATTAGATGATCTTAACAGACTACAGGAAAAAGTACATAGGCACTCAAAGGCTGATGAAGTAGCTCTTAAGAGAATCCATGATTTGGAAATGCAGCTCCAAACAGTCAGAAGAAATGGGGAGGTAAGACAACTAATCGTACAAATATAATTGATTTGGGAATATGCACTACTTTAATGTTTGTGTATTCCAGAAACATTTCATCTGTGCATGTTCATTATATTGAAAAACAAAAAATAAAGAACTGGCGCATTCTCATTGTAATTTGTCATTGGCTTGTGAACAAAACATGATTTTCGCTAATAGTACAAAATATTTATTTTTTCATAACTAATTCTTATGGAATTAACCGCAAAGACATGGCAACAAGCTGCGACAGGCATATACAAAAGACACACACACATACAACACATTCAGCTATCGGCCATGGCCTTCTTCAGAAAATAGAACACTCACGCAATCACACTGGCACACAACACAGTCATACAACCATCACCTCCAACTGCCACACTTCGAATCACGCTCTGCAGTGAATCGGGCAGGGGAGGGGAGGGGAGAGGGGATAGGAAGGTTACGTCATGGTGGTGGGGAAGGGTTAGATGGGAATAACGAGATGCAGCTTAGGAATGGAGTGGGGAGGTGGGTGAGGGGAGAAAATAAAATAAAATAAAGTAAAATAAATATATGTAGAAAATGCGTGCACACTGCAAGTACACAAGACCGCACACACAAAAACACACACCACACAAAATAGGCGAGGTTTGGGATAGAGAGGTAGGAACTGTAAGGTATGGAGAAAAAAATATAGGGAAGTTATTGTAGATTGAGGCCTGGTTGATTCCGGGATCGGAGAATGTATTGTAGGGATATCTCCCATCTGTGCAGTTCAGAAACGCTAGTGGTGGGTGGGAGGTTCCAGATGGCCCGGGTTGTGAAGCAGCCATTGAAATCAAGCATGTGCTCCGCTGCATGCTGTGCCACACGGTGGTCCACCTTGTTTATGGACACAGTTTGGCGGTGGCCATTCATCCTAATGGATAGCTGGTTGGTGGTCATGCCAATATAGATTAGCAATATTAGCAAACAATATATTTTTTTCATAGGACATATACTTTCTTGTTTTGGGACTGTATTACTTCATTTATAAATGCTCAATGCTGCACTTCTTTTTATGGACCATCTTGAAGGAAAAAGTTTTCCTTCTTAAGCTCAGAATGTCAAAAACCTAAAATCTTGCATTGTAGATGTGGTTGGAAAAACCACCATATCTGGAATGAACGGTAATTCCTATGGGTGATCGAAGAAATGCATTGGACTTATGTAACATGCATCATCATTTCTATTCTGTTCATTGTTATTAATATGTTAATGACATTTCTACCTATAGGAGAGTGGAATTCTCAGGATTGTTCATTCAGTGACATACATTAGTTCACTGTTTACTTTTATTTATTGATGACCTTCATCTGCAAAAGGAAGGTGAACAAATGCACACACACCCATACATTTACACAGACACAAGTACACCTATGCAGACATACTGTAGACTACAGTATGTCTGCCTAGGTGTACTTGTGTCTGTGTGAATGTGTGGGTGTGTGTGCATTTGTTTACCCTCCATTTTTTCCCCCAAGGTAAGTCTTTCCTCTCCCGGGATTGGAATGGCTCCTTACCCCCTTCCTTAAAACCCTCATCACTTCCTTTTCCTTGTCCTTCCCTTCTGCCTGAAGAAGCAACTGTGTTGCGAAAGCTTGCGTTTGTGTGTGTGTGTGTGTGTGTGTGTGTGTGTGTGTGTGTGTGTGTGTATTCATTTATTTACTTGTGATGGTATTACACCTGTGCTCCTTCGCCTGGTGAGTAACCTTTGTCTATTTTTTCTATATTTAATTTTTCCTGCTAGGAATTTTTCGTCTAGATGAAGTACACTTACCAGGCAAAGGGGCACAGGCAGTGATAGCAACAAATAAAACACACAGACAGACACACACACACTCACACACACACACACACACACACACACACACACACACACACAAACACTAGCTTTCGCAGCCTAGCTGCTTCATCAGGCAGAAGGGAAGGAGAGGGAAAAGGAAATGATGAGGGTTTTAAGGAAGGGGGTAAGGAGCCATTCCAATCCCGGGACAGGAAAGACTTACCTTGGGGGAAAAAATGGAGGGTAAACAAATGCACACCCACCCACACATTTACACAGACACAAGTACACTTAGGCAGACAACAAAAAATTCCTAGCAGGAAAAATAAAATATAAAAAATAGACGAAGATTACTCACCAGGCGAAGGAGCACAGGTGTGACAGCATCACAAATAAATAAATGAATACACACACACACACACACACACACACACACACACACACAATCGCAAGCTTTCGCAACCCAGTTGCGTCTTCAGGCAGTAGGGAAGGAGAGGGAAAAGGAAATGATGAGGGTTTTAAGGAAGGGGGTAAGTAGCCATTCCAATCCCGGGAGAGGAAAGACTTACCTTGGGGGAAAAAATGGAGGGTAAACAAATGCACACATGCCCACACATTCACACAGACACAAGTACACCTAGGCAGACATGTCTGCCTAGGTGTACTTGTGTCTGTGTCTGCAGACATGTCTGCCTAGGTGTACTTGTGTCTGTGTGAATGTGTGGGCATGTGTGCATTTGTTTACCCTCCATTTTTTCCCCCAAGGTAAGTCTTTCCTCTCCCGGGATTGGAATGGCTCCTTACCCCCTTCCTTAAAACCCTCATCATTTCCTTTTCCCTCTCCTTCCCTACTGCCTGAAGACGCAACTGGGTTGCGAAAGCTTGCGATTGTGTGTGTGTGTGTGTGTGTGTGTGTGTGTGTGTGTATTCATTTATTTATTTGTGATGCTGTCACACCTGTGCTCCTTCGCCTGGTGAGTAATCTTCGTCTATTTTATATATATATATATATATATATATATATATATATATATATTACGATTATTAAGACGAAAAATTCCTAGCAGGAAAAATAAAATATAAAAAAATAGACGAAGATTACTCACCAGGCGAAGGAGCACAGGTGTGACAGCATCACAAATAAATAAATGAATACACACACACACACACACACACAATCGCAAGCTTTCGCAACCCAGTTGCGTCTTCAGGCAGTAGGGAAGGAGAGGGAAAAGGAAATGATGAGGGTTTTAAGGAAGGGGGTAAGGAGCCATTCCAATCCCGGGAGAGGAAAGACTTACCTTGGGGGAAAAAATGGAGGGTAAACAAATGCACACATGCCCACACATTCACACAGACACAAGTACACCTAGGCAGACATACTGTAGAAACCAAAGAAGTTAAGTTATAGAAGTTAAGAAGTTAGACAGAGATACCACTTGAGGCAGAGGCTCTGTCCAGAGAACTGATGCAAAGATGTTAAGAAGGTGGGTGGGAATTCAAATTTAGCGGAGGTTGAGACCAGGTGGGCAACGGGAAGAGAGAATATGCTGAAGGGCTAGTTCCCATCTCCGGAGTTCTGAAGGATTGGTGTCAGTGGGAAGTATCCAGATAACCCGGACGGTGTAGCACTGTGCCAAGATGTGCTGGCCGTGCACCAATGCGTGTTTAGCCACAGGGTGATCCTCGTTACCAACAAACACTGTCTGCCTGTGTCCATTCATGCGAATGGACAGTTTGTTGCTGGTCATTCCCACATAGAACGCTTCACAGTGCAGGCATGTCAGTTGGTAGATCACGTGGGTACTATCGCAAGTGGCTCTGCCTTTAATCGTGTACACCCTCCGGGTTACGGGACTGGAGTAAGTGGTGGTGGAAGGGTGCATAGGGCAGGTTTTACAACGGGGGCGGTTACAAGGGTAGGAGCCAGAAGGTAGGGAAGGTGGTTTGGGGATTTCATAGGGGTGGACTAGGAGGTTACGGAGGTTAGGTGGGCGGCGGACATCCTTCCTACTCCACCGAGAGTGTCTTTCCGCCGCCCACCTAACCTCCGTAACCTCCTAGTCCACCCCTATGAAATCCCCAAACCACCTTCCCTACCTTCTGGCTCCTACCCTTGTAACCGCCCCCGTTGTAAAACCTGCCCTATGCACCCTTCCACCACCACTTACTCCAGTCCCGTAACCCGGAGGGTGTACACGATTAAAGGCAGAGCCACTTGCGATAGTACCCACGTGATCTACCAACTGACATGCCTGCACTGTGAAGCGTTCTATGTGGGAATGACCAGCAACAAACTGTCCATTCGCATGAATGGACACAGGCAGACAGTGTCTGTTGGTAACGAGGATCACCCTGTGGCTAAACACGCATTGGTGCACGGCCAGCACATCTTGGCACAGTGCTACACCGTCCGGGTTATCTGGATACTTCCCACTGACACCAATCCTTCAGAACTCCGGAGATGGGAACTAGCCCTTCAGCATATTCTCTCTTCCCGTTGCCCACCTGGTCTCAACCTCCGCTAAATTTGAATTCCCACCCACCTTCTTAACATCTTTGCATCAGTTCTCTGGACAGAGCCTCTGCCTCAAGTGGTATCTCTGTCTAACTTCTTAACTTCTATAACTTAACTTCTTTGGTTTCTACAGTATGTCTGCCTAGGTGTACTTGTGTCTGTGTGAATGTGTGGGCATGTGTGCATTTGTTTACCCTCCATTTTTTCCCCCAAGGTAAGTCTTTCCTCTCCCGGGATTGGAATGGCTCCTTACCCCCTTCCTTAAAACCCTCATCATTTCCTTTTCCCTCTCCTTCCCTACTGCCTGAAGACGCAACTGGGTTGCGAAAGCTTGCGATTGTGTGTGTGTGTGTGTGTGTGTATTCATTTATTTATTTGTGATGCTGTCACACCTGTGCTCCTTCGCCTGGTGAGTAATCTTCGTCTATTTTTTTATATTTTATATATATATATATATATATATATATATATATATATAAAAAACGAAAATTATAGAGGGAAACTTTCCCGGTGGGATAAACAAAAATAAAAATAGAAAAGAGATGACTTACCAAAAGGACCGGCTCGTCGAGAGAAACAAATAAAAAACAAATAAAATCACACACTAACACACATACAAGCTTTCGCCACCACTGGCAGCTTCTTCAGGAAAAAGAGGGAAAAAGGGGAGGAAAAGGGAAGGATATGGGTTTTAAGGAAGTGGAAAAGGAGTCATTCCAATCCCAGGAGTGGAAGGACTTACCTTAGGGGACAAAGAGGAAGGTAAACAAATACACACACACTCAGACATATCGAAACGCAAACACACCTAGACAGACATTTGTGAAAAGCAAAGCCTAATTGCCTGGAGAAAATTGAATTGTAACTAAGAGGGGAGGTAAAAATAGAGTGAAAATACTATGTAGAATATAAACAGAAGGAGAAAGTAAGAGGACAGAAAAGATTTCGAAAGGTAACAGTGTAATAACAAACAATCGTGATTGTTAGATTCAAATTGATGAAACGAAAATTATAGAGGGAAACTTTCCCGGTGGGATAAACAAAAATAAAAATAGAAAAGAGATGACTTACCAAAAGGACCGGCTCGTCGAGAGAAACAAATAAAAAACAAATAAAATCACACACAAACACACATACAAGCTTTCGCCACCACTGGCAGCTTCTTCAGGAAAAAGAGGGAAAAAGGGGAGGAAAAGTGAAGGATATGGGTTTTAAGGAAGTGGAAAAGGAGTCATTCCAATCCCAGGAGTGGAAGGACTTACCTTAGGGGACAAAGAGGAAGGTAAACAAATACACACACACTCAGACATATCGAAACGCAAACACACCTAGACAGACATTTGTGAAAAGCAAATATATATAAGAGATGACTTACCAAAAGGACCGGCTCGTCGAGAGAAACAAATAAAATCACACACAAACACACATACAAGCTTTCGCCACCACTGGCAGCTTCTTCAGGAAAAAGAGGAAAAAAGGGGAGGAAAAGGGAAGGATATGGGTTTTAAGGAAGTGGAAAAGGAGTCATTCCAATCCCAGGAGTGGAAGGACTTACCTTAGGGGAAAAAAAGGAAGGTAAACAAATACAAACACACTCAGACAAAAGGCCAAAAGGCTTTTCACAAATGTCTGTCTAGGTGTGTTTGCGTTTCGATATGTCTGAGTGTGTGTGTGTATTTGTTTACCTTCCTTTTTTTCCCCCAAGGTAAGTCCTTCCACTCCTAGGATTGGAATGACTCCTTTTCCACTTCCTTAAAACCCATATCCTTCCCTTTTCCTCCCCTTTTTTCCTCTTTTTCCTGAAGAAGCTGCCAGTGGTGGCGAAAGCTTGTATGTGTGTTTGTGTGTGATTTTATTTGTTTCTCTCGACGAGCCGGTCCTTTTGGTAAGTCATCTCTTTTCTATTCTTATTTTTGTTTATCCCACCGGGAAAGTTTCCCTCTATAATTTTCGTTTCATCAATAAGGGAAACTTTCCCGGTGGGATATTGTTGTTGTTGTGGTCTTCAGTCCAGAGACTGGCTTGATGCAGCTCTCCACCCTACTCTATCCTGAGCAAGCCTTTTCATCTCCTCATAAGAACGACAACCCACATCCACTTGAATCTGCTTACTATACGCGTCTCTTGGTCTCCCTCTGCGATTTTTACCCCACACACTTCCCTCCAACGCTAAATTCACAATTCCTTGATGTCTAAGAATGTGTCCTACCAACCTATCCCTTCTTTTAGTCAAGGTATGCCAGAAATTTCTTTTCTCCCCAATTCGGTTCAGTACCTCCTCATTAGTTACGCGATCCACCCACCTAATCTTCAGCATTCTTCTGTAGCACCACATTTCAAAAGCCTCTATCCTCTTTCTGTCCACACTGCTTATCGTCCATGTTTCACTCCCATACAAGGCAACACTCCATACAAATGCCTTCAGAAAGGACTTCCTTAGGCTTAAATGTTAACAAATTTCTCTTTTTCAAAAACGCCTTTCTACCCATTGCCATTCTGCATTTTATATCCTCTGTACTGCGACCTTCATTTGTTATTTTACTGCCCAAGTAACAAAACTCCTCTACCTCCTTTATTGTTTCGTTACCTAATCTAATTCCTTCAGCATCACCTGATTTTCTTACACTGCACTCCATTACCCTAGTTTTATTCTTGTTAATGTTCATCTTATATGCACCTTTCAGCACACTGTCCATTCCGTTCAATTGCTCTTCAAGGTCCTTTGCTGTATCTGACAGAATTACTATGTCGTCGGCAAAACGCAATGTTTTTAATTCTTCACCCTGAACTTTAATTCCTTCTCCAAATTTCTCCTTGCTTTCCTTTATAGCTTGCTCAATGTACAAATTGAACAACATTGGGGAAAGGCTACAACCCTGTCTTACTCCCTTTCCAACCACTGCATCCCTTTCATGCCCTTCAACTCTGACAACCGCTGTCTGGTTTTTGTACAAGTTGTAAATAACCTTACGCTCCCTATATTTTACTCCTGCTTGCTTCAGAACTTTAAAGAGTTTATTCCAATCAACATTGTCAAAAGCCTTCTCCAAATCTACAAAAGCTAGAAATGTTGGTTTGTCTTTTCTTAATCTATCTTCTAGGATAAGCCGTAAAGTGAGTATTGCCGCCCGTGTTCCTACATTTCTCCTGAACCCAAACTGATCTTCCCCGAGGTCGGCTTCTACCAGCTCTTCCATCCTTCTGTATATAATTCGTGTTAATATTTTGCAACCATGACTTATTAAACTGATGGTTCTGTAGTTTTCACACCTGTCTGCACCTGATTTCTTTGGAATGGGGATTATTACATTTTTCTTAAAGTCTGAGGGTATTTCGCCTGTCTCGTACATCCTAGACACCAGTTCCAATAGTTTTGTCATGGCTGGCTCTCCCAGAGACTTCAGTAGCTCTGACGGGATATCATCTACTCCAGGGGCCTTGTTTCGACTTAGGTCTTTCAGTGCTCTGTCAAATTCTTCTCTCAGTATAATATCTCCTATTTCATCTTCATCTACATCCTTCATCTACAAAAATAAAAAATAGAAAATAGAAAAGAGATGACTTACCAAAAGGACCGGCTCGTCGATAGAAACAAATAAAATCACACACAAACACACATACAAGCTTTCGCCACCACTGGCAGCTTCTTCAGGAAAAAGAGGAAAAAAGGGGAGGAAAAAGGGAAGGATATGGGTTTTAAGGAAGTGGAAAAGGAGTCATTCCAATCCCAGGAGTGGAAGGACTTACCTTGGGGGGGGGGGGGGGGGGGGGCTTTTTACAAATGTCTGTCTAGGTGTGTTTGCGTTTCGATATGTCTGAGTGTGTGTGTATTTGTTTACCTTCCTTTTTTCCCCCTAAGGTAAGTCCTTCCACTCCTGGGATTGGAATGACTCCTTTTCCACTTCCTTAAAACCCATATCCTTCCCTTTTTCCTCCCCTTTTTTCCTCTTTTTCCTGAAGAAGCTGCCAGTGGTGGCGAAAGCTTGTATTTGTGTTTGTGTGTGATTTTATTTGTTTCTATCGACGAGCCGGTCCTTTTGGTAAGTCATCTCTTTTCTATTTTTTTATATATATAATGTTTGGGGAAAAGATTTAATGTCAAAGCCAACTTCGTTTGATGAAAAAGAGTACGTATTTCATGCCAAGGCATTAAAACAGCAAGATTATAAAGTTTCCAAAAATGTATTCTAGGCTTTAAAAACCTCAAAAGTATACTAGTTAGTACTACAGTACTGTGACAATGCCGCAATTTAAATTTTTGTACCTTATTTCCTGATTCCATTAAAATTTGTTCTTTCATATTAATTTCATCAAATAGTACATCAGTGGATTTTTTTTTTTTTTTTTCTTAACGTAAAGAAAAGTTTCAGACAGAGATTATGGTTACTCTGTACCTGAGTTTACCACACGTAGTTAATAGTGAGTTTAGGTATCCACGTAAGCCCTTGAGTCAGAGCAGCTGTTATTCTTTCCACATAATTGTATATTTTCATTTAGATATGTCTATTTTAGATATTTTCTTCCACTATATACACATTTTACAGTATTTGATGTCCTCTGCATATAGTTTGTGGTGTTTCTATAACCATATTGTGAGATAGTGGTGAGTTCCATTAATATCTCACTTATAACCCTTCTTAAAACTGAAAAATGTTGCAGTTGTGGGAGAGTCTTCAATTTCTTCTAATGCAGCTTAGTAGTTCATTATTTCAAATGTTTTGTGGCAAAATACGAGGAAAATTTAATGGTCAATTTGTCATAGTTTTCAGCAACATTATAATGTATAGCTTATTTCCAATTTTTGCCTGTTACAGAAGATGTTATTGTAGAATGGTCCTGAGATATTCCATTATCTGTTTCATGTTATTTTGTAATAATACATATATTCACAATCTGTTGCAATTTCATTTCCACAGTTTCTCTTTGTATGCATAGCTCTTATTGTCATTAAGTGAAACTGTTTCATAACTGATCTCTTTGTAATATAATTGTCTACATTTTCTGCAGGAAGTTACTGCAGAGAGAGATTTGCTGCAAGAGAAAGTTGAACAGCAGCTTGTAAAAATATCATCACTGGAGTCACAAAGAGATGAACATCGCCGAACAGTAAAAAATATACAGAAACAAGCAAGTATGGAACTTCAGTCCAAAATATATGATATGGAACAAAATTTGAGAAGTCTTAGAGAAACAGTGGATGAAAAAGATGGCGAGGTATGTTACACCATGATTTCATTTGTCTAATTTTGTTTGTATATGTACAGACATGTATTATTATGACACAAAGATATTTTTTGAGTGTGGTTCTTTTCCCTAAGAGTTGCTGCATAAATGTCAATGTGCTTCCAAGATCTGATCCACTGAATCACATAATCCATTGTATGTAGAAGTGTTGTCTTCAGATGAAACCTGCACTGCACTGCCAAGACTGCAGCTTGAAATGTAAACCGTTTAAGGGATTGTATCAGTGGGGTAATCATGGGGAGAAAGGAGGTAGGAATCAGGGGGAGAGGTGGTTGATGACTCAGAGGGAGGCAGCAGGCGTGCAGGAAGGAGGGAGGGAGAGGCAGCAGGTGAATAAGGTAGGAATGCAATAAAAAACAAATGAAGCTGCTGATTTCTTGTGGAGCCCAATTACTATGATGATGAAGAGTAGTAGTAGTACTGTATTTGCCTAAATCTAAGCTGCACCCCAAAAATAAGATTCAAAATTAAAGAATAAATGAAGTCCCTGAATCCAAGCTACACCTGAAGAATTAGTCTTGAAATTCTAAGGGCCAAAACGTTGTAGGCAACATTTCAAAACCAAAACAAATTTGGTTCATTCTAAAATTAGGTTCAAATGAGGTAGAATGAATAAAGATGCAACTACAATAGTTGGGTTAGAGCTGTAAGCTTTGCAGTCACACTTAAGTAAAGTTATTTCGGTAAACACGTGCTTCAGGTGTCTGTGGTTTCTCCTTGATTTGGAGATGTTTTTTTTAGTACAATGAATTGTGGCAAACATGTATGCCCAATCATGAGGATGTCTTTTTGAGCCTCCATGTGTAAAGAAATCAGTATTGTTGTTTGGTTTCTTATTACACCCTTATTAACCACGAACTTAAAATATTGGTATAAAATGTCAAAATATTTCTATCAAGCACAAATGTAATAGTATCAGGTGTATATTCAATGCACAAAATAAGACAGGTGTCAGGTTCTGAACAAAAATACAGATAAGTATCAGATTTTGACTATGCAGGAAGAAAACTTTGCTATGCCACAGTGATCCCAAATGAGCTCCACTTCAAATGACCTATTTTTTTAATGATTGGTGTTTTGTGATTAATTCATGGGGGCTAGGTAGGTGGATCATCATCATCATCATTAGAGACTGATTATGCCTTTCAGTGTTCAGTCTGGCTCCAGACTAATCAAAGTCCTCCATGACCCCCTATTCAATGCTAACAGTGAGGCCTCATCTGATGTTTAGCCTTTTACTTCAAAATCATTCTTCACCGACTCTAAGTACTTATTCTTCTTGGTCTACCTTGACTCCTCTTACCCTCTGCTGCCGAGCTCATGAGGCTCTTAGGTAACCTTGCTTCTCCCATGCATGTAACGTGACCCCACCATCTCAGCCTGTTCACTCTAACTGCTTCATCTATGGTGTTCATTCCCAGTTTTTCTTTGATTTCCTCATTATGGACACCCTCCTGCCATTGTTCCCATCTGTTACTACCTGCAATCATTCTTGCTACTTTCATATCTGTAACCTCAGCCTTATGAATAAGGTAACCTGTATCCACCCTACTTTCACTTCCATGCAACAAAGTTGGTCGAAGGATAGAGTGGTGCACTGCTAACTTAGTCTTAGTACTTACTCCCTTCTTTCAGAAGAAAGGAGGTCTTAGCTGAGCACACACTGCCTTAGCTTTGCTACATCTCGATTCCAATTCTTTCACCATGTTGTCATCCTTTGAGAAAATACGTCCCAGGTACTTGAAACTGTCTACCTGTTCTAACTTTGTTCCTCCTATTTGGCACTCAAACTGTTTAAATCTCTTTCAACAGACATTACTTTCGTTTTGGAGACGCTGATTGTCATATCATAACCCTTACACCTCTGATTGAGCTCTGAAATATTAGTTTGCAGCCTTTCAAACAAATCTGCCATTACAAGTAAGTCATCCGCATATGCGAGACTGCTTATTTTGTTTTCACCTTTTTTAATCCCACCCTGCCAAACTATTGTTTTCAACATATGATCCATGAATAGTATGAACAACTATGGTGACAGTTTACAGCCTTGTCTTAACAGTGAAACTACCCTGAACCTTGAGCTTAACTGCTGCCTGACGTCTATGTAAAGCTCTTTAATTGCCTGCAGAAGTTTGCCTCCTATTCCATAATCTTGTAGAACTGATAATAGCTTCCTCCTAAGGACATGATCATAAGCCTTTTCTCGATCTATAAAATACAGATACAATTTTCTGTTCCACTCATATCACTTCTCCATTGCCTGCCATAAGCTAAATATCTGGTCCTAACAGCCTCTAAGAGGCCTAAAGCCACACTGATTTTCATCTAACTTGTCCTCAACTAATACTCGCACTCTCCTTTTAACAATACCTGAGAATATTTTGCCTATAAAATTAATTAAAGGGGTACCTCAATAGTTGTTACTATCTTTTCTGTTTCCATGTTTGAAAATTGACGTAATTACTGCTTTCGTCCTGTCAGATGGAACCTGTCCTGATTCCCACGCCTTCTCAATTATCCTGTCTAACCATTTGAGACCTGACAATCCACTGTATTTGATGAGTTCTAGCTTAATTTCATCCACCCCAGCTGCTTTATTGCACTGCAATCTATTGACCATTTTCTCCACTTTCTCAAATGTGATACTGTTTTCAACATCACCTCAAAATCTGACACATCATTGAATGTTTCACCTACATTGACCAATTCTTCAATATATTCCCTTCATCTCCTCAAGCCATCAATAAGATTGACTAGCAGCTTTCTTGACCTGTCCAAAACACTTGTTAATTCCTTCTTCGCTCCATTTCTAAGACTGCTAATTACGCTCCAGAATGGTTTTCCCGTGGCTTGACACAGAGTTTCTAGCTTATTTCCTAAATCTCCCCATGATTTCTGCTTGGATTCTGAAATTATCGTCTGGGCTTTGTTTCTTTCTTCAACATAAATTTCTCTGTCTGCCTGATTTCTAGTATGGAGCCATTTTTGAAATGCCTTATTTTTCTTTTTACATGCTGCCTTGACTGTGTCATTCCGCCAAGCTGTCTGCTTCTTCCTGCGTTTATGCACTACTGTGCCAAGACATTCTCTAGCTATTTCTAGTAGTGTGTACCTGTACTTTGTCCATTCCTCTTCCAGTGACTGTAAATGACTACATTCAACTAACTGGTACCTTTCTGAGACCATTGTTATGTATTTATGCCTAATTTCCTTATCTTGAAGCGTCTTCACTCTTATCCTTCTACATATGTACCCGACTTTCTGCTTTTTTGGCCTCACAAAACCAATTTCACTACAGATTAAATAATGATCAGTTTCATCAAAAGAACCCCCTGAAAACAGGTGTGTCCTTAGACTGTCTTCCTGAATTCCTGGTCTGTTATTATATAGTCAATGATAGCTCTGGTTCACCTTCCCTCGCAAGTATACTGGTGAATGTCCTTATGCTTAAAAAAGGAGTTTGTGATAAGACCATATTGGAACAGAAATCCAAGAGCTGTTTTCCATTCATGTTGGCCTCCATATCCTCTCCAAACTTACCCATAATCTTTTCATACCCTTTTGTTCGATTTCCTATCCTGGCGTTGAAATCACCTGTGAGCAAAAACGCTATCCTTATCCTTCACTCTAATAATTACGTCACTAAGAGTGTTATAAAATCTGTCAGTCTCTTCTTGATCTGTCCTTTCACAGGGCAAATACACTGACACAATACTAATTTTCTTGCTGGAGATGACAAAATTTATCCACATCATTCGTTTATTTACATACCTTATTGCAGTTATGCTGGGTTCGATTGCTTTCCTGATATAAAGCCCTACACCCCACTGATCTCTTCCTGCTTTGACTCCTGAGAGGTAGACCTTTCATTCTCCAACTTCGTCCTCTTTCTCTCCCCTCACCCTAATATCGACTAACAGCTAAAACATCTAAACCCATCTGACTTCAAGCCTCTGCCAGCACTACCTTCTTCCCAGTGTAATCCCCATTGATATTAATAGCACTCCATCTCATTCCAGATCGTTTGCAAAGTCGTATCTGAGGAGTCCCTGGTCTGTCAATTAGAGGTGGGACTCCGTCACCTCCAATAGTCCAAGGCATTTTGCTCTGATTGTTGCCAGCATCATATTGAAGTACCTGAGAAGCAGGTTGCTAGCCTTACTTGCCCAGGGCAGCTCTGGGTTTTACCCCTAACAATTGAGGGACTAACTGATGGATTTGGTAGTCTTTGCTGTCTGAGCACAAAGGTGGCCATGACTCAGAATATTTCTGAGATGCCCAACCTTATTCCAAAGTAACTGGTATCCCAACTGTCGGGACCACTTACTTGGCCACTCATACGTTGCCCATGGTTCATGAACTAGGACATGACTACAGGAGTTCACACCATGAATCACAGGTGGATGGGTCAACATAATTGGTTCAGTTTGTATTGTTGCTGTAATCACATGAAACTACGACACAGTCGCAAATATGCACTGCCACAACATCAAACAAGGGTGTTTTAAATTTTCACCTTCTTTTCTTGCCACTCATTGGTCACTTGAAATACAGGTATGTAAGAAACACATGAGAATATTTTTGACGTGCAAAACTGTGTGTTTTAAAGCCATGGTACTAAGTTCCTATCCAACCACACTGTTGAAAATCATGACATGTTAGCAAGTTACCAGACAAGCAAGAATCCTAAAGACTTAATCAGTGTTGCAGTATGTGTAAAGACTAACTGCACCCAGCAGTGTTGCATGTAGTTAAAAAGTCGTTTGTAAGGAAATTTTAATGCTGAAACTTAGTACCCACACATATACGCCTTGAAAAAGTTCTCTTGGACGTATTGCAATGTGAGCCAGTTGTGGCCCAGAAAAACAGGAGCTCTAAGCTCACTTTTTACAAAATGAAAAAAATTGCACAAAATTGAGTAGCAAAGTACAAACTCTTCAGGAAGTTCAGTAAATAATTGTACTACTGTTTGTGACTTGTCTAGCATGGATAATTATCTTGGTGTGTAAAGAGAATCAGAAATTTACTGCAACGATAAACATAATGGGAAAACAAAGAAATTATCAAATACTGAAATCCAGCCAGCAAAGTCACTTCACTGTTCTAAAAGGGAACCTTTAAATTCTAGAAACACTCTAAAATCACCGAAGAAACTATGAATCATTGAAATCCAAAGAAAATACATTTAAGGATCCCAATAATTTCACAATGTTTGAAGATTGTAGTCTAATACATTTCATTGAAATCTGATAAGGAAATAACGTTTATGAATCCATATAATATTACAATTGAATACACCTTCTAGGTTTTGAGAAATATTTTCATGAGCATATGTCACATTGTTATGGAATTTGGTGAACATTTTATCCTAAAGTAACTCTTGTGCTTTCATTTGCTACAACAAATCAAAATGGGCACTGTGTATATAATACTTTCCAGATTTGTTGTAAGTAAATGTCAGTGTAAAACATATTAGCTGTAATAGACATCAAGAAATTCCCAGAATATTTTACTAACATGAAAGTAACAAAAATGAAATAAATTGAATGCAACAGTACACACATCACCATATGATGTGACTCAGTTTGATAATATATTACGTGCGGCTACATGGGACATTGTAATATTACTGTTTCAAGATATTAGTAGCTTGTTAAGGCTGCTATTATCATCACATTATATCCTACAAATAAATATCTTGCACTCCAGTGTTTTAAAATGAACCCATGTCTTAATTCAGGGTATTAGCTAGCTGTAAGTCAAATTTCATCAAAATCCGTGCAGCCATTTAAGTGTGATACAATAATAAACATACACACCAACTTTCACTATTAACATATATGAGGTATTTGTTTTTGTAGCTGTAAGTATTATAAAACCTGCACCATTTTAAGATGAGCAATACTGAATTTCTATTTCCTTCATAGGATGATGTATTGATTTTTTTAAATCCCGAAAAAGGGAATCAATTTTTGCCTGATTTGGTTAAATTCTGAACATTAAGACGGGATGACTGTTGGATAAATGATATGGGTACAGTGGCCAGGAGGATATCAGGAATGAAGCACAAATTCAAAGATAACTCCCATCCATATAGTTCAGGAATGTATGCTGGGGAGAAAACGCACATGGCATGGGTTGTAAATTTTAGTGTGCTGTGCTCAGTATTGTGTTTCACCATTTGGGCAGACCTAAGCATTGGCCATTTGTTCTGGTGGACATCTGATTATTAGTCATTTCAACATAAAATGCTGTGCAGTAATTACTGCTAGGATAGGGCTGAGCATCTACTGAAGTTGTATTCGTTTACATAATTGATAGCTATATATGTCCACATGTGGGCAACTACTCCCATGATAAGTAGTGCCATTGCCATACATCCACTGCAGATATACCATCCAGGACGAAAGATTCTGCAATCCCTTCTCCTTCCTCTTTTCTGTCACTCCCTTTCAATCGACACATTGTGTCATTTTCATTATTTGCCCACGTATTCACTAGATGTGGTGTCCACATGTTGTATTTCTACCCTGTGCAGCCGTTGCCTGTTCCTCACCTGCATTCCTATCCAGTACACATACTGCTTCCCTCTAAGGTGTCAGCTACCCTTTGCCCATTTACATCTCCTTTAACCCACTCCAACTGAAACACCCTTAATTTAGTCTACCTGTCAAACTGCAGACCTATGTATTTAGCTACAAAAGCCACCAAAAACTTCTTTTGGTGATTTAACACTTCTCCTATTATGTAAGTTCGTCATCTTTATGCTTTAAACTATTTTATTGATGAAGTTTTCAGCTGGCTTTAAACAGAAATACTAACATAATATACCTTCTTTATTTGCTAAACACTGCTTCATAACCATGTAGAAGCATATAGGTGCTTCTATGATAAGTAGTAAATCATATTAACAGTGGAAGAAAGAATAAGGGTACAGTGGAGAGTTAAAACTATTGTTTGTATGATGATTAATGTAATAAATATTGTCAGTGCAAATTAAAGACATCACCAGAACATTTAGTTTCATGTATGAAACAACAATTAGTGAAATCAAAAATAACACTACAGAACTTTTTACATAACTTAGTAAATACATAAACATCAATAACTGACATGTCACCTGGAAGGTAGTACCAAGATAATGCTGTTATTCACCTCATATTTTGCAGATATATTCTGAGAGTTTGTTAAGGATGATTGATATATTGTATGTAACATACAACTACTTATATTTTCCTTCCTTTAAAGGTGAAGGATTTGAAAACAACTCTTCAAAATATGAGACAAGCCATGTCACTGCAGGAGACAGAATGGATGAAAAAGTTTTCTATAGAGCATGAAGAGTTTCGAAGTCTTCAAGCACAAACTGAAAAGCTACTCCAAGAGAAACAGCAGTTACAGGTACAGTATAAACTTTTTCAGCAAATTTACTGATTGCAGAATTCTATAGAGAGTATGACTTTTTTCAGTTCTAATAACAGAATTTGAATAAGAAATCAGATACTATCAATACTGTCGTGGTAAAATATTCTGTTGCTAAGAATTCAACTCTGAAGGTTTATTAAGTGTACCTAAAATTTAAAATGCAAAACCAAGCCTGCTAAAATCATTTCTATGACATAAATATGTATTACCCCCTGTCCCCACTTTCTACACACGCACGTGCGAACACACACACACACACACAGAGAGAGAGAGAGAGAGAGAGAGAGAGAAAGAGTCATATTGTTAATACCAAGTGCAATACTATATATACTCAGAGCACTGTGTAGATGGTGGAGAAAGTCCATAAACACTTGACTAGTGAAGCTTTTGTTCAGGTAACAACTTCTAATGGGCTGTGCCCATGTCACTCTTTCTCCTGTAAGTAATTTATTTATTTTAATTTCTGCCCAGTTTTTAAAACAGCTGAGAGGTGCTTCAAAATTGTAGCTGCATGGGCAGACTATCAGTAGGAATGCAAAAGCTCACTTCTATTTCAAACAGATTAATATCTCATGTCCAAAATCTAACCTCCCTGGTCAAAGATACCAACCACCTCCTCCACCAACTATCCTCCACCAACATCTTATCTCTTCAATCCTTGTTTGTTACTGTTGATGCCACTTCCCTATACACCAATATCTGTCATGCCCATGGTCTTTCTGGTCTCGAACACTACCTGTCTCAACATCCTTCAAACTCCAATCCCTATACCTCATTCCTCATATCCCTTAGCAGCTACATCCTAACAATCTGCTACTTTTTCTTTGAAGGAAAAGTATATAATGAAATCTGAGGCACAGCCATGTCTACCTGCACAGCACCCACCTATGCCACTTATTTATAGGCCGTCTAGAAAAAACCTTCCTAGTTTCCCCAAACCCTAACCTGGTTCAGGATCATTAATGATATTTTCATGAATTGTCCTCAGGACCAGGACAACCTATCCTCGTTCCTTCACAACCTCAACTCCTTCTCTCCCATCAGGTTCACTTGATCCTTCTGAATCCAACATGCCACCTATGTGATGGCTCCACCCACACCTCTGTCCACTTCAAACATACCAATTACCAACAGTACCTGCACTTTGACAGCTGCCATCCATTTCACATCAAAAAAATTCCTCCCATACAGCCTTGCCACTTGTAGTCAATGAATTTGCAGTGTTGAGATGTTCTATACACAATATGTTGAAGGTCTCACAAAGGTCTTCACAGACAGGCATTTCCCCCCTCCCTTCATGACCTAGACCACAAAAATATTGTCATAAACCAAAAATACTTTCACTCTTCATAACCAGCCTTAAAGGAGTGCCCCCCTTCACCCAATACCACCCTGGACTGGAACAACTGCACTATATCCTTTATCAGGTCTTTGATTATCTGTCGACATTCGGTGAAATGAGAGGTGCCCTACCCTGACATATTTCCACACCCTTCTAAAGTGGTGTTCAGTCACCTACCCAACCTTCACAACACCTTAATCCACTCCTATTCCCCTCCCAGCCCCAACTGCAATGCAAGACCTGTCTGACCCTATTCCAGTTCCATTGTAGGCTTTTCCTACAGCATCAGAGGCTGAGTGTCCTGTGAAAGCAACCTTGATTTACCAACTCTGCTGCAGTAACTGCACAATTCTTTATATTTGAATGATGACCAACCAGTTGTCCTTCAGAATGAACGGCCACTGTCAAATTGTGGCCAAAAGTGGGATGGACCACTTCGTGGCACATCGGGCAGCTGAGCACAACCTGCTTAGAGTTAGAGCTATGTTAAATTCATAAATGCTAAATAACTGCTATAAATGTCAGATAATTGCTATAAATCTGTATCTATAAAAATAGATGTGTGTATGTATGTTCCGTATGAAATTCAAGAAGGCTGAAGCAATTTTGATGAGTTCTTGTGAAAATCTTCAGATTAGGACACTGGGTGATCCTGGATGTATAATAGCGATTGGATCAAGATATTTGTTAATGTATATGTAAAAGTTTGTCTGACACTTGGAATGACCATAGTGCCCCTATTGGAGAAAGAGTCAGTTGTTTGTGTCTTGCCATTCTTCTGTTACTGCAGTGCTGTCAGATCACTATTGTCACTTTCGTAACTGTTCATTTTAAACTATACATTGATAGTGCCACTAAGGTTAACTCTTTCTGTACTAGGGAACTACTGTCATTCCAAGTATCATAGGTAAACTTGTACATATACATTAGACTGTATTATTAGTATTTAAATATAAACATGCTTAGGCTTTTGTAAGCGTGGCACTCTTTTTGTTCAATCATATGAATGCTACAACCTGCAGCATAGTTGTGGTGCGGATCATTTCCACACTGTATTTTAGGCTGTCCACTGGAGGCTGCCCGCTATGCCCAGTACTGCCACAGTTGTGCTGCCTTACAGGTGGACTCACCATATTGTGCAGGTGCACAGGCCCACGGGCTCAGTACATGTCTTAGCACAGTGATGGTAACATTTGACCTACTGTATGAGTTTACTTTTACAAAGAAGTGATACCACCATGAGTTCGATGTGTTGTACGTTACAAGAATGTAACAAGAACATAACAATCAATAAAATACATACACCCATGATTTTTAAAGATATAGAATACAAATTATACCTGTGTGAAAATAAGTTTGATAAAATGCAAATTGGGTAATTATTAAAACACAAAACTTTCCAGCCCCACCCTTACCCTGCATCCTTCCATTTCCACTCCCCACCTCACTCACAGCCTAGAGACCTGTGGCACTGGAGTAGCTGGATATGGTGGTTCTTTGTGTATAGTTGCCTGAGTAATTGTGTCAATGTGTGTGTTTCTTTTTCTGATGAAGGCCATGGCCAAAAATTTAAGTTGTGTGAATGTGACCCTACAGTAAGTTGTTATCTATCCTCCAGTATTGACACTCCAGTCAGATTTTCCACATTTAAAATTATGAAAATTAGGTATTTCAGCAACATTTATTGTTAAAGTGCTAAAACATATGCTAAAACATATGATATTAACATTTCCACAATTAAAGGTGGAACAACCACATAAGTAGAGACCTGAAAACTTCGCAACTTGCAATAAATGCGGATTCCGGCTCAAAATGCAAAAAACGCGAAATTACGTAATAAATGCTATTTTATCACAAATTTTGTTACGCCTTCTATTACCACCATTTTCTGCCTATAAAACTCATTAAAACGCATTTGTATAGTATTGTATGATTTGGAGCGAGAGAAAAATGGAAGGGCGGGGGGGGGGGGGGGTCCGGAAGTGCGCCCGAACACAAGCTTCAGCATATATATCTGAGCTTACAAGCGGGATGCCACATCAACTGTTGCGTTGGAGCGAGCTCTGTGCAAGATAAATGCCACATATGGCAACGTGGGGCCAGTCACCTAACAAAGAAAAGGGTATCATTACTATTTCCATTGTTCTCATTTTTGTCATTGTTGTGTAGCGCTGCTAGGTGTGGGTTGCAAGGCTGTGGATGCATAGGAAAGGAGTCAACAGTATGCTAGTGAGCGCTTGTATGCAACCGATGGCAAAACAGTCTTTTGCAAATTTTGCAACTGTCAAATTGGGTGGGAATAGAAAGACAATATTGAAAAATACATTAAATCAGAGAAGCACTCTGTTCACATGCGAGAAAATGCTGGTGCTTCTCAATACAAACCATCATCAATTGTTAAAACATTAAACAGCACTAAAAGAAAAAACTAGAAAAGGCAATTTTGCAAAAAGAACTGTTTGCAAAAGTCAACATTCCACTTGAAAAGCTTGAAAATTAAGCCATACGGTCGTGGATTACAGAAATATCTAACGAAAAGCTACCATGTATAAGGACATTGCGTGAAAAATATTTGCCAGGTAAGTTGTTTGCTTTTGTGACTTGACAGTATTGTATCGTGAATGTTACAAATAATAAAAAAAACAGTCATTAGTTTGGGTGCACTAAATGTTATCTGTAGAATATGCTAAGTTTGTGTGCAATGAGAATATCGCATTATTTGCAACGAATGGACGTTCGTAGTTCAAGTAATGTGCGCAAGAAATGCGTAGTCTGGAAATATAATTCGTGTACAAAATTAGTACGGTAGTTTTGACTTTTAAAATGCTTCTGCTACTAGTTGTGACTTTCTTAACTTATTTATTTTTTCAATTGCCCTTCGTCGAATGCATTTTTGTAAATAAGCCCACTACAAAGTGTTTTTGTTACTGTATTTCATTGCTAGTGTTAGGTATATGAATTGCTGCTTTTAGTCGCGATAAATTGACGATTCATGCAGTGGCTGTCGAGAGCAGCAGCCTGGCGAAAAGTGGTGGGAGGTAACATCCGCTTATTACTTCCCGCAGTGGTTATACGTGAACTCGGGAGGTACGAAGAAAAATTGGTAGTGCTCGTATACAAATGAATATCATATTACCCGTAACCTGTAAGGAGTCATTCCAATCCCAGGAGTGGAAGGATCCTAAGTCCTACCAATCCTGGGATTGGAATGACTCCTTTTCCACTTCCTTAAAACCCGTATCCTTCCATTTCTCCTCTCCTTCCTTCCTCTTTTTCCTGAAGAAGCTGCCAGTGGTGGTGAAAGCTTGAATGTTTCTGTGTTTTTATTTGTGTTTCATGTTTCTATCGGCGAGCCTGTACTTTGGGTAAGTCAAACAATCTTTATTTTATGTATGTAAGGAGACTTTCCTGATGGGAAAAATATGTATAAAATAAAGATTGTTTGACTTACCGGAAGTACAGGCTCGCCGATAGAAACATAAAATACAAATAAAAACACACAAACATTCAAGCTTTCGCAACCGTTTGTTGCTTCGTCAGGAAAAGAGGAAGAAAGGAGAGGAGAAATGGAAGGATATGGGTTTTAAGGAAGTGGAAAAGGAGTCATTCCAATCCCAGGAGTGGAAGGACTTGTCTTAGAAGAAAAAAAGGAAGGTAAACAAATACACATATGATAGAAACATAAAACACACACACAAAAAAAAGGAAGGTGTTTGTGTGTGGATATGAGTGTTTGTGTATTTGTTTACCTTCCTTTTTGTCCCCCAAGGTAAGTCCTGGGATTTATAATGTACGAAAATTTCTGGCAGATTGAAACTGTGTACTGTTTTTGTACAAATGTATGAAAATCTAGGCTGTTTTAGCAAGTTGTTAACAAGGACTCTTCTTGAGTTTTTGTCGAATTAATGAAATAAATGGGAAACAGTGATCTTTATTACTATTTAATTGTGAATCAACTGCTCACAATTACCAAACAGGACAACCTGTCCAAATAGATTGTGTAATGTACGAAAATTTCTGGCAGATTGAAACTGTGTGCCAGAACTGGGATTTGGACCTGGAACCTGTGCCTTTCACACTCAAATGCTCTACTGACTGAGCTATCCTGGCAAGCTTGACAGTCTGTGTCTCTTTTGTAATGTGAAACTCAACTATGAGGAGGACAATTTAGAAAAAAAAAAATCATTAATAATGGTGGTCACTAGTTGCTTAGGAAATAAAATTTCCATGGTCATTTAAGTGCCTAAACACAACAAAAATATAAATGCTAATTGCAAATGTTTCAAAACACCAATTTTTCAATGATTATTTGCTAATTTCACATAACTCTAAATATGCTCAATTTCAATGGCTGGTCCATCTGAATCCTTCGCTCCACCAGCAACCATTCTGTACTGACAGTAGTTAACACCTACCCTTTTCACTACCCTGCCTGTTCCCTTTACTAAATTCCAAGCTGCATGACACATTTCCATGTATCTTAGCTTTATAGGCAGAATGTTGTATCCCTAATCTTGCACTGCATCTCCCTCTGTTCCCCATTCAGCGAGTTGTGCTGTAGTGGCCAAAGATTGTGGCCGCATGTGCTCGAGTTGTACCTGAGTAATTGTGTAATGGTGTGAATGTGTGTGTGCTCTTTTTCTTAAGAAGCTGTGACCAAGAGTTTAGGTGGTGTGAATATGATTATCTTTTCTTCGTGCCTGTATGTGGATCAGCAGTTGTCTTTATGGTGAGTTGCTAGCTATCCTCATGTTATTGATATTCCAAATTGCACTTTCTATTGTTAAATATACGTAAAAAATAGATGAAGAACACTTACCAGGCGAAGGGGCACAGGCAGTAATAGCAACAAATAAACACACAGACACACACACACTCAAAAATGCTAGCTTTCGCAGCCTAGCTGCTTCATCAGGCAGAAGGGAAGGAGAGGGAAAAGGAAATGATGAGGGATTTAAGGAAGGGGGTAAGGAGCCATTCCAATCCCAGGACAGGAAAGACTTACCTTGGGGGAAAAAATGGAAGGTAAATAAATGCACATACACCCACACATTTACACAGACACAAGTACACTTAGGCAGACATACTGTAGAACTCTACAGTATGTCTGCCTAAGTGTACTTGTGTCTGTGTAAATGTGTGGGTGTATGTGCATTTATTTACCTTCCATTTTTTCCCCCCAAGGTAAGTCTTTCCTGTCCCGGGATTGGAATGGCTCCTTACCCCCTTCCTTAAATCCCTCATCATTTCCTTTTCCCTCTCCTTCCCTTCTGCCTGATGAAGCAGCTAGGCTGCGAAAGCTAGCATTTTTGAGTGTGTGTGTGTGTCTGTGTGTTTATTTGTTGCTATTACTGCCTGTGCCCCTTCGCCTGGTAAGTGTTCTTCATCTATTTTTTACATATATTTTTTTCCTGTTAGGAATTTTTCCTGTATAATATTTCTATTGTTAAAATTTGATTTACATCATTTCTGTGTTATAATTTGTTTACATCCCAAACTTTTTAAATTTCAGTTCATTTTTAACATTTTTTTTTTTTTTTTTTTATGTTTGTTGCTTAGGCCTCATTGTCACAACAGTGTATGGAAATGAGTACATCCATGCCAGAATTGTTAAATTCTGTTTTGCGTGAAAAGAATGCTGAAATAGACAACCTCATGCAGCAATTGGCAGAACTTCAGAAGGAAATGAAGGCCAGTGACTCTGAAAATCCAAAATGTCTACCCCAGTCTGTGAAGGTTTGTTAATTAGTAACTTAGTCTAATAAAAGTTGAAGCACTATTTTCAGTAGATATACATTTCTTGGTTTTTATCAGTTTAAACCACAGTGTGTTTCTGAAAATTTTTGTACAAATGTATGAAAATCTAGGCTGTTTTAGCAAGTTGTTAACAAGGACTCTTCTTGAGTTTTTGTCGAATTAATAAAATAAATGGGAAACAGTGATCTTTATTACTATTTAATTGTGAATCAACTGCTCACAATTACCAAACAGGACAACCTGTCCAAATAGATTGTGTAATGTATGGAAATTTCTGGCAGATTGAAACTGTGTGCCAGAACTGGGATTTGGACCTGGAACCTGTGCCTTTCAGACTCAAATGCTCTACTGACTGAGCTATCCTGGCAAGCTTGACAGTCTGGCTCCACAGCTTCACTTCTGACACTACCTTGCCTCCTCCTTCACAGAAATTCTCCTGCAGACCTTTCAGGGCTAGCACCCCTGGAAGAGAGGATATGCTGAACACATGACTTAGCCACGGCCTAGGTGATGTTTCCAGGAGGATATATTTACTATGCAGCAGAGTGTGCACTGATATCAAACTTTCTGGTGGACTAAAACTGGAACTGGTTCCGGCGCACAGTATTAATCCATCGGGAAGTTTTGTATTCGTACACACTCTGCTGCAGACTGCATGTCTGACTAGGTGTGTTTGCGTCTGTGTAAATGTGTGGGTGTGTGTGTATTTGTTTATCTTCCTTTTCTTCCCCCAAGGTAAGTCTTTCCTCTCCCGGGATTAGAATGGCTCCTTACCCCCTCCCTTAAAACCCTCATCATTTCCTTTTCCCTCTCCTTCCCTTCTGCCTGAAGAAGCAACTGGGCTGCGAAAGCTTGCGTTTGTGTGTGTGTGTGTGTGTGTGTGTGTGTGTGTGTGTGTGTGTGTGTTTATTTGTGCTACTATCACCACCTGTATAATGTATGTTTATTTTATGGATTTATTTTATGTATTATGGTTCAAAGAATGTCTGCCTGCATGGAATTGCACATTTCAGTTTACTACTGAACATTATATGTTGTGTGTGACAGAAAACATAATACATGACATGTAATGTACGTAATTGAAAAATGCAACTCTGTGCAGATAGGCATCAATATGTAATAAATCAATTTATTTTGTAACTGATTTCTGTGTTCCTGTCGCAAATTATCTATCCTCACTGCTGCACAATGATCCAAAAATGTACTCAAGTGTAATACATTATATGTTGCTTGTTTGTTTCTAGGAGTTTTAACCACATTTGTCTTTTACATTTTCCAGGATGAGAAAGGGATAACAGAAACTGAATTATCCGTTGGTAACGTGGAACAAAAATTGAAGCAAGAGGATGTGGATGAAATGAGAGCATGTGAGGAACCCACGTTTGCCAGTCAGGCAGCTTCAGTATGTATCACTTACATTTTTTATCAATTTAAAATATTAGTTGTAATTTAGCAAAGATTTCCTAAAACAGAGATAATATCCATTTTTTTCTTATTTATTTTGGTTGTTAAGCATGACAGTTTGCATTGATATTATTATGATTACTGTTGTTTTTAAGAGACTACACATTAGTCAAATTGGCACAGTTGTCTGACTGAGGTAAACACTGAATTATGAAAATTAAAATACCTAATTTTAATATTCATAATGAATTTGTTCTACCAAGAAGCAATGGAAGAATCAGTTAACATGATGAACACTGATCTGAGAGCATCTCTGAGGTGCAGTGTGTGCTTAAATATCCCCAACTTGTTGCAGTCATACTGCACTTCACTGCTGCACTGCCTCCAGTGCCTCTACTGGCCATAGTGCAACTAACGCCAAGGGCTCTTTTGAATTTGCACCACAACATGTTACAACAATTTTCTCTCTGGAAGGGACTGGCACTGCACAAACACAAGAGGCAGCAGACTCGTCCGTCAAGCTGAGTAGATCCCGATTTGAAATTGGGGAATACGAGCAAAAGTGTCCCAAAAAGGAGTAAACACAGTGACCACAGCACCTTCAGGAGACAATGGGTGACATCCAGTGCACAGAGATGTTACGTGATGTGCAGGCAGTGGCACAGGCTCGCCAGGTGAGAGATGACCCTCCCGAGGTAGTGAAGGGGAGACTGGTGGCAGAAACACCAATGGCTCTGTTTGAGACACAGTGTGGACAGGAAGGTGGTGGAGGCTGTGCCGACATGCAGAGGAATGGCGGTTTGGGTCAAGAGGCGTGACTGCCTCCAAATGCTGGAGGTGTCAAAGGGGAAGTGCTGGGTTTGAGGACTTTCCCAAAACTCAGTGGCAATGCTGGTGACACGATTAACCCTTACTTGTGCAGGCCTCACATTGTTGATGCCCACTACAGTGATGTACAGTTTCAGAAATCCATTTTGAGTGATGGCCATACACCTGTTCTCCTACTGCCACACCAGGAGCAAACTGCTGGAGAGGTGGGTGACATGACTGGATGGATGCCCATGTAGAAATTCTTCTGTGCTGCAGTCTCCAATTGGCATAAAATGATACATGCTAAGAAAATGAGTGAGTGCATAACTTACTTATTCCCTTGATGAAAGTGCAAATGAGATTGGTGATGAAGCCACGACGAAGCCACAACATGTGTGTTTTGCTGAAGAGTTGGTTGAAGAAGTGACTCCGATATGCAAGCTGTAGGAATTCTTGTCGGAGAGAGGCAGGAATTGTGTGGTGAAACTATGTGGGTGTGTTTGTGTAAATATATAGACAACAGACCTCACCTTTCTACAAATTTTTATGTTAATGCATTACAACATTTCTTGAGACCAAAATCTTCTTTGTAGGAACCGACATGGTTTCTGAAAGCAACATTATGTGAAACCCAACTCCCGGTATTCATCCACAAGGCCCAGAAGGCTGCAGATACAGAATCCCAGGTAGATGCCATGTTTCCACAAGGTGTTTGATGCCATTCCACACTGTCACTTGATGAACAAAGTTCCATCATGTGGCATAACAGTCCAACTTTGTGACTAGATTGAGGCGTTGTTAGATAATAGCATGCAGCCTGTCAGTCTCAACAAAGAGAAATCTTCAGGCATGCCTCAGGGTGAGTATTATGGGACTGTTGCTTTTCACAATATTTAAAAAATGACTTCCTAGATAACGCCAGAAGTTCAATGAAGCCTTTTGTGAATGATGGCGTAGTTTATCAAGAAGTCACAACACTGAAAAGGGTAGTGAAATGCAGGATGATCTGCTGCACATTTACACATGGTGTAGGTAACACAGTGGCAGCTGGTGCTTCAGATTACTGAGGGTTCACTCGTTTCAGTGCTGCATGGTGAATCTTGATAGTGCCCCCCCCCCCCCCCCCCCGACACACACACACACTTGGTGCATCGATGCCTCCCCCTCTCACCATCCTAAGAGACACAATTTGGTACACCTGTGCGAGTGGCCCCGGGGGAAATGCCCTGGTCCCCCCCCTCCCTCCCTCTGAGAGATATATTTTTGGTACAAGATTTGCAGAATGTCTTACCTCAGTTTGTTTGTGCTTGCTTCACTCGTGTGGTGAGGCGTCGGACCACCAAGCTTCTTTATTTCACACTTCTCTTCCAAACTGAAAGCTGAGTAATTTGTTTATAAAAGGTACTGACAATAAACACCAAGAACATTTGAATATGCACATGAACCCTAAAACACAGTAACTGATTACACTGTGAAGTGACTGTACCAAAATGAATCTGTTTCGATGAAGAGACAAGCTAACTTCTGGGCACGTGTCACTGTAAGCAGCACCCCCTCCTAACCTTATGCAAACACAAAGGCTACTCTCCCCCACATCTTTTCAAACAGTTAAATATTTGTAACACCGAAGAGTATAAATGTTATTTACCATCAAAATTGTGACACATTTTCAAAAACAACCAAAGTATATACGACAAGTAAAAATACAAAAGTTGTGTTTGTTCCTGTACCTATTAGAAAGAAGATTGGGTTAAAAAAAAAAATGTTTACAGGCGGTCACAGGGCGATACCGCTAACCACATGGCTATTCTTGCTAGGTGGACAGTTTTCTTCTTTATTATTCATGTTAATATCTTCTGAAGACATGACGTGCTTTTGAGGAATCTTCAATGTGCCACAAACTAATATAAAGAGCGATGTTGCCTTCATGGAGGATTTGCGCACGGACAAGGTGAGGTGCACTTGAGCTCCATTGTTTTGCTTCGGGACCATTCATGTGTAACCACCAGAGCTCAAGTAGCTAGGAGCTGGTATGTCTACCAACTCCAACGCCAATGTTAAAAGCGGCATTTCCCCTCGCCCCTTCCTGCCGCGGGAGTGCCCATATGCTGCCTCTAGGGGGTTCAGAAGAGAATTCTTATTTTATTTATTTGTTTACTTCTTTTCACCCCAAACATTTTTTGTGGGGGTTCACTGAACCAGTGAACACATAGGATGCGCCACCTGTGAGGTAAAGGAATTGAGCCTCAACATAAACAAGTGTAAAGTGCTGTGCTTATAGACAAAGAAAGAGCCTTTATTACATAACTAAGGAATAGCAGGACAGACACTGGAAACAGCTACCTCCTTAAAATTTCTAGAAGTAGACATAAATAGCAATTTGAAATGGAATGACCATATAGAATTAATCATGGATAGTCATATGTCAGACTGAGATTCATTGGAATTATCTTCAATTAATGTAGTATATCAACAAACAAAGTAGGTTACAAATCACTCATGCCACCAGTGCTTGAGTCTTGCTCATCAGTGTGGCATCCATACCAGGTAGGATTAATAGAAGATATACAGGAGATACAATCGAGAGCAACACAGTTCGTTACGGACTCATTTAGGAAGCACAAAAGCATCACATAGATTATTAGGAAACTCCAGTGGTAGCTGATGCAAGAGAGACGTTCTGTATCATGGTATGGGCATCTGTCAAAGTTCTGAGTCAACAAATATTTTGCCTCCTGTTACTTACATCTCGTGAAACAACCACAAAGATAAAAATAGTTATATATCAAATTTAAAGGTCAATCTTATTATCTGTGTGTGTGTGTGTGTGTGTGTGTGTGTGTGTGTGTGTGTGTGTTTACACTTGTGATAAATTTTAAATTTAATTGATGTGGATTAAAATAATTCTGAATTTTAGTTCCAGGCCATATGCAGTGAAATGGAAAATACACCTATTCTTCTTCCTGAATATTCAGTACCATTGAAGGCACAATTGAAACCAATATCAGACTCTGGCTTGTCAATTGAGATACCTAAATCGAACATTAGTATGCCTGTTGCTGTGGCCTCATATGATAAGACCGATAGCATATGCACAGATGGTGATGGTACTGAATCAGATGGTAACATTCTCAGTACAGATTCAGAAGCTTTATCAGTGGACAAAGAACATAGTTTGAAGCAGAAAGTCCAAGCAAAGAATGTGAAAGTTATTCTAACGGTAAGTATCATTATTCCTTTTCCATTTATACTTTACATACTACATGTATTGTCTGAATCTTGATGTAGCATTCCATGAAAATTTCTTAAATGAAACCTCCATGTATTAGTTCTTTCTCTCTAAAACCAAAAATGAATTGACATACTAGAGGGAAAATCATAAGATTATATTGTTATTCTTCTGTCATGGCAGTTATAAACTATAGTACATATTTGACCAGTGTGGAAAATATTAAGATTTAAGTTATTAGTTGTGTCCATGCTGGTCTGAAGGTGAAATGCAATAAAATGCTGAGTACATTAATTTCTCTCTGCTGTAGCCTTGTGGGGTTAGTGGTAATTTTAAAGTGTCACCCTCCTATACAAGAACATTTTTTGCACACCTAGTGGTAGCTTATTCTATACAGAGGAATCTTAACTCCTGCCTCCCTCCTTGCACCCTCAATAATTTATACTTCAGACTGTGTTGTGTGCCTGTGTGATTGTGTGTTCAATTTTATGAAGAAGGCCATGGCCGATAGCTGAAAGTGTTGTATGTGTGTGTCTTTTGTATGTGCCTGTCGCAGCTCATCACCTCGTCTTTGCGGTGATTTGTAAACTGTCCTTACTATATTATTAATTCCAACCTGGACTTTCCATTATTATACTATTTATTGTGTGCAATAAATAACTAAAACATCAGTTGCATGCATTTCAGGGAATTTAGATTTAAAGAGGCAAAAGTAAGGAAAACAGGGCTCAATTTTAGTTAGTTGGGAGTATGATTTCTTGGTTTGATAACAAAGATCAATTTCCTGAATAATTGCAAACACTAATACTTTATTTTTGTATGTTCACTATTCTCTAGTCTAATTGTCAAAACAGCATCTGTACCGTAAGAGACTGACTAAATGTCAAGATTTATGGGAAGAGGCACTCCTCCGCATTTCATTAAAATCATTTTCATTTGAAATTTCTTAGCTTCACATTGCATCATTGACTTGTTTATTTTTGATAGTTTCATATACTTTTATTATTTGGCTCTTTGTAAGTGGCACAAGCACACAGTTGAATAATTGAAATTCTTAGTTCTACATACAGTGTAAATTTTTACCTATCAATACCACTCTTCTTGTCAAAGAACTGTTCTGCACCATGTTTACATTTTTCTCTAGTTACATATCTAACCTCTACTTATTTTCATAAATATTACATGCACACACCCCCATGAACCACAGACATTGTCGAGGTGGGGTGGCTTGCGTGCCTCAGCGATGCAGATAGTCGTACCATAGGTGCAACCACAGCGGAGGGGTATCTGTGGAGAGGCCAGACAAACGGGTGGTTCCTGAAGAGGGGCAGCAGCCTTTTCAGTAGTTACAGGAGCAACAGTCTAGATGATTGACTGAGCTGGCCTTGTAACATCAGCTAATGTGGCTTTGCCACACAGCTACTGCGAACGGCTGAAAGCAAGGGGAAACTACTTTTCCCGAGGATATGCAGCTCTACTGTATGGAAATATGATGATGGCATCCTCTCGGGTAAAATATTCTGGAGGTAAAATAGTCCCCCATTCGGATCTCCGGGCGGGGACTACTCAGGAGGATGTTGTCATCAGGAAAGACAATACTGGCATTCTATGGATCGGAGCATGGAATGTTAGATCCCTTAATCGGGTAGGAAAATTAGAAAATTTAAAACAGGAAATGGATAGGTTGAAGTTAGATATAGTGGGGATTAGTGAAGTTTGGTGGCAGGATGAACAGGATTTCTGGTCAGGTGAGTACAGGATTATAAATACAAAATCAGTTGGGGCTATCACAGGAGTAGGACTTCTAATGAATAAGAAAATAGGAATGCGGGTAAACTACTATGAGCAGCACAGTGATCGCATTATCATTGTCAAGATAGATACGACGCCAACACCGACAACAGTTGTACAGGTTTATATACCAACTAGCTCTGCCGATGATGAGGAGATCGAAGAAATATATGATGAGCTTAAGGAAATTATTCAGACAGTTAAGGAAGAGGAAAAATTAATTGTGATGGGAGACTGGAATTCGGTAGTAGGAAATGGAAGAGAAGGAAAAATAATAGGTGAATATGGACTGGGCAGGAGGAATGAAAGAGGTAGTCGCCTGGTAGAATTTTGCATGGAACATGATTTAATCGTAACAAACACATGGTTTAATAATTACAAAAGAAGATTGTATACGTGGAAGAGACCAGGAGACACTGGAAGGTATGAGATAGATTTTATAATGGTAAGACATAGGTACCGGAACCAGGTTATAAACTGCAGGACATACCCAGGGGCAGATATAGACTCTGACCATGACTTGTTAGTCATGAACTGTAGGCTGAAGCTGAAAAAACTGCAGAAAGGTAGGAAAATAAGGAAATGGGACTTAGATAAATTGAAGAAAAGTGAAGTTCTGGAGAATTTCAGAGAGAGATTTAGGCAACAATTGACAGAAACAGGGGGAAATAAAACAGTAGAAGATGAATGGGTAGCATTGAGAGATGAAATAGTGAAGGCAGCAGAGGACAAAATAGGTAGAAAGGCAAGACCTACAAAAAATCCTTGGATATCACAGGAAATACTAAATTTAATTGATGAAAGGAGAAAATATAAAAATGCAGTAAATGAAACAGGCAAAATGGAGTACAGACGACTAAAAAATGAGATTGACAGGAAGTGCAAAATGGCTAAGCAGGAGTGGCTGGAATGCAAATGCAAGTATGTAGAAGAATGTATAAATAGGGGAAAAATAGATACAGCTTACAGGAGAATAAAAGAGATATTTGGAGATAAGAAAAACAGCTCTATGAATATCAAGAACACAGATGGAAAACCAGTTGTCAGCAAAGAAGGCAAAGCTGAAAGATGGAAAGAGTACATAGAGCAGCTCTATAAAGGAAATGAACTCAGAGACGATGTTGTAGGAAGGGAAGAGGAAGTTGATCAAGATGAAATAGGGGATACTATACTGAGAGATTAATTTGACAGAGCCTTGAAAGACCTAGGTCGGAACAAGGCCCCAGGAGTAGATGACATACCCTCAGAGCTACTAAAGTCTCTGGGAGAGCCAGCCATGACAAGACTATTTGAACTGGTGAGTAGGATGTATGAGACAGGCGAAATGCCCTCAGACTTTAAGAAAAATGTAATAATCCCCATTCCAAAGAAAGCAGTTGCAGACAGGTGTTAAAATTACAGAACCGTCAGTTTGATATGTCATGGTTGCAAAATTTTAACACGAATTATCTACAGGAGAATGGAAAACCTGGTAGAAGCTGACCTCGGGGAAGATCAGTTTGGATTCAGGAGGAACGTGGAACCCGGGAGGCAATACTCACTTTACGTCTTATCTTAGAAGATAGATTAAGGAAAGGCAAACCTACATTTTTAGCTTTTGTAGATTTGGAGAAAGCGTTTGACAATGTTGACTGGAATACACTCTTTCAAATTATGAAGTCCACAGGGGTAAAATACAGGAAAAGGAGAGTTATTTATAACTTGTACAAAAGCCAGACTGCAGTTATTAGACTCAAAGGGAATGAAAGGGAAGCATCAGTTGGGAAGGGAGTAAGACAGTGTTGTAGCCTTTCTCCGATGCTATTCAATTTGTACATCGAGCAGGCGGTGAAGGATAGCAAGGAAAAATTTGGAATAGGGATTAAAGTTCAGGGGGAAGAAATAAAAGCATTGCGTTTTGCTGATGACATTGTAGTTCTGTCAGAGACAGCAAAGGACCGGAAGAGCAATTGAATGGAATGGACAGCGTGTTGAAGAGAGCTATAAAATGAGCATTAACAAGAGCAAAACAAAAATAATGGAATGCGGTCTTAGAAAATCAGGCGATGCTGAAGGAATTAGATTAGGTAACGAAACAATGAAGGTGGTAGACGAGTTTTGTTACTTGGGTAGTAAAATAACATGCGATAGTCGCGGTACAGAGGATATAAAATGGAGAATGGCAATGGGAAGAAAAGCATTTTTGAAAAAGAGAAATTTGCTAACATCGAATATAAATTTAAGTGTAAGGAAGTCCTTTCTGAAGGCATTTGTGTGGAGTGTTGCCTTGTACGAGAGTGAAACATGGACGATAAGCAATGCGGACAGGAAAAGAATAGAGGCTTTTGAAATGTGGTGCTACAGAAGAATGCTTAGGATTAGGTGGGTAGATCGCATAACTAATGAAGAGGTACTGAACAGAATTGGTGAGAAAAGGAATTTTTGGCATACCCTGACTAAAAGAAGTGATCGCTTGGTAGGACACATTCTTAGACATCGGGGAATCGTAAATTTAGCATTGGAGGGAAGTGTGTGGGGTAAAAATCGCAGAGGGAGACCAAGAGACACGTATAGTAAGCAGATTCAAGTGGATGTGGGTTGCCGTTCTTATGAGGAGATGAAAAGGCTTGCTCAGGATAGAGTAGGGTGGAGAGCTGCATCAAACCAGTCTCCGGACTGAAGACCATAACAACAGCAACATTATTACATGCACTTTGTTTTATATTAATTTTTGTAGCAGCACCTATTAGTATAACTTTCTGTTCCTTCTGCATTCTCATATGAATTGATAAAACTCATTCTCATTACGAGGCTTGTTTTATAAGTAAATTCCATTTTGTTGTAGACACTAGTAGTTCGCGCACATACCACAATGAGCACATGCATCTTGTACCAGCATGCCTATGGAATAACTGTGCTCAGTTTCAGCTCTGTAGCTAACCTGTAAGGCTATGTTCTGTGCTTTCAAAATGTTTTAGACTATCAACTTACCCGCCGTCTGTGAGGTTTGCTCAGTGATATGGTTTTTGTCACCAAGGAATCTGTCTGCCGCAGAATCTACTGATTTGCAAAGTGTATGGTGATACTGTTATGAGTAAAGGCAAAGTGTGTAAATGGGTATGAGAATTCAAAGATGACTGTGACAACGTCCATGATGAGGACCGCTCCAGTTGCCCGTCTCTGATAACAAATGATTTGGAGTCTAAAGCTGAAGCGAGGATTCATGAGAACAGGGGCTTCACAATTACAGGTCTCTCAAATAAATTTCCTGACGTGTCGAGATCAGTGCTTTACAAAATGGTAGTGAAATCTTGGTTTTCGGAACAGCCGGCAAAATTGTGTGAAGAATGTATTTTAAAATTGCTTGAGAGTCATGATAAGTATTTGATCAAACTTGGCAACTATGTTGAAAAATGGAGTAAAGTATGTACTTTCTTAAAATAAATTTACTTTTTTGAAATAACCTTTCATTGTGTACTTCAGTTCAAACAGAACTTACTTAAAAATTATAATTACTTTCCAGTAGCTTTTTGGTAAGCATTCATAAACTAATAATTTTGTACAGTATCTGTTGTCCATTACTTGCCTTTTCACACAGGATGCAGTTCCATTAAGTATTTGTTTATATTTGACTAGGTATTTCTGGGATTAGTATTTTTGTGGCAATTTCAGACAATATTTTCAGAATGTTTATGGTGTGATCAACAGCTTGGTATTTTTAAAACTTTTTGTAATAACTTTATTAACACTAGAAAAATCAACTGTACACAACAAGTGTTTTGAATCATGGTTCAATGTCAACTGACGTGTCCCGAGAGTCCAGGCGAGCCTCGGTTCGCTTAGGCGGCGCTGTCTAATTACTGTAGCACCCCTATATTCCGAGGCAGAAAGTAAGTTCCGTTTGGTAATAAAATGAAACTGTACACAGATACAGAAGATATTTTTATTGCACAACATTCTACAACTCTTAAACTACTTTTCCACATAACTGCTGAAATTTTGCTGGCATTTGTCATAGTGTGGCACCAGGTTTTGTATACCTTCTTCATAGAAATATGCCGCCTGTGTCTTCAGTCAGTTGGAAACAGTTCTTCAGCTCGTCGTCATTGATGAAGTGATGACCACCAAGGAAAGAATTGAGATCTGGATCTTGTCATCAATCACGTGAACCAGTTCTTCTGTAACCAAAGGTGGATGCTCACTTCGTTCTTCATCGTGCATATCACTACACCCGCCATTGAACTGTCAGACCCATCTTCTCACCATCGAATCACCCATCACATTTCGTCCGTAAACATAGCAAATTTGCTGATAAATTTCACTTGGTTTCACTTTCCTCGCATTCAGAAACAGAATCACCGACCTGATTTCACAGGCGGCGGAATTTTCAATGAACGCCGACATTCCAAACAAGCGCAACAAAGCGTACGTAACTGACAGCGATCTCCAAATGGTGCACATTCTTCTCCTTGATACACATTGTTTACAGTGCATGTGTGGAACTGGAATCGCAGCACTGCAGCGGAGATAAATTGAAACGAAACTTACTTTCTGGACGCGCCTCGTACTTTGTGCGCATTACGCGCAGCGGTAGTTTTAAATTTACGACACACTTTCTCAACACTTTTTTCCCTTTGGGAAATTCACTTCACATTGCAGAGGTGTTGTACAATGCAGAGACATCCATCCCATCGGCTCTTGATGTGTTGCGGCCAGGTTACGTGGTGCCATGCGAATGTATGGGCGAAACTGCCCTGGAAGGGGCCCTTTGCACAGAACACGGATCCGTGATAGAATGATCGGTGACATCTCTGAAGTATTGACTGCAGGTGCTGGAGAAATCGGCATGTTCTCTGCTGAAGGCATACGTCCCCGGGACTGAATGACGGGTGACAGCTGCATTGCCTCTGGTGCATGCGACTGTGATGCTGGCACACCACCCAACACAGTCGGCTCATGTGATGGAAACACATAATCTGCAGGATTATGTTGGGTGCTCGGAGTTGTGAGCTGTAAAGGTGGGACCTGTAGATAGTTTCTATTGGCTTCTGAAGGAGTATGAATAGTCCTGTGTGGAGACAACGTTGACAATAGCAGGTCAACTACTCATGAACATATCTGGTCACAATGGCGAACAACCATTCCTTGATCAGTCTGGATGTCACACAACTGACGGCCTCTAAACTTTTTAATGGTTCCTTTGATCCACTTGGCACGAGAGCCATATCCCCGTACCCAAACAGGGGCACCTACTCGGAACTTGTCAGGAGGGTGAGAAACAGCCCGAGACTGTCGGAAGCGAAGAAGATGTAACAATGTACGGGGCTGACGACTATGTAAGAGCTCGGCTGGGCTGTGATCACTCATGGGTGTAAGTTGATAAGAACTTAGAAACTGAAGTAAAGCATCTTCTGTTGAAAACTCACAGAGGAACTTCTTCATCTGACATTTGAATGTTCATACAAGATGCTCGACGTCCCCATTCGACTGTGGATGGAAGAGCGGCGCCATGACATGACGGACACCGAGGCCTGAACAGAAATCTGCAAAAGTCTGTGAGGAAAACTGAGGACCATTGTGTGTGACAAACGTAGAGGGTAGACCTTCAAGGGCAAAAATATTTGCCAAAGCATTTGTGGTTGCTGCAGTGGGAAGGGATGCACACCGAACCACAAAAGGAAAATTGGAATAAGCATCAATGACAAGAATCCAGTAGGCACCAAGACAAGGGCCAGCAAAATAGGCGTGGACCCGTTCCCACGGGCGCGCTGGGGCAGGCCATGGGAAAGGGTCAGCTTGGGGGACTGCCGACTGTTGAGCACATTTGGTACACAAAGCGACCATGTGTGAAATGTCTGCATCAATTCCTGGCCAGTAAACATGTCTGCAAGCCAGATTTTTAGTGCGAGAAACACCCCAGTGTCCCTGGTGTAACAACGAAGATCACGTTGATGCAGAGAAGCAGGAACCACCACCCTTGGAAATGCTCTGTCTGTAGAGAGGAGAACCACCCCATCACGGGTGCAAGGCATAATAATTACGATGCAAGTTGGAGGCCTTTGCAGAGGGTCTGTCAGGCCACCCTCGTTGAATGAACCTAATCACCTTGCAGAGAACTAGGTTTTTGGCTGTAGCTGTAGCAACATGGTCCCCCATAATTGGAAAACCATCAACCGCACGACGTTCGTCCTCATCCACATGGAAACAGAGTAACTCATCGCGGTTGAAAACGGGGTCAGGACCCATAAGCAGCCGCGATAAGGCATCAGCATTTGTGTGCTGGGCCGTGGGGCAGTAATGGATTTCATATTGAAATCGAGACAAATATAAAGCCCTAATATTGCAACCTGTGTGCAGTTTTATCCAGAAGCAATGCTGAAGGATGAAACAGGAAGACAAGAGGCTTATGGTTGTTAATGAGATGAAACTTGAAACCATACAAGAAAACGTGAAATTTTTTTAAGGCATACACTATGGCAAGTGCCTCTTTGAGCATCGTTGAGCGTCTTTGAAGTGTAAGCAATAGGCCGCTCTGATCCATCGTCATATCGGTGTCAAAGGACGGCCCCAAGACCATACTGGGACGCATCTGTGGTCAACAGCAGTTGCTGTCCCGGGCAAAACGTGATTAGACACAGCGCCAACTGAAGTTGATCTTTAAGGTGGACTAAAGCACATTCACATTTGTCAGTCCAGTGGGAAAGGAATGTTCTTAGGGAGCAGCTGATTCAATGGATGGGCCACGTCAGCCACAGAAGGAAGGATTTTTTGATAGTAGGCAATTTTGCCAAGAAATACCTGAAGGTCTTTAACATTGGAAGGCTGTTGGAGGGCTGTGATAGCATCAACATGCTGACTTAAGGGGCGGATCCCATCATGGACAGTTGAAATCCCAGATACACAACAGAAGACAGTAAAAATGAGATTTAGTGAGATTACACTTCAGCCCCGCAGGCAGGAGAACTAGAAAAAGAGAGCGAAGATTGGCAAGGTGTTCATCCGTGGAAGGCCTTGTAACTACAATATCATTTGATAGTTGATGCAACCAGACACGGAAGCCGTCAGTTGTTCTAAAAAACGCTGAAAGATAGCTGGCACACTGGCAACACCAAACGGCAACCGTTGGTATTGATACAGGCCAAACGGAGTGTTTAAGACTAAGAAATTTCCTGGAATCTGTGTCCAAAGGCAGTTGGTTATATGCCTCCGATAAATCAATTTTTTGAGAAGAATTGACCACCCGCAAGTTTGGCAAACAGCTCGTCAGGACGAGGAAGCGGGTAAGTATCAATGAGACATGGGGCATTGACATTTTTTGTTTTTAAATTGCCAAACAACCGCAATTTGCCATTAGGTTTGCAAACCACAACGAGGGGGGGGGGTGTCCATTCACTAGAAGTAACTGGTAGGAGAGCCTCCAAAGACACCAACCTATCTAATTCAGCCTTGAGTGGATCACGTAATGCAACTGGCAGGGGTTGGGCACCGAAAAATTTCGGGTGGGCCACCAGTTTGAGCATTATATGTGCCTCAAATAAGACAGCGCGGCCCAGGCCGGGAGAGAAAGTCGAGGAAAATTCAGTGCACAATGCATCTAACCGAGTGTAAGGAATATCATCAGATACCAGATGTACATCGTCTGTAATGGAGAATCCAAAAAGTCGAAAAGCATCATACGCAAACAAGTTTTCCATTCCTGCATGATCAACAACAATAAAGGTGAGAGAACGACCGACCGACTTGTAAGAAGTGGACACCTCAAATTGGCCGATAATCGAAATTTTCTGTTTGTTATAAGTCCGCAAATTGTGCGCGACAGGAGACAATGGCGGAGAACCCAATTCCAAGTATGTATGGGAATTTAGAAGAGTGACAGCAGAACCTCTGTCTACCTGCATGCGAATATTTTGGTCAACTACCTGGACATCTATATATAACTTACTAGTATTGGAAAGTACACAATTGACAGTCAAACAGAATCATCATCTTTAACAACAGCAGGAGTCTTGTTAGACCAGCAGACGGAGGAAATGTGACCTTTCTTATGACAGGTGTGACATGTGGCCCAGCGTTGAGGACAATCTACCCTCTCATGTTTCATAAAGCAACGTGGACAGGATAGAAGCGCTGCTGCATCTGCCGCTGCTGCTTCTTTTTAGCATGCGGTTGTACTGCGCCTCATCATTGATGCGCGTGTACTGCGGCAACATCCCCATCATACAAAACAGATGCATCATCTGGCGCAGCATCAGACTGCACAGCACTGACGTCCATGTATTCGTCAATTTGGGTGCCGGCGGCATGTGAAATTTTATACGACTGGGCAATACTCAATACTTCAGATAAAGAGGGATTCGAGAGCTGGAGGGCCCATTGTCTACCTTCCTTATCTGGAGCCAAACTAAGAATAGCATCTCTAACCATAAGACTCATGATGCACATCCGTAACAAATTAATATTTTCTACTAAGGCCTTGTAATTCCGCAGCCCTTGCACGGTATGATTGATGTGGCTGTTTGCGGCACTTGTAAAAGGCCATCCAGGAAGCAACAACATGGGTGTTTTTGTGATATTATTTGGAGGGCATGTCACACATTTCAGTAACAGATAACGACACTGGATCCCGTAGGAGGGCGAGCTGAGATAATAGTTGATACACTTTTGGAGAAATCCACGAAAGAAATAGTGATTTGCACAGCTGATCATCGCCAATGCCGAAAGCCGCATATTTGCCGCAGCTGCTTTTCATAGTCCTCCCAGTCTGCCACAGCTTCCTCGTATGGAGGGAATGGAGGCAGAGAACACGGCACAACCCGACTGGACGACAACTTTGACACAACTTACGTAAGCGTCTGTGGTAAGTCTCGTAACAACACTACGAGGGCTGTGTGTTGCTCGATGAGTGTGCGCAATAGCTGGTCTATGGTTTCCGTATTTATCAAAACAATGCCCACGACAACGCGTGGAATAATTCACAACTCGTCGCCACTAAAAGTGTAATAACTTTATTAACACTGTACACAACAAGTGTTTTGAGTCATGGTTCAATGTCAGTTGACGT
Source organism: Locusta migratoria (assembly GCA_026315105.1). Classification (NCBI taxonomy): domain Eukaryota; kingdom Metazoa; phylum Arthropoda; class Insecta; order Orthoptera; family Acrididae; genus Locusta; species Locusta migratoria. Next base: position 218,336,550 of record CM048745.1, on the reverse strand, counting down.
CTCCACTGAGTCCAGGTGAGCCCCGGTTCACTTAGGCAGCGCTGTCTAATTACTGTAGTGCCCCTATAATACTTTGCGCGCATTATGCATGGTGGTAGTTTTAAATTTACGACACACTGTCACAACACTTTTATTTCAGTTTGTGTGTTGCTTTGATAGATGTGTTGATCAAATGTCTGTGTTATGCTCAAACATTTAATAATTATGTCGATAATGTTATGAAGCATCTGAATTGAAATAATTTGAATTTTATTTTCCACAGGAAAAGCTTAAGCAGACTGTTAAAAAACTAAAACAAGATTTAGAAGAAAAGAGTCAGAGTTTATTAGATTGTGAGAAAAAACTTCAAGATATGTTATCTTTGAAAGAAGAAAAGAAAGTGTTGGAAAACCAGTTAATTACCACTATTCAAGAAATAACAAATGAGAGAAATAAATTCCAACAAGAGAAGCAGGCAATGAAAGAAAATGAATTCAAGCTAATGTGTGAAATTACTAATCTTAAAACACTGGTAGATGAGAAACAATCTGAAATTAATTACTTGAAAGGGATCATCATATCCAAAGATGAAATTATAAAGCAATTAGAAGAAGACAATAAAATGAATTTTACTTCTGTTGACCCAGTTCCTCAAAGGACAACAGAATCTAAAGAGTTAAGTCTGTTACTGCATCAGCTTAAAGAAGAACAAGAATCTGGAAAATCTCTGAAGGATGAATTAAATAGACTTCAGGAACTAAATGGAAGAATTGTTAATGAGTACAACAACCTTCGGAAAGAGTTGGAAAAGCAAGATGGTATGTAGTAGAGCTCCATATTTTAGATATAAAGTTGTTTCTGACTTTCTCAAAGGCTTACTAAATCCAAGTTTATTTTTACAGCTAATTCTCTTGATGACTTGACAGCAAGAGTTGAAAAGGAATTGGATTTGTCTGCACGACTTGATTCTAGTTTGCTTGAGAAGCTAGAACCACCTGAGGGAATTTGCAAATGTGGCGATCCTTCTTTTAGTGAAATTGTCAGCAAAATAATTAGATTTGGTGCTGAAGTATGTATATTGATTGTAATAGTTCTTTATATTTGATATCTTAATCTCATTATTAATTTGCAGTTTTAAAAATTACACACACAAGGGAAACATTCCTGGTAGGAAGAAACATTTATGAAAAGTAAAGAAGGTTTGGCTTACCAGGTGAAAAGGCGCTGATTCATTGACACACACTTGAATAAAAACAAACACACACACACACACACACACACACACACAAAATGAGCTTTCACAACCATTGATTGGTTCATCAGAAAAGAGAAAGGAAGGAAAGGATGCGGGTTTTAAGGGAGTGGGTAAGGAGTCATTGCAATCCCAGGAGCAGAAGGACTCACCTTAGAGGAAAAAGGACAGGTAAACAAACACATACACCCACACACATATAAACGCACACACACACACCAAGGCAACAGGAAGAGAGAATATGCTGAATGGTAAGTTACCATCTCCAGAGTTCTGAAAGGTTGGTGGGAAGTATCCAGATAACCTGGACATTGTAACACTGTGCCAAGATGTGCTGGCTGTGCACCAAGGCATGCTTAGCCACAGGTTATTCCTTATTACCAACCAACACTGCCTGTCTGTGTCTGTTTATGCAAATGGACAGTTTGTTGCTAGTCATTCCCACGTAGAAGGCTTCGTAGTGCAGGCATGTCAGCTGGTAAATCACGTGGGTGCTGTCGCAAGTGGCTTTGCCCTTAATCTTGTACAACTTCCGGATTACAGGACTGGAATAATTGGTGGTGGGAGGGTGCATAGGGCAGGTCTTACACCAGGGGCGGTTACATGGGTAGGAGATGGAGGGTAGGGAAGGTGGTTTGGGGATTTTATAGCGATTAACTAAGATGTTTCAAAGGTTAGGTGGGTGGTGAAAAGGATGCTACTGGTGGTAGTTAGGATGTCATGAAGGATGGATCTCATTTTGGGGCAGGATTTAAGGAAGTCGTATCCGTGCCAGAGAGCCACATTCAGAGTCCGCTCCAGTCCCAGACAAGAGGGGCACTTCTAGGGTCTCTCTGTGTAAGGTTCTGGGTTTGGGGGGATGAGGAAGTGACCCTAGCAAGTTGGTTCTGTACCAGATCAGGAGGGTAGCAGCGGGGTGTGGAGGCTGTCATCTGGTTATTAGTGTACCGGTTCAGGTATTCAGGACTGGAGCAGATTTGTTTGCCATGAAGACCTATGCTGTAGGGAAGGGACCGTTTGATATGGAATGGATGACAGCTGTCATAATGGAGGTACTATTGTGTGTTAGTGCGTTTGATGTGGACAGAAGTGTGAAGCTGGCCATTGAACAGATGGAGGTCGACATCGAGGAAAGTGGCATGGGATTTGGAATAGGACCAGGTAATATATATATGCTAAGCCTGTTAGTCTGGCCGCAACAGCCAGAGATGGTGGTTGGGTTTGTGTGTATGTTAGAGAGAGAGAATGCGCGCGCATATTCTCTGACAGACAAAGGCTTAACAGCCATAAGCTATATTTTTTGTTTTTATGTTATGTGTGGCTTTCTGCGATTCATCGGGCGTCTCCGTGGTGAGTAGCAGCCTATCCTTTCCCAAATATTGTTAAATCCTTCAAGGTATTTCTATTGTTTGATTATATACTTATATATCAGTATGGTAAGCATGTGCTTGCATCTAAATTGAAACTGTGACAAGTGTTCTGAATGGCAATTATGGCAGTTAAAGGAATGCACATGCTTAGCATAGTGATGTAAAAAATGTATGCATTGAGAATGGCAAGTTACTTGAAAAAATCTGGAACTGCACAATAAAGCAGTTTTTAAAAATAATGACTGATTGCTGAAAATTACCTATTTGGAAGATGAGATCTCTGCTCATACAAAAATGGAACAGCAACTGGCAAGCTACTGCTCCATCTAATAAACAACTGCTTGGAGTTCTTCCTTACACCCTCCTCGGAGGGAACCCACTGTCCTTTGTTGTCTGTGCATCAGATATTCCAGTCTGACCCATAATTTTATTTTGTATAATGATTCTCCCCCACATTATGTTTGTGGAACCCTGCAGTTGGTGGCTCATATCTTCAAATCTTAGTGGAATGACTGCTGCTGTTAGCTCTCCATGCCAAATATGGACTTCTGCACTCACCTCTAGTTTTACACATATAACAGTAACATACATTTGAATATCTGCCATCAACTCCACACCAAAAAACTTACAGCCATATCTGCGGACTTCCTTTCCCAGTATTTTGAATGTCTCTCTAAGGCCCCTTGTCCAACATGGTCCATTTTCTGTTATTTATTTATTTAGTGGATCTTAGTTTTACATTGTTTTAACTCTTGTTACCCTTTCTTCCATCCGATCTTTCAGTGGATCTATGGAAAATAAAGTAAATAACGCAAACGAAAGTGCACTGTTATGCAAAGTAAACTACAAAATTTGCAACTGAAGGTTTCCATATAACACTTCAGATTCGAGATTCGGTAGTATTCGGCCATTATGTGCCGAATCTCGAATCCGAAGCCAGTATGCTACATAATGGATTCAGCCAAACCACTCGGACACAACCCTAGTCTTTAGAGCTTCAGCTTGTCAAATAGAAGTAATATAATAATTATGATACATTATATGTTGAGAAATTTAACTAATTGTATCATTTATTTTGAAAATCATTATTCAGACACGTGGAAACATTTGAATTACAAGAACTCCACTTTGGTAGAAGTACTACGATGATGAGCGTTTCATGCCTGTTTCAATGGCTGAGTGGGTACAGTTTATGAATGTAAACAACTAGTATTTGACTCTACCTGGAGTCATTTGTCATTTTATTTTTTTATGTATTTACTAAATTGTAAGTAATATTTTAAATTCACCACAAAGACGTGACAACGAGTTGTGGCAGGCACATAATAAATACACATTCATGCAACACTTTCAGCTTCGGCCATGGCCTTCTTCAGAAAATAGAATATTCACGCAATCACACAGGCACAAAACCACAGTCACACTACCGTCAGCTCCGGCTGCCGAAATTCGAAGTGCAGCAGCTAGAGCTGATGGTTGTGTGGCTGTGTTGTGTGCCTGTGTGATTGTGTGAATGTTCTATTTTCTCAAGAAGACCATGGCCGATAGCTGGAAGTGTGTGTGTGTGTGTGTGTGTGTGTGTGTGTAATATAATAATGGAAAGTCCAGGTTGGAATTAATAACATAGTAAGGACAGTTTACAACTCACCGCAAAGAGGTGGCGACGAGCTGCGACAGGCACATACAAAAGACACATACGTAAAACACTTTCAGCTATCGGCCATGGCCTTCTTCAGAAAATAGAACACTCATGCAATCACACAGGCACACAACACAGTCATACAACCATCACATCCGGATGCCACACTTATAAGTCCCTTTTTTATGTGCCTGTTGCAGCTCGTCGTCAGTCATTGTGGTGAGTTGTAAACTGTCCTTATTACTGTATTGTTATTTCCAACCTGGACTTCCCATTATTAATATTTTAAACCTTTATTCAATACAAACTATGCCACTGTAGGCTTCCTAAATCTAAAATCTTCCTAAAGAGTCCATTTTATAATTGTCTAATCTTTAAATAAAAATACAAATAGCCATAGTAAAAATATTGAAAATTGAGTTATTTATTCATTTGTAATTCTTAGTTTTTAGCTAAGAGAAACATATCAGCTGATTTGCATATGAATCCTTAAGCACACTTTACACAAGTGAGTGGATGTGCCTTCCAGTATCTGTTGATTCCAGTTTAATATCAATTCTGTGGTTACATTAGTTTTTTTCCAATAAATAATTATTGTAAATTTGATGTCTAAAAATAATCTTTCTTGCAAGGTAATATTTATCTGACCTCCCATAAAAATACTGTAATATAGTAGTAAGTAAATTTGTATTTGGAAATTAATATTGTTGGTGTAATAAGTTTTATGAAAAATGTAGGCTATGTATAGCTTCAGTATTTTATCCAAACACCATTGGCATCAAGAACAGCTTGGATCCTTAGCAGCATAGAATTTACAAATATAGGAAAAATTCACCATCCATTTAGCCATTCTCTCCTACGAAGAATGAACCAAATTCCAGGGGGCATTCACAGTTCCTGGAGGAGGGTTTGGCCAATTGCCCCACAGAGCCTTCTCAAATTGAGCCCACATGTGCTCTATGGGACTGAGATAAGGTGACTTCGGAGGCTACAGAAGGCATTGAATAATATTTTCCCTTCTTCGAATGACTGAGTGGATAGGCTGATGATTTACAAATGTCTGTAGTTCAGTTTACTCAAGCAAGTGGATGTACCTTCCAGTATTTGTTGGTTCCAGTTTAATATTCATTCTTCAACTACAGTAGGTTTTTCTTTCCTATAAATAACTAATTATGGTGATGAATGCTAATACTAGTGTGTGATGGATGAATATCATGCTGGTAAGTGAAACATCCTTTGCGATACCAAAGTCAACCTCCAGAGAATATTATATTTCCAAGGAAATATTCATAGTATGTTCAAATGAACTAGCCCAAAATTTCTACACTCATGTATGACATCAAGTACTAACATTTCACAATTATGCTTCTGCTTCTAGGGTTGTAGTCATGAAGTGCATGTCATATCATTACCCATCTGTCCAGTAAACAAGAACAGGATCTCCTCATAGACTCAGTTGTATACTCACCTCCAATAGACATCTTCCTAGGAACTCAACACTGCTAGTCTGTCCATAGTTAGTTAGACAACAGTTCTGTAATTAGAGCAAAACAATGACCTCATTGTATGGTCCTTTAATGTTCGCAATGAGCACGAGAAATATGAAGCTCTCTTAGATCCCGGATGACTGATAAACAAACATTCTTAGCTGCTCTAATCGATGCTTTGTCTTGTCTCTGTGTAGAGACATGAGCTGCTGGCTGCAGTGGCCAAGGGGACTGAGGCGCTTCACTCACAGTCTGCACGGCCACTACGGTCGGGGGTTCGAATCCCCCCTCGGGCATGGATATTTGTGCCGTCCTAGTTCGTAAGTAGTTCATAAGTAGTTTGTAAGTTTAGGGACTGATAACCCCGTAGTTAAGTCCCATAGACTTTACAAACATTTGAACATTTTTAGACATGAGGTTTTGATGTATTTAACGTTTTCCTATCTCACAATTATCACTAAATTGTCCAATCCTTGATGCCCTGCCTCTGATTCACTACACTGTTTGCAAAGATAGTGATTATTCACTCACAAACATTCACATCAGATATTTCGGAGCAGCCCTATGATGTATGACAATCAGCTTTCTATTAGCTGTAAACTATAAACATACAACATGAAGGTCAAAGTAATTACAAATAAATAAGTAAATACATAAATTTTAATATGACTTTTTTCTGTTTGTTTAGACTATTATAAAAATGGAATCTTTTGAAAGAATGTAGAACACAGAGAATCCTAAAACTCCACAGTTTATATTAAATTTTTATATTACCTGCATGTGACTAAATAAATAAAAAATACAATGACAGTTGACTCCTGGTAGATTCATATACTTGTCCAGTTGTAAACTGTCTGCCTATTCACTCAGCCATTGAAACAAGTGTGAAACTCTCATCATTGTAGTAATTCTACTGATGTGGAGTTACTATATTTCAACTAGTTCTGTGTGCTTGAAAAATTCTTTTCAAGTGAAATGATACGATGAATTGAATAGAAATGACTCAACATATACTGTATCATAATAACTAATATACTAATTCTGTTTCTAAACATCAAGCTGAAACTCCACACTGCTGGAGTTGTGAACACTGGCACTTCTGAACTTGGGCATGTGCCATTTTCTGTTATTCTGGTTGAGCTATCTTTTTGCCTCTCATTGTATAATGAGTTGAGTAATGTAGCATATAGACTGTGGATGACGGGCAATATAGCAATAATGTGCAACCGACAAGTTTCAAGTTTTTTTGCCATACGGGTTCACCTTTATTTATTTACAAGGCATCTCAGTGCCTGGAATATGTATGTGTTTATGTTTTACATTATTTCATTTTTATATTTTTGGTAGTTTAGGTTATAAACTGTTATGACATTTTTTATATCTATGTCTAGTGTAATTTTGATTTTATTATTTACAGTTTTTGTAGCTGATGCTCTACATGTGTTTTTGCATCTGATTGGCTGTTTTTCTTCTTTTTTTTTATGACATTGAGATATTCCTTCACAGCGTTATGCACAGACCAATTTGTTTATGTGGTGATTTTATGGTTTTATCAACTGTTGATATTTTCACTGGAATATTTGGGATGGAATTAATAATACTGCAATGAATAAATATGACTGGTCAACATATAGTTGAGTGGGCCTAGTTATGAGCTCAATCTTGTTCATATGCCTCTCAACTACTCGGTGCCCGGAATGTATGCTGGAAGGCTAGCTTTACTCCTTTTCTTAGATTGTGTATTGTGAGATTCTATTAAAAATTTGTAATAAGATACTGGATTTTTTAATAAAAGTAATCAACTTTTATGTCATTGTTTCACAGGTCTTGTCACCAGAGGAACTTTCCTTTCTGCAGCAACTTATTCCAACTTTAGATACTGCAAAGGAAAGTAATCATATTGGTATGCAGGTATCAACAGTTAATATTACTATCCCTGCAAATAAATTTACATTTCATAATGGCCATAGTGGAAGTACTGTGATGCAGACAAGTCAGCTACTTGAACGCAAAGGTACACCTCTAGATTTTTATCTGCTCTCTCTCTCTCTCTCTCTATCTCTCTCTCTCTCTCTCTCTCTCTCTCTCTCTCTCTCTCTCTCTCTCTCCACCCCCACCCTGCCCCTGCCTCTTTTTCCACTTTTTTTTACCTATTCTTTTCTATACATTAACTCCATTGTTGTTTCCACTTTCTCATATCATCATCCTCTTATAATGTATTCTTATTTTTCACATTTCTGAACAGAAGCTATCAGAGTACATACTTATGTATTACTTCAGACATATTGCTTTTAGATGTCTCTTCTTCATCGTATGCTTTTTCTTATCTCAATATGCAGATACCTCTTTACTTCAGTATTAGCGACCTGTTCTCCACCAGTCCTCTTTCCATCATGTCCATCAGAACATTCATTCTTTCCTTAAGAAGAAATATACACTTCTGGAAATGAAGAGTATTTTTTCTATTCATTGTGTTTTTCCATCAACAGAACTTTGTGTCTCCTTGAAGTGAGTGCTGACCCATGTACTCTTCAATTGTAATGATAACAAATAGTCAAGTTTGATTCATTTATTCCTACATTTAAAAAAAGACAAAGTGTTTAAAGATCTGGAAAATCTGAGATAAATTATCAGTGTACAACAACAATGAATTTTGTGCCATTTCATATTTTCTTCGTCATTGATTATTTCTGTGTCAGCTAACTTTGGATTACACTGACTTAGATAATGTCGTAAGATAGTCACCTACAGTTATGTGAGGTTCCCTCTGCCCCTGCAAGCTGCAGTGAGATACTGTGAAAGGGAGTCTACAGCTACCTGGAATGCCTCTGGGTACAGTTGACACCAACATGTTTGCAGAGGGCCAGCCAGTTCTGATTGAAGATTCATGACATGGAGACTGCATTCCATTTCACCCCAAATATGCTGAACAAGGTTCAAAGTTGACCTCCAAGATAGCCATTTTAGTTTTTGGTTCCCCTCTGCATGTTCCTGGAACCATTTCTTTTTGTTGTGGAAGCAATGGCACAGTGCATTATCATATTAAAATGTCACTGAACCATCAGGTTGTCGGAAAGCCAATAACAGATGGAAATGGTCCCTGAGCAAAGTAATGTACCATGGAGTATTTAAAGCCCCTTACAATCATCTAGGGGCCCATTCATTTTCAGAAACACCAGCACCTTAAACCACACCCTCTTGCTCAGCGGCACCTATTGATTCATGTTGTCTTCGCCACACTTGCTTCCCACTGTATGATGCAATTAAAATCTTGGCTGAGGCATTTTATGTTCTGCCATGGCAATGACTATCTTTGTTGTTTGGCAACAAATATAAGTTGTTGTGCCCAATGACATTGTGTTAACAGTAGCACCCGTGTGAAGTGCCAGCTCTCATACCCCTTGAAACCGGTGGTCCTATAGATTGTCTGCTGGGAGGCATGCCTAGCACATCCTGTGTTGAAGTGAGCCACAATTTGTTGCATTGTTGTCCTTTTGTCACCAGTTGCGATACACCACAGATGTTTCCATTCTTAGTCATTGAAGGTTGCCTGGCTGGCAGTAGTTAGTCTGTTGAGGACTGAGATAACCCTCATTGAGCCTTTCATGATACACTCTGGACAGAGTTGAATGTGTAAAGTCAAATTCCTGCACCATTGCCAAAATCAAAATTTCAATTTATTGGGAACCGCCACCTTCCCCATTGAAACAGTGTCAGCTCACGACAATGTTGTGTGTTACAAAAATCACTTACACTACTATGTCCTACAAGTTTTCCAATACAACTGCAGTTGTCACTAGAAGAGCGTAGTACACAACCAACTCACCTGTGCCATCTGTGCCCCACTGACCTATGACATTTACTAAGTCAACGTATTTGCATATTCAGTGTTGATTTTCAAAATGGCCCTCAAGATACTACTTCTTACTTTTTATCTGAGGCAATTAACACTCTCAGTACTTGTCCATCTTGGCAGAAGTGACAAATTTTAGCTATCTATGCATGAAACTAATAACTAACAGTATAAACATTGTGTATCTGTGGTCATAAGTGTGAAAACGGTATAGGCGTACAGTGCTTTACAATCAACAAATGCACTGGTCTATAGATACGGGTTTAAGTGCCTCATGAATAGGCCGCGGTCCGTAGAATCTACATGCTTGGCACTGAAAATATTAATATAAGTGTCTTTAAAAGGAATAAAAGCCACTGTCCATTGTTTTAAGATTTTTTTGTCACCTTTGCAGTTGAACAGCTGGAAGCAGCTGTGGAGTCAGGAAAGAAACATGTCCTGCAATTACTTGAAAGTCTGAACAAGGAAAAAGCCTGTAACTTAGAATTTGAGAAAAAAGTAAATGATTTAATGAGACTGCAAAGAGAACAAGAAATGGAAATTGAGAATCTAAAAAGACAGACTGTATACCATGAAGAAAGATTGCAGCAGTTCATGTAAGTATTTTCATATATAAAAATAAAAATAGAAAAGAGATGACTTACCAAAAGGACCGGCTCGTCGATAGAAACAAATAAAATCACACACAAACACACATACAAGCTTTCGCCACCACTGGAAGCTTCTTCAGAAAAAAGAGGAAAAAAGGGGAGGAAAAAGGGAAGGATATGGGTTTTAAGGAAGTGGAAAAGGAGTCATTCCAATCCCAGGAGTGGAAGGACTTACCTTAGGGGAAAAAAAGGAAGGTAAACAAATACACACACACTCAGACAAAAGGCCAAAAGGCTTTTCACAAATGTCTGTCTAGGTGTGTTTGCGTTTCGATATGTCTGAGTGTGTGTGTGCATTTGTTTACCTTCCTTTTTTTCCCCCAAGGTAAGTCCTTCCACTCCTGGGATTGGAATGACTCCTTTTCCACTTCCTTAAAACCCATATCCTTCCCTTTTTCCTCCCCTTTTTTCCTCTTTTTTCTGAAGAAGCTTCCAGTGGTGGCGAAAGCTTGTATGTGTGTTTGTGTGTGATTTTATTTGTTTCTATCGACGAGCCGGTCCTTTTGGTAAGTCATCTCTTTTCTATTTTTATTTTTGTTTATCCCACCGGGAAAGTTTCCCTCTATAATTTTTATTTTCATATATAAGTGTTGAAATTATGTAAATCTCAATAAAATTAAAAATGTTAATTTGATTTTTTTCCCCCCTCAGTGTGCTTTTGGAGAAGGAAAGAGTGAAAGTTAGAGACTTTGAAAATGATCTTCACAAGGAAAAAAATAATGTTAAACACTTGCAGTCACTTCTTGAAGCTGAACGTCAGAGGGCTAGTATCTCCAACAGAAAAGATTCAGAGCTTATAGAGGTAAAATTAATTAATCATTTCAGTGTAATGGTGTAAACATTTTTGCACAATGCAAAATACTATTTTGACATTTGTTTCGAAACTATGGTTTATGTTACCAAATCATCCAATTCAGATAAACTATAATTTATTACATGTAGTTTGGACTCCACTTAAATAATTGTTTTAAAGAGGTATCTTCATATATTGTGGTAAGAGTGAAAATGGTTAATTATGCGGAGCTCTCTATTATGATCTGAGTGCTCTGCAAATTAGGGAGATACTACAAAAATCAATTTAAATCTACAAATATCATTCATATTGACTGACTCTAAAACTAAATATAGAAAAGGAAATATGTAAATTGTTGATACCAGGATTAAAACAAGTTCCAATTAGTTTTCTAAATATAAAGCATTCCTCCAGGATATGTTCATCATCCTAAGTCATTGCAATTGTCAATACATCATTTTGCAAATTATCTGCTAATAAAGGAAATCTCATCAAATAAAATGTATTCGGTTGCCTTCAAACTTTGTGCTGAGCTAGGAGTTTAACATGTATCCTCAATCTGTAGTGGGCAAAAGCAATCCAGGTATGACCCACCACATGGTCTCACTGCTTTACTTCTATCAATACCTTGTAATGTAACAAGTTACACTACATATCTCAGGTCCGTCCCTAGATAACAAATACTTTATTTTTTTGGTTGTTTAAAATTCTGAGGCAAATTCCCCCCCCCCCTCCCAGGAATTCTGTATATACAGGTTCCTGATGCCAGAGCACTTACTCTGTGCGCCATAGCCTCAGAGAAAAACATTCAACCCCAAAGAATATCAATAATAGTTATTTGTCAGCAGTATACTTAGAATTGTTGAGCTGACAGGACTCCTATGTAGTTAGAAGGTCGAAATAAACCCCTAAAGTTTCACAAACTAAATGACTGTGGAAATATTATGAAGTACTGGATTTGTTATATTTCATCTTTGACAAGTTGACTGACAAGTTATACAACTCAGTGATATTATTAATAAGGGTTTGGCAAAAACTCTCCATAGGAAGTTGCTGATTATCAGGCATTAGTAAGTTACTTACTTTTATGTCATCTGATTCCCACTGGCATCCTGCCAGTAAGGCAGATTGTCATCAATCAGCTATATGATATAGCACAAATATGGTCATTTTTATTGTTTCTGTCACAATCATCATAAAACTATAAATGCTAGTCATTTCTTAGCTGCTTTTCCAGAAGTGACATGTACATAAAATTTGGTTGAAATTCCTTCACACATTCTATACTTATGCTTTACAATATTAATCCCTTCCCTTACTCTGGCCTACAACCACCCCTAAATCCCAGAATTCCAGAGTTGTTTTTTTACTTGCCACCACTTCGTACCATCTTCCCCACTCCAAAGAGATAAATATCATCATAAATGTCACCAATCGCCCATCAACCCTGATAATTATGACTCAAACTCTAATGTTATCTGTTTTTCACATATCAACCTTTCACACCTCCTAAGTCATATATGTACAAAGTTTGTTTGAAATTGCTGTGGGAATTCCACAGTTATACCTCCATGTCCCCACTTTTCCACCCTTCGCAAACATCAGTATTTGTTGAATACATAATATGTCTTGTGAGACCACTTTAAGTGTGTCCCAACTGCTGGAGAGCTTGCACCATGAGCTCACCAGACTTTCATTGTGCTTACTTAGAACCAAACACAAAACTATTTATAATGTTTACTTTATCCTCTTCTCTGATAGAAATTAAATTGCATTAACCTACTGTAGAAGAATGTATTTTCTGAATTGTGTCCTTGTAATATTTGTAATTTATTATTGCAGTCAATGAGAATCAAATTGGAAAATGCTCTAGACAATGAGATGAGACTCCGTATACAAATAGACCAGGCAAAAAGTAATCAGGAAGCACTCAGGTCACAGTTAAAATGCCAGCAGTTGAAGTCTGAATCAGGGATAAGCTCGAGAGACACTGTGACATTAATATCTCTAAAGGTTTGTAAGGAAGCAAAAAATCTTACTTTCTTTTGTTATTCTTGGTGTCACGTAAGAAGGCACTACTGCACATATAGGTGGGGCATAGGAAATATGAAGGGGAGGAGCCATGACCAAGTGCCAATAGTTGAACTTGAAGGAGATACATTGCATAACTCATGGCCACCCACTCGCCTAGAGAATGAATATTATTGGCTGCCAGTGCGGTAGTGGATGCCTGAAAACTGGGCTGCCTTCCTACATGACACAGACTATAGTATAGTCTGATTAACCCCTTCAGTCCTGAATTATTTTAAAGATAGAATAAAACATATTCTTGTATTTTTCATGTCTTATAAGACCCTGTATATTGCATATTAGGAAAAAATTAAAAATTTTCATATTTGGTTTCCAAAACAAAAAAAAGGCAAATAAATTGGACACCGCACCTTTAAGGCAGTTAAGGATATGAAATAAGAAGTCAAGAGTTATATATGTCACACCATGTGTATTGTAGAACTTATATCGCAAAGTGGAATTCTGTGAAAAAACATAAATTAATCCATAAAATAATTTCAGCTACTTATACAGAGGTTCCAACCATTCTGATTTAATCGTATTTATTACGAAAACTGTTTAAAATTATGTGTTTACGATTGGAGTGGTTAGAATTCCGATTTCTAGGTTTAAGTAACAAATCGGTGTGATTTGTTTTCCGTCGGCAAAAACTCTCTTCCTTTCGAGATCGTTCGTTCGATATCGATGACAACAATGGGCTAGTTATGATCAACACCTTCTAGCATGTTCTTGTGGACATGCACGAATTAGAAAACTGTGTAAACGGTACATAGGATGAATCCACAAAGGCACGCCATTGTAGTATCTAGCAGCAACCAATGTAAATGTGACATATCTCTTCACTTGTAGCTGCGCCCCTACAGGAAAAATTGAGAAGTGTTGGGCAATAATAAACAACGTTCATCATATAGCTTGATTCGTTAATCTGGGTTCAAAAGTTGAAGTTGTGTTGGTATTGTTTTATATTGAATCGTATCTGCTAATACAGCGATTTAGTGTGTGTGATGTCCTGTGCTGAAGTGTGTGACGAACATTTCTTATTTGTAAAATAGAGTTCTACGAGAAAAATCACCAAAAAATGTTATCTTGTTTCATCGTTTTTTTCGCAAAATTAATAAGTTTTTGTTTTGAGAAAAAACTAATCCTCATGAAATTGATGATTATGTATCATTGCGATAAAAAGCTCTTATGGAGCAAAAATTCTGTAATAAATATAATGAAGCATATCCTTCTTTGAGGGCTTCTGCGAAATTTCAGTCATGCTTTTTGTGTTGTGTGTTCACATGGCGGCATAGATGACTGCCAAAAACACGTTAATGCAATAGTTCATTTGGAAAATGTTCAAGCTAGATCCTCAAATAAAACCCCAACGAATTGCATCAATAACTCTGATGCCTTCCTACTTCTCCCCTACGCGCTCGTACATAATAAGTCGCATTACTATTTGCCATATTCAGAAGTTGGAACCTCTGCTTATATCGTGTCTGACATACTTCGCAAGGGGTCCACTATGTTCACTGTTTTTCATTGTAGCATGCCATTCTGGTGACTGATGGCAGCAACAAGCATGAAACTAAACGTGACAGATGTCCACTAAACGGGCCAGTGTGTCTCAGAGTAAAGTGAAATCGTATACTGTTCAAAAATTAATAAAAAGTCAGTGTCCAATATATTGGACATCTGATCTGAAAGGGTTAATATATTTCTGAATCATTACATTCATGGTAAATCTATGCAGCTGTAAAAAAGAAATGTTTGAACTAATTGGTCATTTAATGTGTTTATGTATGTGTTGTCTCATAGCTGGTTGTTGCTAAGTAAGCAGGCAGTAACAGTGTGCAGCCAGCATCGGGACACTCGTTTAGCGGTGTTCAGTTGCTACATCTTCCATATCTCTTTGATGAACAATGTGATACCTGTACTCCTACGGATTAAGCATAATTTTCATAACCTTGGTTGGAGTACACTGATACTACCATACACTAAGGGGGTTTGTTATCAGCTTACACTTTGGATGTCTACTCAGAAATGAATTGTAGGAAGCACTTTGTGGCCCACATTGTTTTCAAGTAGTCAGAATAGTTGTGCTTTTCATTGTTCACAATTTTCAAAGCATAAGCTCTAAGAAGTTTTTCCTCCTCATTCTCTTATGGTTTTTGAGTGGCATGTGGGATTAAGTGCTTGACTGAGTTTCAACACTCTTGTAAGTGGACTTATGAATGTCTTTCTCAGTTAACATGTAGTGTCAACTGTAGAAAGGAATACTTTCAACATATGGTGGAAATTACAGAAATTTCAAAGCCCATGAAACATGGACATGCTGCTCAGTTTAACATGTGGATGCCTGTGCTTGTGTAATACATTTATAATTGTATAATTTGTAGAACAGTTATAAAAACCATACCTCTCACCTATCACACCAAATCCTGCCAAGAATTGATTATGACTAAGAAAGATGTTAAATGATTAATAAACATTATTATAAAAAATGATGTTCTGTAATAATGTGAATGTAGTACAACAGCACATGATGATTAGCGTATCCCCTTGGCTTTCATCATGTGGGTTCAGATTTTATTTTTTTGTCTTATATACTTCCAACCAACATGCAATGATTGTGCAAGCTCTGCTCTTCATGAGTTTGTTGGCTTTTTCTGCTAATAGATCGTAGCACATGTTTGATGTAAGAAAAGGCATGCTCTCTCTAGGGTGGAAAGCGATGGGATAGATGATCCCTACAATCTGGTTTCAGTTGTGCTTTCCCAGAATCTCAGAACGTGAACATAGGCTGCCATTCCTTCAAGGAAGAGGTGAGGCTTGTTCCACTGCACAACTCCCATCCCCTTGGGGTGTGTAGTTTTGTTTATGCTGCCTCAATAGTGTGTCTTCTGTAGTGTACCATCTTGTTTATATTGCTGAAGTTATTGAAGAGATAGAGTAAAACTCTGGTGTTACTCTCTTAGATAACATCAAGGTGCCAATAACTGTAGTATCCCTATCTGATGAATAGATCACCAATAGTGTTGCATACCCATATTTGATGAGACGCTGCAGAGAGGTTATGAATTTAATCAAGAACTGTGACATAAGGTTTGATGATAAAGAGCTTGATGTTGCACCCCTCCTTTATTGGTCATTCTGATATGGACTGTAAAAATTCTTCACAGAATAACCAGTTGATGTATCAACAAGTTGTGCACCACCACACAAGCATAAATTAGAGCACTTGGCTATTTAGTATATTCTATTAGTGATAATCATTTCACAGAATCTCCATTTTTACTAGAAACTTTTTTGCCTCAATTTATTGAAGGATCATCAATAGCTGTGTGTGTTGCTATATTACTGGAGAATACATAGATCTGCTTGTAGCACTAAGAACCAGCATAGGACACAAACTGCATGCACACTGTTTCGTCATGTTAAATGTGTGTGGGTGTTTGTTTTATCTTAAGTATGACATTGTAAGACTCCATTGTAAGAAATGGTATCCGCCTCCGTAGCTCAGTGGTAGCGTCGCTGACTACCACGCAGGAGGCCCGGTTTTGATTCTCGGCAGGGGACTGGGTGTTGTGTGTTGTCCTAATCATCATCATCTCATCATCATTGGCACATAAGTCGCCCACACGGCGGTTAAATATTGATCCATTTCTCATCAGAGTGAATTATGCCCATATTACTTTCATTGTTGGAATTGTCAGTATAAGCCATTAATCTACGGTAGTTTTGATAGTTAACAAAAATTTAATTACTAAAAAAATCCTTGTGCATTATCATAAAATCTCTATAATTAATATCAGTATTCAATTTATAATAGGAGAAATGTGCTAAGTTGGATGCCATTGTTCGGCAAGAGCAACGCAGGATGGTAGAATTACAAACAACTCTGAGTGAAGAAAGGATGATTTGGCAACAGAGACTGGAATCTGAAAAGTCATTAACTCATCAATTGAGAACAGATATGGTTTTTGTAAATACACAGAAAGAAGGACTTGAAAAGCAGGTAAGATTAGGAAGCATGAGTGTGTGTTAGCCTTATTATAACCTAAGAAGAAGTTTGTCTAAAAATAACTTGAATTCAATTGTTTTGTCAAATTTGATGGTAAGGCTTTAAAATTTATTCCCAATTTGCATTTAGTATTTGTTTACTTGCAGATTTGATTTAAAGGTTGCAAATTAATGTTTCAGAGATACGTCAAAGACGTAAGGGTTCCAGTATATGATCAGCATCTCCAAAATGAAATTATTGTCTTTGGGAAAGAATTTAAGTAGATTGAGTGCCAAATAGGAGCAACAATATTAGAAGATGTGGACAATTTCAAGTACTTAGGATGTATTTTCTCAAAGGATGGCAACATAGTGAAAGAAATAGAATCAAGGTGTAGCAAAGCTAATGAATTGAGTGCTCAACTATGAACTACTCCCTTCTGCAAGATGTCAGACCAAGACTAAATTATCAGTGCACCGTTCAGTCTTTTGACAGGCTTTGTTGTTTTGGAGTGAAAGTTGGGTGGATATGGTTTGCTTTGTTAATACGTTGAGGTTATGAATATGAAAGTAGCAAGAATGAGTCCAGGTTCTGATAGATAGAATCAGTGGCAGGAGAGTGTTCAAAATGAGGAAATCAGAGAAAAATTGGGATGAACACCTTAGATGAAGCAGGTAGATTGGACAGGCTTAAATTGTAGGATCTTTTACATGCATGGGAGAAATAAGTTTATCCTAAGGAGACTCATTAGTTTGGCAGTAGATAGTAGGACGCGTCCAGGTAGACAAAGGAGAAAGTTTTTGGATTGAGTCTAGAATGGTTTTGAAGTAACAGGCCTAACATCAGATGCGGCACCAATGATAGTATAGAATAAGGAATTGTGAATTAGTTTTATCAGGGGGACTATGCAGCAGACTGAATGCTGAAAAGTGTCATCAGTCTTAAATGATAATGATTATGATGATCTCCTGCTGTTAGCATTATTCAGAAGAAAGATTTGTACTTCGATTGTGTTGACCTCTCTTTGTAGCATTTACCTTTTCTTTATTATCATTATTTATATCATATTTACTAAATACTGGATTGTACGCATCTAATCCCTAATGTGAGCCAAGGCTTTGGGGAACTGCATAAATATCACAAATTGCAAACTATCCTCATTATATTGAAAAATACTATACTGAGAGATCAACACTTGAAAAATATCTTATTCGTGAATAGTGGCCCTAACAGCAAGAGAACATTTACAATTAAATATTAGAAAAATTGGACATTGATAGTTGATGAAACAGGCTGACAGAAAATGGTGACTTGTAGAAAGTAATATCACATTACAAAAAAGCTCCTTTAAACATGCATAGATGACAGTGAGCCCTGTTTAACAACAGATAATCACAGTGTTCTTATCCTGGGCTATTTTAAATGATTCATTCATTTTCAGAGCATTTTGATTTGCAAAGAATTACATATACAAATGTGAATATTGCATTTCAAGATCACAAACTCACCAGTTTGCATATTTCACTCTACCGATGTTTTATGTGTGTTCCTCTGGACATGGAAACATGTCCATTCCATACTTCATTAGTAACAACCTGTCAATGGAAACAGCAGCAGTAGGATTTTGTAAACAGGATCCTTAGTTAGCCCCATATGAAAAAGTCACAACAAATTAGGTAAGGAGACCTGAGGAGGAGGGGTGCGATAAATGGAAATAAGGGAACAGAGCCACATTGCCTTCACCACTATGTCTAATCCAGCAATACAGAAGTTCACTGTTTAGATAGTGACAAACATAGCTGGACTCCAATGAGGAGGTGTCCCAGCTTGTTAAAATATGAAACATTTTACAGTAACCACCACTTGCCACACTTTTCTCACAGAGGAAAAATGATCCACACAGCTTTGACTGTGATACTGCACAGAAAACATTAACCTTTAGTGAACCTCATTAATACATCACAATTTCATGAAGATTTTTAAGGCCCTGCACAATCATATTATGCCTTGCCAATACTGCCATGAATTGAAAGATGGGCTGATTTGGGATCGAAATTTGTATGTGGTAGACATCCTAGAATAGTCTGTGAAACCTGTGTTAACCACTGTGTTGGAGTGGCACAATGGTAGGTGCATCTATCTTGTGACTAGGAGACCTTTGTTCAAATCACAGTCTTGGTACAAATTTTAGTTCAATGATTCATTCTATACTCATTATCATAGATAATAGACTAAATACCCTATGTCTCTGAGTCAGGTAATTTATTCGATTTTAATAGCTACTCAATAATATAATGAACTCGCCACAAAGATATACATACATAACTTAGCTTCTGGGCACTTGACCTCATCAGAAAAGAAACACATACTGCCATTCATACAATCGCGTGGGCGCACTTCATAGACACAAAACCATCATCTCTGGCTGACGCATAGACTCAGAATGCAACCAGACATACATCTTTGCAGTGAGTTACTTATTATCCCCATTATATAATTCCAACCTTGACTTTCCATTAGTAAACTGCTACTCTACATATTCACAGTTGCGAGTTACCTGTTGAAGCCAAATGTAACAATACACAAATATGTAGTTACTGAAATAAATTTTTATCATTATTCAAATAATATTGATACTTCAAACACAATAAGTAAGTATGTCTACACAGTGTTTATAACCCCTGTATCTGTTGGCAAATGGACACCATTTCATTGGCTTTTAACTAGAGTCACAACTAGGGACATTGACCTATTTGTCAAATTGTCAGCACTTCTGCTGAGTGCAGTGTATGAATCTAAGACCCAAGATAATACACAAATATGTAGTTACTGAAGTACGTTTTTATTGTTATTCAAATAGCCCTTATAGTTCTAACACAGTGTGTAAGTGTGACTGCACAGTGTTTACAGCGCCTACATCTGTTGACAAAAGGACACTTTCATTGGTTTTAAACTAGGGACAGAGACCTATGTGTCAAATTATCAGCAGTTCTGTAAAATGCAGCATATAAATCTTAAGGCTTATTTTCTAATAAAAATTTGCAGTACATATATACTAAATAAAACAAAATTTCATTGCAAAAAAGGAAGTATATATTTTTGACACCAATCCTAAAATACAGTGTCCTGAACAGGCATAAACTATGAAGTTAATAATTCCTTGTTAAATGAGCATGGCCCATTTCCATTCTAACTACTTCATCTAAGTTATGGTGGTTAATTTTCATAGTAGAATTGAATTTTGCAATTATTTTACATGAAACAAAATAATTTGTGTGTGTAACAATCATATCTCTTGTTGATAGCTTTTGGCAGCCCAAGAAAAGATATGCACATATCAGTTGGAAATGGATACTCTTCAAAAAAAGGTACATTCACTGCAGGAAATGGAAGCTTCATTCCAAGGTCGCTATGCAGCTGCATGCCAGGAAGCAGATAAAGCACGGCGCCTTTTGGAACATGCACATTCACAGCAGGTGAATACATCAGTTTCAAATCACAGCATATGTATCTGTGATTTGTTATAAGTAAAAATACCCACAGTAACTAACTCTTTATCTTGATTAAAAAGAATAAATCATTATCATTGAAAGCTTGGGATTTTACCACTGTTATGACAAGATATTTATTAATGCTTTACTTCCAAGTTATATATAAGCCTTATCGACCTGCTCTCGAGGATAGTTTACATGGTAGGGGAAAGAAACAGTGAGAAAGGTATAGGATGAGATTGACAGAGAGAATGAGGTGGACAGAAGAGGAGGAGATGAACAGAGAGAAGGAGACAGGAGAGGCAGTATGAAAAAATGACCAGAGGCAGGTGAGGATAGGAGATATATCGAAGAAGAGCTGAGAAGGGGGGTGGGGGAGGAGAGGATGATCAGGGAGGGAAAGAAAGAGTTGCAGAGAGAGGAAGAGGAAGGGATGAGGGGCAACAAGAATGTAGACAAACAAGAGCAGGAGAAGATGGAATGAGAAGAAGGATAGGAAGAAATGGATACAAAGAGATGATGTACAGACATAGATTATGTGTAGGAAATGGGCATAGAGAGAGGGGGATGAGGAGTTGAAGAGAGAGTGTGGAAAGGAAGAGATAGTCAGATATAAATGAGAGGATGTGATGGAGCAGAGTGTTAGGGCAGAGGAGGAGATGGACAAACATAGAGTGGGCCGGAAGAGACACATCACAAACACATGCACAGAGAAAGCCAGGAGTGTTTTGTACGAAACTTTGGGGAGGAGACTGGCGAATAGAGGGAGGAGGAGCAGCAGATGCAGAGGGAGGTGGAATAAGGAGTTGGAGATTGGGGAGGGGGGGGAGATTGACAGGAGGGTGAGGATGAGATGGTTATAGATTAGGGAGGATGAGATGGATGAAGAGATATTGTGTCCAAAAAGTGTATAGAATACACCCATGAATTACATGTGCAGATAGGCATAGCTGAGTGTAGAGGATGAGTGGGGTGGGGGGATGGACAAAAGAGAGATGGGAAAAGGAGATGTGTACAGGGGGTAATGTATGCCACAGCTAGAATCCACAGTTGAATATGGTTCATGAGATATAACGTCATAAACAATATGAGGTGCTGAAAACAGTCTCATTGTATGAGGAGACTGTATTCATACATTATATGAGAAATGAAGTACTTAGTGACTTGCAACAAACATTAAACGTAATTTCAAACCTTTATCATACTAACTCTTGATAACATCCACACCAAAATTACTACTTCTCCACAGATCATGAATATTTTCATGAATACATGAATATGAAATCTTCTCTGAATTTTTATTTTTATTTCTAACATAAGACTGGTAAAAGCAAAGGATTGTCACTACGTTCAAAATATGTGTTTAAATGTTGAAAGAAACAAAGAAATTTCATTGAGTTTTTAATACATAAAGCATACTCAGTAAATCATTGTTCAATATTATTTTGCACTACTTAATTCTGTAACTGATGTACACTTACTAAAATACTTCTGTTACTGAGGAAATACATGCAACGGGTGCAGTATGAAGCATCTCTAAAGGTTCCTTGCTGTATTACACTGTACTTATAATCATGGAAATCTGCAGCAGTACCATCTGTTAGTTCTTTGGTCCACTATATAACTAACAGCACCTTTATTGGTTCTTTGCTGTACTATGCCATACCTAAAAGCATAGCATACACCAAAAACTTCAAATTATCATATCTTATCTTCCCCTGATCCGATTTTGATGGAAAAAAAAAAAAAAAAAAAAGGAAGCCTATATGTTGCCCCAAGCTACACTCAATGTGTTAGTGAAACCCCATGAAAGTTCATTTAGTTCTTTGGATATTAGCTTCTATGGAGAGAAACACTTACAAAGGGAGGCCAAGAGGTTCGAATCACAGATTTCTTCAAATTTGCATGCTTTTAGCAAACCATTAGCATTACATAAAATGCAAGGACTAAAGTGCACGTTCCATCTTCTTAAGGTCATTCTAGGAGCTATTAGGTGTAGGTTTTACTGTTGAGCATTTCCTACAGCTTCTGATAGTCAAGAAAGGAAGAACTTCTTTATTTTTGTTTTGGCATATATGTTTTTGTGGGCACTCTGTTAGTGTACATAGGTATAAATAACTTTATTTATTTGTAAACAGTTGCTGGGTGCTTCATAGGCAGAGACTAAAGTGCAATACTTAAATCAATTTGAGAAAACTGCAGTAGAAGTTTCAAGCAATGAACATGTAACCATGTGCTGTAGCTATAAGTAAGCCGTAAGCAAAAGAAAGTGGTGGTTAGTGTTCGTACTTTTCAATTGGTGGATCGTCAGTTCAGTCCTAGCCAGTTATTCAACACAGGTCATATTATTGAAAGGACATAAAAAAAACAATCACAACACATGCATGTGCAAGACTCTTACAGTACACAACTGCATATTTTAACTGACATTGCAAAACTGCATTATGCACATGGCAGTCAACATCCACAGTAGTCAGAGAAGTGAGAGTCACCTCCGGATCTTGTGATTGTGAAAATGTCACGTACACTTCTCATTTTTTGCTACGCTAGCAGTGTCTCATCGCTATGTAGATTAACTGCCAAATGGGGCCTGCCCCTCCCCTTGTTGTTGACAGGTGCAACTTGTGTCTGCAGGTCGAAGCATCCATTGCAGTCGCGATTGAAAAGCCATAACACTAACTACTGGACCACCACTTTCTTTTATTTTTCAGTTACTTATTGCTGCAACATGTGGGAAACTACTACTGAGATTTCCTTGAAATAGTATAAGTATTGTGCCTTAGTCCTTGCACATTAAGTTGTCGTGATGGTCTGCTAAAAGGTACAAATTTTGAAGAAAATCTGATCCAAACACCATGGCCTCTCCTTGTTAGACAAATGTTTAACATGTGATGTTGTTATCTTATCTGTTCCAATTTTGATTAAATGAAGCTCTTGCCTAACTGGAAGATACACTCAGTTACCTATGAAAAACACTTGAAAATTCGTAAGTAGTTTTGGAGGAAAAAAAATTCTAATAGATGAACAGACAAACACAACAGGTACTGAAAACACTTAAAATTATGGTATCCTTTCATTATTATTATGTTCAATGATCCAATTTTGATGGAATTATGCCAAAGTGTTGACCCAAACTGAGCTCAAGTTTCCTATGAAGACTGCATGAAAATTCATGTGGTAGTTTGAAGATTGACATGAACAATAATGGAACTACATTTTCAGTTTTATTGTTAGTATAGAAGAGGATGAATTTCTCAAACTATGATGCTCTTATTTGTTATTGCAGCTAGAACTAGAGAAGAAGATAGTGACTATGGAACAGCAATTATCTGCAGACAATGGTATTGGAACAAATGGAGAGGAAATTGCTCAATTACAGCATGAGAATGCAGAGCTACATCGCCTGTTGAACGTTTCTCGTCTTCATGCAGCTGAACTGACCCGTCGAATTCAGGCCATGGAGTCTGGAACAGATGTGCCCCAGCCTGTTCTCCTTAAACTCAAGGTGAATATGCTAGTTTGACTCCAATAATAACAGAAAAGCATCCAATTTGTGTTCTATCATTATATTTGCATTGTTAATCTTACATTAATTATCACCAGTTAGCACTACATGTCTTCTCTTTATAGATTAGATTAGATTAATTGTTCATTCCGTAGATCCGTGTTGAGGAGATCCTCATGGATGTGGAACATGTCAAATTCCTTTTTCTTTTTACAAGCTTATAATATACTAATAAAGGTACATACATGTTTTACTAGCTGATAATATAATAATACTAATAGTATGAATACAGATACATTCATCATTTGGTTCTATTCAAGAATTCATCAGTGGAGTAGTAGGAGTTGGCCACTAGAAAGTCTTTTAGGCTCCTCTTAAATTGATCTTTATTTGCAGCTTAATTTTGTATGGTCATTGGTAAATTATTGAAAATATTTGTTCCTGAGTAGTGGATCCCATTTTTAACTAAAGTAAGTGCTTTTAAGACCTTGTGTTGCTATTATCGTATGTATGAAATTAGCTGTTTGTTGGAAAAAGGGGTATATTATTTATGACAAATTTCATTAATGAATAAATATACTGAGAGGTAGTAGTTAATATACCCAGTTCTTGAAGAGTTACCCCAAAATATTATACCATATGACATTACAGAATGAAAGTAAGCAAATTATGCAAGTTTTTATTTTTATGTCTCCTGTGTCTGATACCACTCGTATTGCAAATACAGATTTGTTAAGTCGTTTCTGCAGTTCTATGGTGTGCTCCTGCCAACTGAATTTATTATCAAGCTGTAATCCCAGAAATTTTATACTGTCAACCTTTTCTTTCTGCTATTCTTCATACTTTATGCATATACTGGATGGGAATCTCTTACATGTTCTGAACTGCAGTGAGTCTTTTCAAAGTTTAATGTCAATGAGTTGGTTTTAAACATTTTATTAATATTAATGAAAATATCATTAGCAGACCTTTATAGAACTATGCTCGACATACTTGTATCATCTGTGAATAAAATGAACTCTGCTTCTGGCAGTGTAACTGATGAGAGGTCATTAATGTACACAACAAAAAGCAATGGCCCCAGAAGGATGTTATGGTTCACACAATCAAAAGCTTTCGATAAATCATAGAAATACCCAATGCTTGCAATTTATTATCTAATGAATTAAGTACATTCTCACTGTAAGTGTAAATAGCCTTCTCAATATCGGGACCTTTCAGAAATTTAAACTGTGTTCTAGACAATATGTCATTTGAGGTTATGAGGTTGAGCAGCTGCTTGTACATTACCTTTCCTAGAATTTTTTAGAAGGCCAGTAAAAATGAAATTGGTCTGTAGTTTGATGGTATCTCTTTATCCCCTTTCTTGAATAGAGGTTTAAATCTGCATATTTTAACCAATCAGGAAATGTTCCAGCTATAATAGACTGGTTCCACAAATAACTTAAAATTGTGCTTCAATTAACTTTGTTGATATTTCATCGTAACCACTAGAATGTTTTGTTTTTAAAGATTTTTATTATGGAAGGTGTAGATATTGTTCAGAATTATGTATAACAATTATTGTGTTCCAGTTAGCAATATAATATATCCTAGCTTAAGAAGTAAGATATGACTAATGATGTCATTTACTGTTTAGTAAAGACATCAAAAGATCTAAACCAATTGTAAAATGATTCAGAATAGCTACCCGTTTGGTGGGAAGAAAGGCGGTTGCCTCTAAATAATGAGAAGCTTGAGGTTATTCACATGAATGCTAAAAGAAATTTGTTAAATTTCATTTACACAATAAATCACATGAATCTAAATGTTGCCAGTTCAATTAACATGGTTGCCACAACTTCTGGAAATCTGAAAAATAAGGGAATATCAAAATTATCAGGGAAATTTTAGAGAAATCTAGGGTTTAAATGTTTTAAAATCTCAGTTTTTACTCAACTGGTGTAATTATTTGTTTATGGGGACATCATACATTGGAATTGATGCAGATGTCACCTCTGTCACTTGGAGTTGTGACTGGTATGCTTGATCTTGATTGTTTTTAATTTTTATTTTTTTTAATTTTTTTATTTTATTTTATTTTATTTTATTTTTTTTATATATATATTTTTTTTCATTGTTTGACGATTTATTGAGTTTTATTTGGCAGAGACAATGTCAGTTATACTGGTGCTGTCAACCTTGGTTTAAAAAAAAATGTTATGTCATATAGTGTATTAATTTACATTTCTTGTCCAATGTGATGCATTATTTCACCTGGAAAGCTCATCAATCCTGTATGGGAGAGGGAGCAATAAGTTGCTATTAATTCTAAATTCAAGTTAACTTGTTGTTAAGCACAGAAATTCTTTAATTAAAAATTGATAATGGAGGTTAGGTAACAACGCTCCGTAAAGAGGCTTGCTGAGCTGCTGACAGACACGAAAATAGATAATCACATTCACACAACTTAAATTTTTGGCCATGGCCTTCCTCAGAAAATGAAATGCATACATTCACACAATCATTCAGACAACTATACACACACAACTATCATGGCCGGGCACTCCAAAATTGTTTTTATTTACACAGCTTACCTGACTATGTACCCTTCAGTACATAAATCCTGTAATGGAGAAAATATCTCAATGTTCATCCAAAATTAGAACTAAAAATCATGTTCAGAAAGACAGGTCCTTTCTTCTTCTTCTTCTTCTGTTTGATGTCTTGCCTGTTTACTTATTCTCAAGGTATCAAGATTTGTCAGGGAAAAAATGCTAAAACTATGACTGGAAGTCAGGGAATTGTCAGGTACTTTCACTTTGGGTATCCAGTGGCAACCCCAACAAAATATGTAAGGATTAAATTATACAGAGTGGGTCAACTAACTTTACCGCTGGATATATTTCGTAAACCACATCAAATACTGACGAACAGATTCCACAGACCGAATGTGAGGAGAGGGGCTACTGTAATTGGTTAATACAAACCATAAAAAAATGCACGGAAGTATGTTTTTTAACACAAACCTAGTTTTTTTAATGGAACCCCATTAGTTTTGTTGGCACACCTGAACATATAAACAAATACGTAATCAGTGCCATTTATTGCATTGTAAAATGTTAATTACATCCGGAGATATTGTAACCTAAAGTTGATGCTTGAAACCTCCGACGTTCAGTTGCGTGTTGTAACAAACACGGGCCACAGTTGGTGAGCAGCATCTGCAGGGACATGTTTAAGATGACGACCGTGTTTACAAGTGTGGCTGTAGTGCACTGTTGTGGTTTGGTTTAGCTGTCGCAGTGTCCACATGTAGCGCTTGCTGCTATTGTTATTCTGAATTCGTCTTTGCACACAGACTAACTGTAGTAAACTGTGTTACCAGACGTCTGTGATAGTGAAGTGTTGTAGGAACTGTGACCATGGTGTATTCGAACTCTGAAAAGTCGGTACTCATTGCACATTTCAAAACATCTACTGTATGCAACAGGTATGGTCGTAGCACGCAAACGGGTCCGTAACAGGCCCGTCACAGGAGAAGCGGGTGCAGTTGGTGTGTTAGCTGCTATTGCCATGAACCCACAAAGGAGTACACGGGACATTGTGAGAGCTGGTGGACTGAGTCAAAGTAGTGTCATGCGCATACTACATTGTCACCGCTTTCACCCTTTCATGTGTTGCTACATCAGCAATTACACGGTGATGACTTTAATCATCGAGTGCAATTATGTCAATGGGCATTAACAGAGAATGCGTTGCAGTTCTACCTGTTTACCGATGAAGCTGGTTTCACAAACCACGGGGCAGTGAATCTACGGAACATGCATTACTGGTCAGTGGACAATACTCGCTGGCTCCGACAGGTAGAGCGTCAGCGACCGTGGACTGTAAATGTAGGGTGCGGAATCATTGGTGACCACCTCATTAGTCCTCACTTCATTGCAGGGGCCCAAACAGCTGCAACATACATCGCATTTCTACAGAATGATCTGCCAATGTTGCTCGATAATGTCCCACTGGAAACGCGTCGACGTATGTAGTATCAGCATGATGGTGCACATGCGCATTCCGCAATTAACACTAGGCTGACCCTTGACAGGATGTTAGACGGGCGTTTCATAGGACGTGGAGGACGCATAAATTGGCCAGCCCATTCTCCTGATCTTACACCTCTGGACTTCTTTCTGTGGGTTACGTTAAAGGAGAATGTGTACCGTAATGTGCCTACAACCTTAGAGGATATGAAACAACATATTCTGGCAGCCTCTGGCGACATTACACCAAATGTACTGTGCATTTACGACATTCATTACGCCATAGATTGCAGTTGTGTGCAGCAAATGATGGCCACCACTTTGAACATCTATTGGCCTGACAAGTCGGGACACACTCTATAATTGGAAACAGAAACCTCGTGTGTACGGGTACCTCACCCCTCATGATAATGTACGTGTGCATCAGTGAAAAAGACCAATAAAGGTGTTAGCATGTGGACATAATGTGCTGTAGGTAAGGTACATCATCGTTCCCTTTGGATCCCTACTTAATTCGGTGCTTTCCGATACACACAATCGAACAGCGGAGGAGTGGTACTCAAGCGTCAACTTTAGGTTACAATATCTCTGGATGTAATTAACATTTTACAATGCAACAAACAGCACTGATGATGTATTTGTTTATATGTTCAAATGTGCTAACAAAACTAACAGGGCTCCATTAAAAAAAGTAGGTTTGTGTTAAAAAACATACTTCCGTGCATTTTTTTAATGGTTTGCATTAACCACTTACACTAGTCCTTCTCCTCACGTTCGGTCTGTGGAATTGGTTCATCAGTATTTGATGTGGTTTACGAAATATATCCAGCGGTAATGTTAGGTGACTCACCCTGTATATTGTGGGAAAGGAAAACCAAAGGCTATGTTTTATTCACAGAACACTGAGAAGATGCAACATATATACTAAAACAGACTGCCTACACTACGCAATACTCTCTTCTGGTGTATTGCTAGATGTTATGGTATTTTTATCTGTTATTATTGACAGAAGATAATGAAAAGTACTTGCTTTTTTTATTATTATTTTAAAAAGGGGGTGGCAGTCCATTCTGTATTATTGTAAAATGGAGATCTGGCGCCATAAATAAGAGAGTTGTGAGAGGCAGTCATGAGAACAAAGATGTTTTTCATTGCAGCAAGATCTTTTCATGAAGTTTCAGTCAGCAACTTTCTTCTTGCAAAGCAAAATATGATTCTGTGCCTATCTACATAAGGAGAAATCTGAACTTGCAAGAAAAGATTTCAGTGTTTGCTTCTGCCACATGCTTCTTGGGAGTGCAGTAGTAGAGAAATAGTACCAGGCATTTAAATGTTAATTATAAAATAATTCTGTACTTTAAGATGCAGGGAGACTTGTACAATTCTTTGATGTGATGGAATTATTGGTTCAATGTGTTAAATATGATATTCTGCACACAATTAGTTGTTTAGTCTCATAAAGAATGATGACAAGAGTGTTGAATTGTTGTAATGTTTGTTTCTCAATCATAGCTCTCTCCAGGGCTATTATGGCCCTCAGAAATCCTTATTTACTGTCAGTACTCATGTTCCAGGTCTGTATCCTATTGAAGTATTTTGAATGCAACAGTGTGTGATAAGTTTTCACGGGACTCTAAATTTGTCATAAAGCAAAAATAAAGGAAAATATGATCCAAAGAAGAATACACTGATTTTGTAGATCAGTAATGAATATTCAAGATTTTTGATCTCCCTTCCTTGAGTCGTATCTCTCTTCTCATTCCCACCTTCCCCTGCATCCCCACCTTCTGCATGCCTCCTGAAGTCCACATAAACCTAACCACACAGGATGCCCAATTGTGGTCAGTTACTGTACCTCCATTGAAAGAATCTTGACTTCCATGGATCAACATGCCAGCCATGATAAAGCCTGTAAAAATACACTATCCATTTCCTCCACTGAGTCTCCATGTTTCTGTTCATTTATCACCTGGTGTGCTGCATTTCACTATGAATGCAACATTTCTCTACACCAGTAGTTCCCAGAAATGCAGTCATACAAATCAAAATTGTTTTTGAATAATTATATGTACTACAGACATTGCCAAGATGGGGTGGCTTGTGTATCTCAACAATAATGATAGGCAGACTGTAGGTGCAACCACAGCGGAGGGGTATCTGTGGAGAGAACAGACAAATGTGTGGTTGCTAAAAGGGAGCAACAGCCTTTCAGTACAGTAGTTACAGGAGCAACAGTCTGGATGGTGGACTGAGCTAGCTTGTAACATCAGCTAATGTGGCTTTGCAATTTCAATACAGTAACTTTGAATGGCTGAGAGCAAGGAGAAACTACAATCATTACTTTTCCTGAGGCTATGCAACTGTACTGTATGCATATATAATGATGGCATACTCTTGGTAAATCATTCCGGAGGTATAACAGTTCCCAGTTCCGATCTTCAGGCAGGGAATACTCAGGAAGATGTCGTCAGCAGGAAAGACAAAATGAGCATTCTACAGTTCAGAGCATGGAATGTTAGATTCATTAACTGGGTAGGGAGGTTAGAAAATATGTAAAGGGAAATGGATAGGTTGAAGTTAGACATATTGGCAATGAGTGAAGCTTAGTGGTAAGCTGATCAGGATTTCTGTATTATAAATACAGTGAAACCCCAATTTTACATTTTCGTGTGGTCCATACTTTAAAACGTAAAATTGAGGAAAATGCCGACTTGCAGGAAATGAAATGAGGGTAGCAGGAGCAATCCATGAAAACAAAAAAGTGAGGAACGTGTCCATCAGGTGCAAACTGGAAACGAAACGTGTAGACCCAAACCGGGCCCAAAATTAGGCCAACACACTGGAAAGAGCACCGCACCAAAGTTGGAACACCCCCAAAACGCATGCATTGTACTTAAGAATGCACACAAATAACAGAGTATCATGCAAGAATGACACTGATCCCCAGCAGACTACATGACAACCTCAAAATTGACACAAAAGAACATTTTTTTCAGTCCACAGTTTTTCCTTTATTATTATTATTATTATTATTATTATTATTATTATTATTATTATTTTACTTTGAAATTTATTTGTTTGCAGAGTGTGAACACTATACTGGAGAAGCATGTGACTGATAATGCAGAACTTAGTCAAAGGCTTACCTGTCTTTTAGAGGAACGACAACAATTGCAGGGGCAGATCAATGACATGCAAGTTCAGTTACAGAAGATTAAATCACAGTTGAAGGTAAGTGTTCTGACTGGTGTGAAAAGCGGTCCTTGTAATTGATGTATTTCATTTTCTCAATCAAATCAACTTCTAAATACTCTACCTTGTTACTTCAAACATTCTTTTCTACTTTGTGCTGCTGCCATTTATCTTTAATATATCTTCTTAACTTTCACTTGGTTTTCTTTCTTAAAATGTTTCCTTTCAGTATATTTGTTGGCAATCATTCTGCTAAATAAAGGAATAAAGGTTGAAAAAGTTTTGTTTTCCTTATTTTCAACAGTTGCAGTCAGGCATTTTCCACTCATTGAGGTCATTCAAAACAACTTCATTTAACTATATTTGTGCCCAGCAGGTTTTTGTTAGCCTTTTCAAAACTACATTTCGATTCCTTCTAGGCATTTTCTGTCAGTTTTGAACAGTGTCTTGTATTCATGGCTATTCAGTGTAGACTCCACATGATAATTTTATATCTCTTATATACGTATATGTCAGTCCTGATGGTCTGAGGGTAAAGAGCTTGAATGGAAACCTAGGCAGACATACTATAGAAACCAAAGAAGTTACAGTCTAATGTCTTTGGTTTCTATAGTATGTCTGCCTAGGTGTGTTTGCATCTGTGTAAATGTATGGGTGTGTGTGTATTTGTTCACCTTCCTTTTCTTCCCCCAAGATAAGTCTTTCCTCTCCCGGGATTGGAATGGCTCCTTACCCCCTCCCTTGAAACCCTCATCATTTCCTTTTCCCTCTCCTTCCCTTCTGCCTGAAGAAGCAACTGGATTGCGAAAGCTTGCGTTTATGTGTGTGTGTGTGTGTGTGTATTCATTTATTTATTTGTGATGCTGTCACACCTGTGCTCCTTCGCCTGGTGAGTAACCTTCGTCTATTTTTTATATATGAAAGTTATAATTAGCTTGATTTCAATTATTTTTCTTTTTTAATTGGTTGTTGGAGGAAAAATGGGAAAACCCAAAGTAACAGCTGAAATATCAAAATTAGTAATATTTTTAATGAGCATTGCCACCTTCGATTAGGTTTTTATGTGCTGCCATATTGTTAATCTGTTTGTGATTAAATTTTGCACACTTGAATTTCAAAAGACAATGAATGGCACTGTCTACATGGTAACTCTTCCAGTCTTACATAATAATTCACACAGTGGTTTCTATACCTACAATATGACTCGATGGCTTCTTGTTGTGTACCATATCAAACATATTGGATAGTGGGACGAGTAAATATCACATAAACAGTAAAACGGTGTGTATTAGGAACTAGGAAGCATGGTTCAGTTGGCCAATGTAAGTTCAAAATTCCAAAATCTTTAAAAACTGGAGGACAGTCATTGATTAAGCCAGAACAATATTTCCATACTGCAAATTACGAACCAAATAGAGAAAAAGAATAGATTTAAGCATAAGATGAATTTCAGTCATTTTGACTATGGCATTAGTCATATTATAGAGGAAAACATTCCTGGTAGGGAAAATATATATAAAAAATAGATATGGTTTACTTACCAAGCAAAAAAGCACAGTTATGTAGATAGCCACACAAATAAAACGTACACAAACACACAAATGCTGAGCTTTCGCAACCCTACGTTGCTTCTTCAGAAAAAGAGCAGGGAAGGAGAGGGAAAAGGAAAGGATATGGGTTTTAAGGGAGTGGGTGAAGAGTCATTCCAGTCCCGAGAGAGGACAGACTTACCTTGGGGGAAAAAGGATAGGTAAACAAACACACATGTACAAGACACATCCTTGGTGTGTGTGTGTGTGTGTGTGTGTGTGTGTGTGTGTGTGTGTGTGTGTGTCGCACGCGTGCATGTGTATATGTATGTGGGTTTGTGTGTTTGTTTACCTATCGTTGGAAATGAGTTTATGGCTTTCTTGGCCGCGAGATCCCTTGCGGGATTGTTCGGCCGCCTTAATGTAAGTCTTTTTATTTGACGCTGCATGGGTGACGTACATGCCAATGAAGATGAGATGATGATGATTAGGACGTATCTCTCAAGATAAGTCTTCCCTCTCCTGGGGCTGGAATGACTCCTCACCCACTCTCTTAAAACCCATATCCTTTCCTTTTCCCTCTCCTTCCCTGCTCTTTTTCTGAAGAAGCAACCTGTGGTTGCAAAACCTCAGCATTTGTGTGTTTCTGTGTGTTTTTATTTGTGTGTCTATCTATGTACCTGTGCTTTTTTACCTGGTAAGTAAACCTCTATTTTTTCATATAAATTAGTCATTCATTGCATATCGATAGGTTCTCTTCCATAACTGTAAAAATGGATCCTTAAAAAAAGTTCACTTTTTAAGATGATTTATCATTTTAATAACATTAGAAGAATGATCATTTACATTTTTTGCATGTTACAATCATTTAATTATGTATGTCATTTTCACTAGGTGAGTGATGCCGAGAAGAGAAATTCAGATGCAAAACTGGTTGCTGAGAGGGCTGCATGGGCTCAAGAGCGTGCCACATTACAGCTGGCACTTTCTCAGGCAAAGGCAGAGTCTGAGATGCCTGTGGGAGCTGAAGCTGTAAAAGATACTGAGCAGCGAGTAAGTATTACATTCTGAATATGACCACTATGACTCTGTATGAGAGGTTGTATCAAGTATTTGTTTAACTCCTTTTAAAAATTCAAGCTATGACCATGAAATTTGGTAATTCTGTTTTTCCTTCTCTTGTCCTCTTCAGTATCACATAGTACTGCAATTCTTTCTCCAATATATGCTGTTAGAAGATGTAGCAGTACAGAAATTTTTTGGAGTGCATCATGACTTCTGGACGATAGCAAAACGAGAGTATATTGCATACAACTTAGGTTGACGAAATTGTTTTGTTTATATGAATGGTATATTTATACCTAGTAATTTTTATTGTTGCATGTTTTCACGTGAACGCACTGGAGCAGCGGGATTTAACCACAGTAAGATGGCGTACGCTTCCCTGGGCATACTAACAGCGTGGAAGCAAAGAATAAACGGGTCGCCCACGGAGCATAGAAGCGTGTTAAAAAAAAAATAACACTCTATGTAAAGGAAAAAAAATGAAGGTGTCGGTAGGTCAAGGTTTTGCTACCAAAAAGTAATGTCGATTATTATAAAGAAAAAGTAAATCAGCCATCTAAATGTGATTTACATGATGAATTGATGCATTCTGGAGAGCCGAACGGCGAATTAACGGAAAGGGCAGCCACTTTAAGATGAGATATCAAGGGTAAAGTGCCGTAATTTAATGTTTATCGAATTCTTGTTGCATACTGGAATGCGCCAGTTAGTAATTTATGCGGTATCTTATGTGGTTTTATTCCACGAGTAATTAATTAATCAGTAATGGAACATAATCCTTCGTCTTATTTTTACGAGAATTTACTCGTAAATCAAGGAAGTATCTGGTCATGAAAGTTATATTTCATGCATATGGTTGAATTTCTTTTGTTATCAGTTTGATGGTCCACAGAATAACTTCTCTTAGCCATGTGTATAATTACGATCTATTCGTAATGGAATTTTATAGTTACCCTGTATAATACAGTGGTAAGTTGATTTTATTAAAATTTTTGGACATAGCAGATAGTCTGATTTTTGTAGTTGGGAATTAGTGTGGATGGTAGATACTGTCGGAGGCTGCGTGTTGTCCGAAGTATCGTGAGTGTGACAGAGTTCCACTCATATTTATTATTGATAAGTTGGATCTATACTGCTTATGGTCCATATTTGAAAATTAATGCGTGGAAATAGTATGATTCACCGGCTAAGAGCAAGAAGGGCAATTAAATGTAAAGTTACTTTCATGACCAATACAAAGCTTTTCTTATTAAAGTGAAAAGTTGTTTTTGTTTATTAGACGCCGCATAAGATCTACAGAACAGAATAACAATGATTATTCTATTTGAAGTAATTACGGTACTCCATTTGGGTAGTAACTAAAGTAAAACCTTACCTATTGCCGACTACATTCATTTTCTTTCCTAGGCTGTTATTAAAGATCAACAGGCAGACTCCTATGGGTTGTGGGAAACCAGACCTTTTGAATGATTAATTTCGCCCACACCTGAAAAACGGCCCTCGCCTTTATTTTGTAATTTTAATTATGAGAGGTGTCCGGAAAGTGGTGGTGGCACTGTAGGTTATTTTCTGTTTTTGTTGTAAAAAGATAGCCTAACCAGTGAGGATAGGTATTTGCAAATTTAGAGTCTGGCCAGGATTTGTATTGAAAAATATAAGACTTTTCTTTTAAATAAATCGATCCCTGTGGTCGAATTTAAAGTAAACTTGCAGTGTAACTTATTGTAGTAGTTTACAAATAATTGACCTACGATCGCTAATGCTACATGGAAGTATCATTAGCGAGCGTAATTTGTCAAAGTAATATTTCTTGTCTATATTAAAAGTTTATTATTATTTGTTACTGCGATCGAGCAGTATTACTGGTCGACCGCAGCAACAATAAAGTGTGTTGGATTTCAGAATTTTTCAACTTTATTAGTATATATTACTCTTTGAAGATAACGACTAAATGAACTATGTTCGAATGATTAGTCACAATTTTTCTGGACACACACTGCGACCAAAAAGGCCCACTGAACTGAGTTCTTCTGATTATATATTTTGTTTATCAGATGCGTTGACTTTTAGTTAGGTGGCGCAGCGATTTATATCTATGTGTTCGCTGAAACGAAAGACTATCGGGATGGCGACACAGGGCTGAAAACTTTACCACCTAAGTCGAGCAACACCTTAAGTAAATATTATTCCACTCAGCAAGGGTAACGGTGTATTCGACCTTGGTAATAAAAAATAAAAAAAATAAAAAATATTTTCTCCCGATTGTTACAGCGGAACAGAGATTGTAGGAGTTCAGAGATTTGTACCACTGAACACTATGGACAATACGTACCACTGAACACTATGGACAGTACAAAAATATATATATTTTTTTTTATTAACGTGAACTGAGAGTCTATGGTAGTGAACTTTATCCTATGATTTCTAGTACAGGTCACGACGAACTGCTACAAAGAGCATAGAGTTAGTGTCACCAGAACAGCTGTTTCACTGTTATGCTACTTTCAAGTGATCTGCATAATCTGTTTTTTCTTTAAACTGAGTTGTCAAATGTTGTTTCATTGTAGGGCATAAAAAACACGTTGTCATTCAGAAATGTCTTGTCACGCAATGTTTCTGGGAAAAGATGTAGAAGTCACTGGGTACAATGTTCGGAGGAGATGTCGGGGAGAAGGTTGGGACAGATTGATGATATGTTCATATGATAATTACTACATTATGAATGTAATCTGTTGGCACTAGGGCAGCCAAAAATATACCCAGCTTGATGATGGCTGGGTCTTCACCATTTTTTGCATTTAAACAACATATACAATGAATAGACGACGACCAGTGCTCATTAATGAGATGTAGAAGACTGTTTCATTGACCTTCTGTGCCATAAATATATACGTAATAGTTGTGGATTTGCAGCACTATTTAATGTAAAATTAGGTTTTATATTTAAAATATAGAATGTGATAGGTTCATTTACTCACATGAAATAGGATTATGGTGCTCATACACAGTTTACAAGATTTAAAAAATGAAAATTCAGAAAAAGAATATTCATTCTGTATAAAGTACATTGAAAAAGAACTGAAACCTATTTTCTAAATACCAAACAACATTTTGCGTCAGATTAACAGTACAGCAGGAACAGGAGCACTTTCACTGTTTGCTGTACAAAGGCCTTGAAGCAACATACAATACACACTATGTGGTGTGACTGAGTATATTTTAGGAATAACCACCACATAATCGTTTTGTAAGTTGGTTCAAACTTTTGGAATATAACTTTTTTTTCTGTTGTAGAGGCCCAGTAATACTGTTCCTCTAAAACTGTTTTTTCTTGTATTTGCTCGGACAATCTTCACAGAAGGTATCCAATGGATAATAATGAAGGAGACTTTTAACTAGATATTAATCATTTCGCCATTAAATCAAAACTCTTCAAGAACTTTACACTGAACAAAACATAAGGGTTTATTTGTACCCGACTCATATGTTTCATTAATATTAAACAGTCGTAACAGCTCTCATTCAAGCTCTATACATAAAATAAGTTCCGAGTCCATAGCTCATAGTAGTCCAATGATCTATAACAAATGACAATCCTTGTCTTAAGTTCATGGATCACATAACATGACTATATTTCTTCTTAGGCTTCACAATTATTCTGCATCCTGACAGCTTTTACAATATCATTGGGACTTGTGGTTTAACTGCCTATACATCCACTTTGACAAACAAAATATCCAGGGCAGTAAACATTCTTCCAGTTATTAAATTATCCCCAAAAATAAATTATTTTGTCATCTCGGATGATTCAGTAGGAATGTAATGTAATTTGTTACACTACAACTAGAGCCACATCTATATGAATTAATGAAACACAGTCAATATACTGAATTTCATATAACTGAACTAATTACTATGTCATTTTGATAAAATGGACAACAATCGTGACATGTTGTGTAACATTTTATATTTAAGAAACGACTTTTCATTTGATGTCAAACTGTCAGAATGTTAGATTTTTACTTCTTTTATAAATTTAGTTTTATTCAAGACTATTCTTAATTTTCAGGTAAACCATCTATTTGGGAAATATCTGAGAGCAGAAAGCTATCGCAAATCCCTTATTTGGCAGAAAAGATATCTTTTGGTTGTTCTTGGTGGATATGAAGATACAGAGTCCAGTACAATCAGAAAATTGACACAATTTGCAGAATCCACTGGATGCAAGAGACGCAGTGATAAACAACAAAAGACAGTGCTCAGAATTAGTTTCAGGTACCTCTAATTATGAAGCGTTTAGTCAGTTATGTTACATAAACAACCTATTGCTCATATTCTTTTGTAGGCATGAAAATTGTGTGCATGTGGCTTGGTCTAAAAGGTAAGAGAGTGTGTGTGTGGGGGGGGGGGGGGGGGGGTGAACAGTTACGTTTGATCCTTCAATTATTTGTATAAAAACTAGGGTTGCCAGATTAAATGAGAGAGGGGGGGATGGATTACCTTGGGATTTTAATGACTATTCTTTCCG
Source organism: Locusta migratoria (assembly GCA_026315105.1). NCBI lineage: Eukaryota > Metazoa > Arthropoda > Insecta > Orthoptera > Acrididae > Locusta > Locusta migratoria. Next base: position 218,298,143 of record CM048745.1, on the reverse strand, counting down.
CTTAATGTTGTTACATTCAAAGTTAATGTATAACTGAAACAGGAACATTGGTGTCTTTAATACTTATTTTTTTTAGCATCACATAACACAAGACACATTTTTCAGTAACCAACTAAATGAACAAGAGCAAAATATTATATAAATACTAAATAAATTTACTGTGATTTCCTACACTAAAAGAAAAGATGTTATTATTTGATATTTAGTTATAATGCATAGGAGTAAATCCGGATATATTTTGTATTTATTTATTTCAGTTTACTTTGCAAGCTCCCTACCTGCCCTACTCCTAAAGCATTGTAAATAGCTTTGTTCCTCTCAACAATGACTGGGTATTCTTGAATATATAAATGCTATTGAAACTGATAGGATTAACATTTATTGTTATTACACATACTTCACATGCATAAACATGAATTTCACCTGGATATCAAATTACTGTGTACCACTACAAATAAATTAATCAGCGTAACAGCCTCATTCAAAAAAGAAAAGAAAAAACCTCAACCGGTTAGCTTGACCGGCCTGGCCAACGACTCGACTGCAACTCTACTGACTACAGAGCTCTACTGCGCCACTGTTGCTGCTGTATACCAGCAATATTACCATCATAACTCTGCACAGCAAAGACAGTACCGTATATACAATTATATCACACATATCCCCACCGACATAAGACTGTAAATCTAACATTTTCTGGGTACACAGACTTGTAGCAACAGTCTCCAAAAAAGGAAAACACAAAATGTAAGAAAAACAGAAAAAGATCACAGTTTGACAAAGGGTTGGGTTAATTAGCATTGTTATTAAAATTAGATAATTTATTAATAAGATCTTAATTAGTAGGACAACAGTTTATCAAAATGTGTCACTAATGGTCCCTGAAATTTAATGAAATTAAAAAGGTGAGTTATACTGCTTACAATTCCTAATAATTTGTGAAAATATTGCAAAACTGATGATATTTTGAGGCAGCACCACTAATGGACTTACACAGAGTATGAGATGCAATACAAATATTATACAACCCAGAAATTTTCTAATCATTGTCATTAAAACTGTTAATGCAATATCATCAATAATTTCTATATCAAAACTAAATAACTTCATTAAAAAAATTATATACAGCATGCTATATGACAGCATACTAATAAGCTGTCTGTTATAAGTTGTCTGCGTTAATTAATACCCTAGCATCCACAACAAGACTTTTACTAGTGTGTGAGAGTAAATACAAATAATATACAGGCCCTAGAACATCCTAATTAGCTTTATGAATATTGATCTACAAAAAGTCTCTTTCACTATCATCAGTAAGTATTTACATCAGTAACATGTAGCAATTCAGTAAGAAATAGCACTATACTGTTTAGATAAATGAAGAAATCCTAAATAACCCTTGGCACACAGCTAACAAACTACTTACACATACAGATTAATAGAAAATATTTACATACCTCATAAAATAAAATATAAATGAGCACATAAAGAAATCCTGTGGCTACACACTTCAGTAAGAGGGGGGGACAAAACAAGAAAAAACAAAAATAATGATCACTTCTCTAGTCCTCTGCTTTGGGCTCTATGTACGACATGAAGAGGTAGTAACACACAAAAGCAGTGTACACAAGCACAAGAAGGGTGTGGCATCGTCACCGCTGGGGACAAATTATAAAGACTTCATATTTTTTATACACATTGCACACATACTCTGCCATTTTTGTTTGAAAAGGGAAAAGAAGAAACACTGCACTTTACTGTATGTTGAGCTGGCTTTCACATGCAAGGTAGTTGTTGTAGGTGAAGGGAAGTGGCATCGCAGCCGCTGTGGACTCGTAGCTCTCGAAGAAATTGCATCGTATGGCCCCAGAAAGGTGTTGCTGAACGAAGTCGCTGCCATACTTGTTTATGTTGTTTGGATGGCGCAAGACAACTGTCCGTGGTGTCAGCTCCAGCATTCCTTGCGTTGGCAGTCAGGTGGTGTCCACTCGACCCATAACATGCAAAACAATAGAAAACATCTGTAGCGTGCTGCATAATAAAGCACTCGCGTTGCGTGTTAGGCATTGCAGGGCTGCCACATCATGTCAATAATCAGGCACTATGCATTCTTTCATTCTATCATGAATAAACACTGTTTACATCTAGTAAATTAAAGCAACACAGTATCTTCACATGCGAAGTGTAGGCCTTACATACTTAATTACTCACTTTAACTACCTATTACAGTCCAACACAAATACACATTACAGTCAAAAATTGTGTTCATTGCACTTAACACGTGTAAAATTTTACTTCACTGCTCTTCTAGTGGCTAGTATGGTTTAATGTTCTCACATGTTGTAAACTATTATATTTTGTGTTATTAATGGTTTAAACCTCTACTGCATTCAGATGAACAATTCTTCTGATTCGAAATTGGCCTTTATAGCACTAATGAAATTTCTTTATCTTGTCATTAACACTTGAAGGTTTGGTATGTGTCTGTATCAAAATTAAATCTCGAACTTTGTATGTCAAAGGCTTAACAATTTTGTTGTGAGCTTGCTTCCTGCTTCATATTACATAAAACCATCTTTATTTTCTTCTCACCTTCCACACCTTTCATAATGTAAATTTGAACATCTCTTTGTCTAGGGTGAGCTAAATCGACTTCTTCTTGACTATCTACTATCCTTGACAAACCATCCGGTACAACATTTTGGTGTTGTGGTACATACTGAATTTCAAAACTGTACTCTTGTAATGCCATTGCCCAGTGGGTTAGGCAGTTGTGCATCAATTTACATCTGAACAAAAATGACAGAGCTATATGATCAGTCACAACTACAGCGTGTTTTCCAAATAGGTAATATCTGATTCTCTCAAATACCTAAATGATAACAAGCGCTTCCCTCTCTAAATATCAATATAAATATAAATTTACAAATCTTGAGATTGGTTTTTGTCTCAAATATGTCGAAGATACTAAAGATAAAAGTGAAGCATTGAATTAAAATTTGTGATGCTGCCAGGAATCGAACCTAGACCTCCAGGCTTACTAGGCATATGTCTTTCCACTAGACCAGCACACCACTAGCGATTAAGGCACCTTGTAATAGTCTTTAAGTACGACTTCCCGGCCGCATCACAAATTTTAATTCAATACTTCACTTTTATCTTTAATGTCTTTGACATATTCGAGACAAAAACCAGTCTCAAGGTTTGTAATTTTCTATTTATATTGATATGTATAAGCAATAAAGATCATTTAACTTACCCAAAGCACAGACTTGCAGACATATACACAAATAAAAACACACACAAACGCAAAAATTCAAGCTTTCACAACCGTTTGTTGTTTCATCAGGAAAAGAGGAAGGGGGGGAGGATGCGGGTTTTAAGGGAGTGCATGATGAGTCATTCCAATCCCAGGAGTGGAAGAAGGACTTACCTTAGGGGAAAAAAGGAAAGGTAAACAAACACACATATACACGCAAACACACCAAGGCACACATTTGTAAAAAACAAAGAGTTGAACAGTCCAACATGATGATAAGCTGCAACAGACACATAAGAAAGAGACATGCATACAACACTTAAGCTATCGGTCATGGCCTTATTCAGAAAATAGAACATCCACACAATCACACAGGCACACAATACAACCTTACAACTGTCATATCCAGCTGCCGCACCCTGAATTATGCTTTGTAGTGAGGAAATAGGGAGGAGGAGGGTTAAATAGGAAGGTTGCGTCATGGTGATTGGGATGGATGCAGCACAGCCTTACAGAGCATGTACATATGTGATGGCTGGAACGAGACGCAGCTCCATTCCTAAGCTGTGGTGTGGAAAATGAAGGAGTTATCATAGGTTGATAATTTCGGGATCAGAGAATGTACAGTAAGAATAACTTCCATCTGTGCATTTCAGAAGAGATGGTGGTGGGTGGGAAGATCCAGATGGCCTGGGTTCTGCAGCATCCATTGAAATCAAGTATATGCTCCGCTTCATGCTTTGCCATAGGGTTGTCTACCTTGTTTTTGGCCACAGTTTGGCGATGGTCATGCCTCCTAATGTACAACTGGTTGTTGGTCAAGCCAATAAAGAAATCTGCACAGTGATTGCAGCACAGCTGGTAAATTGCATGGCTGCTTTCACAGGTGGCCTGGCCTTTAATTGGATAGGTCTGTAACGTTACTGGAATAAGAAGTACTGGGTGGGTGGTTTGGAAAAGTCTTGCAGTGGGGTATTCCACAGGGATAGCACCCTGTGGCAGTGGTCTGAGTTTCAGCATGGCATAGGGATGAACTAGGATGTTATGGAGGTTGGGAGGGTGACAGAACACTGCTTTAGGAGGGGTAGGAAGGATCTTGGGCAGGATGTCTCTCATTTCTGGGCACGAGGAAAGAAAATCGAAACCTAAGTGAAGGATGCCATTTAGTTGCTTGCGTCCAGGGTAGTACTGGGTGACAAGGGGCAGTGCTATTTTGTGGATGGTTCCTGGATAGAGGGAGGGTTTGGGAATAGGGTACAGGAGATCTGTTTGTGGGCTAGGTCTGTGGGGCAGATTGTCTGTGAAGGCCTTTGTGAGACCTTCAGCATATTGAGAAAGGGAGTTCCTGTCACTGCAGATATGGCATCTATGGTTGGCCAGAATGTAATGGAGGGATTTTGTTGATGTGGAAGAGATGCCAACTATTAAAGTGTAGGTACTGTTGGTGATTGTTAGATTGAATATGGATGGAAGCGTGGATGGAGCCATCAGTGAGATGGAGGATGACATCCAGGAATGTTGCCTGGTGGGTTGAGGAAGACCAGGTGAAGAGGATGGGGGAGCAGTAGTTGAGGTTCTGAAGGAAGGAGGATAAGGTGTCCTGGCCCTGAGTGCAAATCATGAAAATATCACCAATATACCTGAACCAAACTAGATGTTTGGCATAGGAGGGTGCCATGCGGGTGCCCATGGCTTTAATGGTAAACTTTATCCCACAGCCAAAAGTTCCTAGCCCCAGTGTATTTAGCGGAGGTTCCATTGGCCCCTAAAGTCACTTTTTTTTCCAAAACTACCTAAAAGGTACCTATTTTTTCAATTTGGTCCCTAAAATACCTTTTTTTTTCAAATTGGAACACACATTTTGTCGTATTTTAATAACTCCAATAAAGCTTAACTGAGGCACCTTTCATGTTACAGCAAGCTTTATCCTTTGTCTCAGCATATTTTTCCCTTCTCAGCTCCTGCACATACAAAAGTGTCCTTTCAAGGGGAGTGCAGGGAGTGATGATAGGACATTGTCAACCACAGGGCGAGGAAATGTACGTGGAGACAGTGCTACACAGTGCCAGAAACTTTTGCATGACTTCCTCTTTATCTTTTATGTTAGAAATGACACATGGAAGTAGTTCGCATATGTTGGCAGTCGCTCCAATGAGGACAACTTGCGACTCCTACCAACAAAATAATATCGATCAGAGGCAGGACGTGCTGAGAAAGGAGCTTCCAACTTCAGCTGTGATCGGAAATTTCAGTTACTGAGATCGGCGGCATACCACGTTATTCTCAGCCACTGTATGTGTGTGTCAGTCACGCTACTCTGAATTTCATAGCTGCGCCAAAACCATTACACGAGCAAAAGAATTACAGCACTTCGGAAATCTGTTGGAACAGTAGGTTGTTAGCTGTGCCTGTGAAAGTCACGATAATACACTTGAGAGAATTAATTGGTATAGTAACTACTTTTGGATTGGCATTGTCTTAAGATATTTTATTAATCATTAGGTGTAAAGATGAGGTTTGCATAAGCAAGTACTTTCAAGTTTAGTGGGGCAGGCAAAGAATTGAAATTAAAGTTAACAAACGATGTTTTTAACTTTTAGATCACAGACAATGTGGAATACGGTACTGTAGATTTCAAAACAATTTTTTTTTTAATTTTTCTTTTTCTCAAAGAGTTCATACAGTCCATACAAACCCTTAAAACTGCGGATATATCAAAGTTTATAAACTATTCGAATATTATAGACAAAAAATTCCTAGCAGGAAAAATTATATATAAAAAATAGACGAAGATTACTCACCAGGCGAAGGAGCACAAAGTTGGTGTTCGCAGGGCTTAGTAAGCACAATAAAATAAATTGTAATGTTCACCTATTTGCTTTGATAATGATTTGCAAAGTAAAAACAGCCTACACAAAGGATGGGGCCCCCTCCACACCCACAGTAATATGGCAACCAACTCAAGTCACCTCCGTATTTGTTAGTTTTCTTATGGTGGATCACAGGATGTGAGAGCCGTTATGTTATCTGTACTGTTGGGTACGATCACCCATTAATACGGTGCATCTGAAGATAGTAGCGGTCGAAAGGTAAGTGAAGGGTAAAGGTATGTAAGGGCAGAGGAGAGAAAGTGCCAAGGCGAGAGCCAAGGGGAAAAAACCTCTGTGACAGTGGGGTAGGCTGCAAGGGCTGTAGCGGTATGCTATCTGTAACAGATCTTGCAAGGTTTGGTGATGTTAGTATAGGGTATATCTTGATAGCATTAGCTTTGCTAGGTTTGTCATAAAGAATCAGTCCGGTTTGTGCGAGGTTCTGCTGCAGCTAAACTCCTATGATGTCTCCTGAGTTGGCTTGATTGCACTTTATTTATATACTGCCAACTTGTCTTATCCTTTTTGGTCATCCTCAGAACATTAGGTCTTTGTTTGCTGTTGTGCATAAATCAAACTATGTAGTCAAAATATTCAAGCCTAAGGCTAAACTTTATGTAAACAAAACACATTAGCACAAAATAAATTAAATACACTAATAACTTCTTTAAAAAATAAATAAAGAAAAATGGGACATTGGGCAGGGTTGTTCATTAAAAAGAAATTTATTGATGTCTCGTATTTCATATCCCTGTTGGTCCCTTAAAAGTTCTTTAGGTCCCTTTTTCTTAACATGTTGGTCCCTTAAGTTGCTATTTATTTTTAGATTTATGCTAAAAACGCTGTACCTTCCTCTATCCTACACCTCTCCCCACTCCATTTTCAAGCTGCATCTCGTTCCAGCCATATCATAAGGCTGTATCCATCCCCACCACTGTGATACAACATTCCTATCCCACCCCTTCCCCTCCCCTCCCTTATTTCATCAACAGCAGCTGGTTGTGTAATAAAAATCGTGGTGTCTTACCAGAAATTCTATCATTTCAGATTGAAAAATAGGTTCTTTTTATGTGACATTTTAAATCTGACATTTTTTACAACTTGAAGAAGAAGGAAGGGTTTGGGAATTTGTGACTCAGAGTAAAGAAAACACAGAGGGACAAAATAACCCTAATAACATCTAAAGCAGTGCTACAACATTAGACAAATTACAGATTGCACAGAGTCATCCAAATAGTAATTCTTCCTGTACTCCATATGTATTTTAAATAGGAAAAAAATTCTGCTTTTACAGTGTGTGTGTGTGTGTGTGTGTGTGTGTGTGTGTGTGTGTGTGTGTGTGTGTAGAGAGAGAGAATCATTTTTATTTTAGATATGATAAAGATAACATTTGACTTTTCAAAGTGAGTATTGGAAAGGCATTTTACTTTTCCAACTGTGACATGGAATTCATAATGTTGCTTATTTTAATGATACTATAACTCATATCTCAAGCCCAGTTCTTTTCATTATGGGATAAATAAAACATGAGCCATGTACAAAGGAGTATTTTATTATGTTTTGTACATACATACTAAATCATCACTTCACTGGTTGGTTATAGTCATGACACCGTAATTGTGTTTTTTCTATCTTTAAATATTCATGCATCCCAGTAGAAACTGTGCTCATCTCCAGAGCATAATGTGTACTTATATATGATCCATGTTTTTATATATCAATATGAGAATCCTCTTGTTAGAAAGACTACAAAACTCACTAAAGCAAAGGTATGAAATAACATAATTGCACCGTAATAATTAGTATACATGTTAATTGATTGGGTTTAAAATAAAATCTGCAGTAGACAACAAAATGAAGTCCTTAAACAATTACTATTTTTATAGCCAGTTCAGAGTGCACTGTATTTCAGTGGAAATCTGTAAAATCATTTATTTGATGTTTTATTCTACAGATCTGCAGCCTTTGCTGTAGTAGCCATCCAAAGAATGAAATATCTCGTTAGGCGATGGAAGTATGGACGTCTGATAGGAGGCAACACAGTATTGGGACGAGCTTACAGTGAAAGCATTATTGGAGCATCATCTTATCATGGTAAGCAAATAGATTATATGTTCATAAAAACTGTGTTCTTTGACTTCTAAATTATTTATTTGTATATCTTCCTACACAAAATAAAATAATATATATTCATCTCAAGTACATTAAAATCTAATGTAAATATTAAACTAAAATAAAAAAACAGAGAAAATTAAGAAAGAAACTGTTCAAAAGGCTAATGTTTGTCAGGTTCAGGGCTGTGGTGATCATGATAATGATGATGATTTTACTGTATTTGTATACTGTGGTGGCAGCTGGTTTATAAGACCACAATAGCACATGAACACACAAATTGTTGGCTGCTTGTGCATTTACTTATTATTTTTGTTTGAACACTGTTAAATATAATACAGATGCAGTAATTTTAAATAAACTGCACTTAAGTCTACCACGCTGTGCTTCATCACAGCTTGTCCGATTCTGTGAAACTTGGCATTGTCAGGAGCACACTACTTTGGTGTGGGCCTTTACAGGTGTTTCTGTGCATGTGCAGCTGGTGTGATGTCATTGCCTTTTGGGACCAATACACAGGGACTTAGTAGACAGTGTGCACATTTCATTCTGTGCTCAGCCGCTGGGTGGCAGCTCCGCTTCAAGTGCAGAAGACACTGTAGCCGGCTCTCCTTCTCAAATAACTGCAGCTGACCTCTTATATGGACATAGGATTTATCGAAACCACATCACAATTAAATGTCAATTAATGATAAACTAATGAAAACTGTCTGCCATGTGCGGTTTTAATATGTTCTTAAACGGTGCGTGCGAATTTGTGATTCTTTAGGGGCCCATATCTCAGGTTCTATTCATCTCAGAGTGAAGGGGTAAAGTGTTCTGCATAGATCTTGGCCTAGTGATCATTTGTGTACATATTAGAAGAATGGGTATACTATAGCTATCATACAGTACATCGTCAAAATTTTCAAAGTTACACACATCCTTGAGCCCATCCAAATTGAGCAAATCAGTTAGCTTTTGTACATTATGTGTAGTTTATGGCGGGCCTTAAACAGATTGCAAAAGCACCATTCATTCACGGGCGGTTCCTGAGAAAATCTAAAAAAAGCCATGATTTTTGGGTACCCAAAAAACAAATTGTGGGGACGGTCACTTTGATACTTTCTATTCATTGCAAATCTTCAAAATTTTTACATATGTTCTTATGATGATATTCTCGGGGCAGTTTTTAAATTTTTTCGATATTGTTGTCCGTCACCAAGATCCAGAGGTTGAAACTTATCATAGTTTTGCACAAAATCACAAAACCTGATTTATATTCGTTTTAGCACCATGAATCGCAAATATCTAAATAACTAACCATAGAAAGTTGTTCAAATATTTACAATACATCCTGTAGGCATTTATCTATAAACAAAATTTTTCAGTTTTCATAAATCTTAGTCCACTAGTAAGATACGGCCGAAAAACCACTATATTTTGCTAGAAAAAGTGTGTTTTGTGCTGAAAGATGGTGTTCGGACAGTTCTGAAACTTACCATGCCATTTGAAAAAAGATACTCGTCAATAAATTTGATTTTTGTACATCTTAAAGATTGAAATCTTCGGTCGATGAAGGGGTGATTTTTGTTTTCATTTACTTTACAGTTAATATGCAGCATTCTCTTTAGTGAACTATTGCAACATATTTTAGAGTTTGCAGAAGTAAAAACAGATTGTGTAGACTTCTCGTATGGTTGATTTTAGGTTACCAATAGCTGCGTATGAAATGTAGATGACATTTTATTTAAAGCTTAGAGCAGAATGATATCTTATGTGGTTCTTGAGGTATCGGTCCGTGAATGATAGCACACGACAGTAATAGCAGGGTGTCCAGTGTCCTGGAAAACCGGGAAATCTCAGGGAAAACTTGGGGAATTTTTGTATTTTCCCCAAAACCCTGGAAAAGTCGTGGTATTCAATATGCTTTTCGGCACAAACATTTGTTTGCCTTCCGCTTGGCTCATTGCATTTTTCTCAAGAATAGGTTCGTTTGAGTTGCAAAAAATTTATGTTGCCAGTTTCTTACTATCTTTAACACGTTGGCTGCCACGATGACGTCAGAAGTGCGCCAGAGACGCTTGCTGTGGCCGTCGCCAGCCACACAGCAGCCAACGTGTTTCTGCACATGCGCGGTCTCCACCAGTTGCAACTGGAAATGCCAGCTCAAATGCCTGTTTCTTGTACTTTGTGTTTGGGCCACCTGTAGCGCTAGTTGACTCGTTTACCCTCTAACCTGCATTGATGAAAGGTTTACACGAGCCTTTATTTGTAGAACCGTATTCAAGTGCTCCTGTGGCTGTCACCTCAGGTGTATTGTGTAATGCGACCTAATATCACGTATTTGTCGAAAACAGAAAATTAATTTTAACAAGCTCCACTGTAGATGTCTATTCTGACTGACAAAAGTAGTATTTTTTTTCTTTAATATATAAAGGATGTGGTTAGACAGGAATATAAGAGGACAGCTTAAATTATTGCAAGTTAATAAGCAAGAATGACATCTACAGCCTAGCTTGTCAAAAGTACTTCACCCTTTTCTACAAATATCTCATATAAGGCCCTGTTATACAGTACACCTGAGAACCGTGGTACCAGTCGAAAATGGTTCTATGAATACAGGAAAGTAAGGTTTACGGCTTCAGTAATGAAACACGGCAACAATACTTAGCACTATGCCTTTTAAGATTGTACTGGTTGGTTAAGTACAAATATTTATGTGACGTTCACATAAGTGGCATTCTGTGTATTTTGAGCCATGCTGTGTCGTATTTTAAAGGTTATAAGGTACAAAACCACTGAAACTTCCACATGGAAAACAGTCGTGGTGATGTGTGTGTGTGTTTAATGGAACATGCCGTACTTTACAATCTTAAGACAATTACAGTGCGAGAGAGGCAATTAAATCCTAGAAATAGCCTACATTACTTATGTAAATGTTTGATCTTCATCTCGAAAAGTTCTCAATATGTTTTCATGTAAAGCATAACATATGTAACTCGTTCAGTGTTTCATTAATCAAGTAATAGCTATAGCAAAACATGAATAATATTTAATGAAATTATGTCAAATTGTTAAACAAAGCTCTTAAAAAATAAATTCAGACACTAGTTTCCCCATTATTGTCCTGTTTTATTTTACGTGTTTTGATTAAATAAATGGGACACATTAAATTAAATTGTGGCATTTATTATGTCAGAAATTTCACCGTTGATTGGTACTAATTATCTGCTAATCAATAAATCAACATGAGCTAAAGTGGTGGTGTACCACTATTGAAATAAATGTTTCAAATCTTGATTTAAAATAAGCATTTTTTTATTATTATTATTTAACTCGGAGTAAAACACTCATGTTCCTGTATATCAAATTTGTAGAGTTTGTCACAAAATGACTCAAATATAGTTACTGACTAAGCACAATATGACCCTGGAAAAATACAAAAATTGACCTGGAAAACTCAGGGAATTTTATTTTTAATAATCGCTCCACACCCTGAATAGCTTCGGAAACGCTATTTCTGATTGTGAGGTAACATATCTTGATGAATAGGAAATGACTAAAATGTTATGTGTATGTTGTTTAGGTGTTTTATCTGGAAAATCCATTTCCTGTTTCTGGAAATGTGTATTCATTATCGCGATACAATACAAAAATCATAATTTTTGGTATCAAAAGACCCGACTGCATGCATTGGCAAATCTATACTTCTATTCATGGCAAATTGTCGAAATTTTTACGAAGTGTTTTAATATTATTATTCCGGAAAGCTTTGAAAGTTTTTCCGATAATACTGTTCATTACCGAGATCTGTAGATTCCAAGTTACTGCACATATTTATGGCAAATATGCAGTGTTATTAATCCCTTGGTATTTCATCAACATTCTCGTCTTTCAGACCACTGGACGTGCAAAATTCGTCATCGTAATGGTTGTATCAACGTGAACGACTTGAATTATCATGAAATAGCAACATCATATAAAACTAAATTCTCAGCTGGACTCGAAAATATTTACATGCTTTTTATGGAACAATATTGATATTGTTTAACAATGTTCTTTGAAATAGTTAAGCGTGTTTAGCAATCCTCTGACGTGAAGCTCTTTTTAGAAAGTGAACTACTACATAGTCAATTTGGTCTGACATTTGTACAAATGTATCAAGGTATATAAAATAATATCCAAATTTTACTCACCATTTATTTCATGTTATATAAGCAGTACATTCTGATGTAACAGGAAAGAGATGGGAACCAGCTGAAAAATGCTCCTGCCGGAGCACAGAAAAGGTAAATTTGTTCCCTGACACAAAAGTGTGGGACCAGCTGCCTCAATCCTCATTCGGAATTCCTCTCCAAAAATTTTGACTTGCGAACATATTTGCGCTTTTTTCGGCTGAATGTGAGTAGGATAGAGACAGTGCAACAGGCAGAGAGAGAACCATATATGATGGAACAGAGAAAGTGTCAGTTCAGGAGAAAGGCATATGCATGAAAACAGCAGTGGGAAGCAAAACGAGATGTCGGAAGTCAGGAACAGTGGCAACAACAAACTAAGACAGATGCAGATAGTAGCAACTGGAGCAAAAGAAAATACATTGGGAAACTGAGACGAATGGAGACTGTACATAAAGGATGAGCTTGCGGCTCTCCAATACTATATCACGAAACAATTTGTCCAATTTTTCCCATTCCCAGTACCTGCATGCTAAAGTTTTCCAGACTACAGGTCAAACCCTAAGTGAACCATCCCCATGGACATATGTGTAAAGGAGACAATTGTGATTGAAGGCAATAAAAGCCGACTCTAAGTGAGAAAGAAAGGATACTGGTAACAGGACAGGAAATGAATGGGACAATGTCAGTGGGGCAGAGAGACGATTAAACTAGCAGAAACAGACAGCCACGAGGAATCGCGTGGGAAAGGTTGACACAGACAGAAAGCGGCAGGTTGAGAGATAGCAAACAAATGGACAGACAAATATAAACACTGACAGTGAGACGACATCAAGCATGAGCAGTTTTCAGCTGGTGTTCAGTATGGCCTGAAGGCTAAAGGTACGTAGTGTTTCAAGCATAATGATTGGCTGTGCTGGTTTGCATTAATATTTTTTTCTCTTAGTTTTGTGTTCGAAACAGATTCTGGGACCAGCAGTGATATTCATATTCGTACTTGTAAAATATATTTATCGAATTTTTTTCAGAATGTGTCACGATTTCAGAGGGTGTGGTGAGCCAACAACCTAAGACCACAGCTTAAATAATATTCATAATTCCTCACTTGTAAAAAAATATTTACTCTTTATTTTTTAACATTTGTGATTACCTACTGAGTGGTTAGGTGGCAAAATAATAATACAGCTTATGTTGCTGTGACAAATATATATATATATATATATATATATATATATATATATATATATATATATATATATATATATATATGTTACAAATAATGAACTGTTTGAGATGAGGAATGGAGGATTGGATATGAAGTGCTGGTACTACGCAAGTCTCGCGTTCACCACTGACTCAGCCGTGTGCCTGTTCTCTGTAGGCAGGATGCAAATATTTAACAAACTTTTACAGACGTACTAATATCTTCTTGAGTTATACACGTGGACAGGATACTTCATAAAAAGAAAGTATGTACTTTCTTACTTCAGGGTAAGAGAACTTGTGAGTGATAACACTTCAGTATATTAATATATGCCTGACCAAATGGAGAGTACCAAAAGCTTATACTGTACAGTATTTGGTTCTTGCCATAAACCGTTGGTAATTATGTCTAAAACAACAAAATTCCACAAAAACAGTTCTTTCCTTCATCAGAAAAATTATTATTATTATTATTATTATTATTATATTGGTAGTGACTAAATTGTACAAATTTGTTCATTATCCTAACTTTTATAAAATGTGTTATTGAGAGTTCTGTGTTTATCTGAATCTAAAAAATTGTGAACACCTAAAATGTATTCTCGTGTGCCGCCATTGTTTATATAGTATCTGATTAGAATCCACTGGTCTGTCGGGCCTGGTGGTCTTGGGGTAAAGCGCTCAACTGGAAACCGAAGGGTCACAGGTTCGAAACCCAATCGGCTCTCAGATTTTTTTAGTCTGAGTTTTAACCCATCCTTCACCTCTCAACAATGTGAGGAGTCGCCAGAAATAACACGTGGTTCAGATTCCACGTTAAGCTGTAGGTTCCCTTTCCCTGGTTGAATAACTGGCGTAGGCTAGGGACACGCAAGTCTCCGAAGTGGCGTCCATTTGAAAGACTTGCACCAGGCCAATGCGCCACACAAAATTATTATCATCATTATTATTATTATCTACTGGTATGCATCACACACTTATTGTGGAATTCTGCTCTTCAAAGTCACTAGCAACAACACTGTGGGTATTGATGAGTCAACAGCATCCACTTCATAAGCAGGTTGTGTTTGTGGTCAACCCATTGCCCGCAGTCACCACTGTAATACATGTCACCATCTTGTTGCGAAATGTGTGAGAGGCAGTAAATATAGTACAAAAATTGTATGCAGGAATTCTTCTTCGTCCAAATTCACCAATCATTGCAGAAGTATTCTTCCACTGAGCATCCAACCTCTTACATCCTACCATTCCCACTCCTCTTTAATATACTCACTGTTTAGGCAGTAGTCGAGACGCAGTGGCTGGGGATGGCAGGTTCGTGTGCAAAATTTGTGCCCGAGTGATTGTGTGAATATTTTGTGCTCTCCTTTTCTGATGCAAAGACTGCAGCAAAAACATTCAATGGTATAAATAAGCCTGTCTACGACTCTTGATGGTGAATTGCAACCTATCTTATTATTATTATTATTAAAAAAAAAAAAAAAAAAAAAAAAAAAAAAAAAAAAAAAAAAATTTGAATTCAAATTGATATATCTGCCCCAAAACAACTACCACTACTGCTACTGCTGCTGCTACTACTACTCCTTGGTGGAGTATTTTTGTTTGATTAAGCAGAATTTTTCTAATTATATTGTAA
The DNA here is from genome assembly GCA_026315105.1 of Locusta migratoria. Lineage (NCBI taxonomy): Eukaryota > Metazoa > Arthropoda > Insecta > Orthoptera > Acrididae > Locusta > Locusta migratoria. The sequence continues at coordinate 218,282,906 of CM048745.1, read as the reverse complement.
ATTAAAGTAAAAATGATCAGCATCCCAAAGAAAATTTGTAATGTTTGCGCTCTTATACATTAGCAAAAAGACCAAATTCTCCCTTCAAACTAATGAAAACTGAACTAATATATAAACATCTTAAGGGTATGCTGCCAGGTGAAGCCATCAACCACCATCGTTTCAACAGCAGCATACCCTGCCATTCACAAGGCACAATGTGCAGTTGTGCCTTGAGAATGCCTGGGTGTGCTCCTGTCGAAATATAGGCAGTGGTCGACGACGTCACCTGGCAGAATCACCACAAGTTGTTTGAACAATCAGTACAACGTGAAAAATTAAGGTTTCACATTGAACTAAAGTACATCATTTAACACCTCTGCCCTCCTATTTACCAGTTCATGCCAGCTTTTTGTTGTTCTGTTTGTTTTTCTCACTTGTACACTTTACTACCAGGATTGCTGTGAAACTACTACAAAATATAGTAATACTTTTCTTGACTTTGTTGGAGAATCACGCCATGGAGTATGAACACACTAGGATTCTGGTACAGACGTCGAGATACTGGGACTGCGTTGTTATAGAGGCCATTGAAATTCCCACAAGTGACGACCTTATAAACCGTGACTCTGGCTATAATCTTAGCAAAGCTTGGGAACCAGCGATTGGGTTAATTAAGAGTAAATCTAGCAAACGTAACGAAGTGACGACCATGGCAGACAGAGCCCTCACACCGACGTCTCCTCAGACGCCGGCGCAATCGGTTCCACTGCGCGGCCGCAGCGCGGACCGCGGAGGGGTCACACTGCGGGCCGAGGGTATTTAAATGGCCCGCTACCGGGCTAGAACCCAGTTCCCTTCGAGCACCCGTAGCGTGCGGATCTCCGTGCCGGCGCGTCTCCAGGAGCTCAGTCCGTCAGTTCACCTGATGATGGCAACATGTATGATCGCCGAAATATTGTGCCCGTTGGACACTATAGACCGGCAGTACACCCGTGGATATTTTGATCATTGAACAATAGTGTTTTTGACTAGATTGTCCATTAAAATCTAATGAAATTACTTGCTAGTTGACATTTGTCATGTAATACTATGGTGTTGCCACATATGCAGCGGGCTAATGCTCAGCTGTAGACAATGCAAAAACATAGAAGGCAACTTGAAAAATGCTTTTAATATTATTTTATAATGTGGGGAAGTGTTGTAAGAAGCTGCCAAAAGTTTATGATTGCAATGTGAAAAGCTCTGCCATCAACTAATTTTAAATGATCAGTGACTGAACTGCAGCAGAAGACTTGCTTTGAAGTTTACAATTTAATCCCATGTTGTAACGTGACCACATGTGATGTCCTACATATCCTGCAAAACAGCATTCAACCATCTCTAGCAGAACTAAATTCATGATTTGTTTGTTCACAGCAAATAAAGCAATGAGCAACTCAAACAGAAAAAAATTAGATACATCGCTAAAAGCAAACGGTTGTTCCTTGGTATCATTGTTTAGCTTACCTGAAAATGTCCTCTAACTGGCTAGTGGCTACACAAGCTCCTGTGTTACGAACGACTAAGCAATTCTACTTGGCACTTAATTACAGGTTATTAATGACACAAGCAGACTCCAGTCAAGAAAAATAATCATAGGATGAAAAAGAAGAATAAATTTAAAAAAAAAGGCAATACTATTATGAAAAATATGTAGCAAGGTACATTTAAACAATTCAATTAACTTAGTAAAAACAACAATCAAAGTAATTTTATTTATAAATTCAAATAATCACATACGACAAGGTTCGTACTTTTGAACTTTAGCATGGAAAGCTATGACTTCACCACTGCACTACGCAGACACATTATTATTTTCTTCTAAGTCACACTACACACCTAGTAACAACCCTCAATTGTAGCCTATGGAGAAGTTGTTTTCATGTAAATCATGCAAAGCTTCCTAAATGTAAGCAGATGTAATACTTGTGTATATGGCATTGAATCACACCTCATGCGAAAAGATTCCGTAGTGTGTGTTTAGTGGAATGCATACTTAGTTTAAACCATTGTCTGTTAAGTGATGAAATGGAACATCAAAAGGCAGACCTTTGAATTGACAACAAAGCAAAGTAAGAAAGAGAGCCTGACAAGGAAATGGAATTGTATCGACTCATTGTTGTGGCAGTTTGGCAATGTGGAATGATTCAGGTGTAACATTGAGCACTCTGATTGCAGGAAAGCATAGCATGTAATTTGAATCAGACTATAGACAAGCTTTGAAAATTGGGTTTAATAGCATACAGTTTTAACTATGCCATGAAGTGACATTAAATATGCTTGCAAGAGTGGCATTAATTTGGAAAGTAAATTATGCTCACATGCCTTGAGAAATTTTGTGTCCTTTTTAGTTTATTTCATCTTTAAGATTCAAGTATAAGCAACCAATAAATATTACCTATAGGTCCTAGACGATGGGGGTCAGTGGCATCTTCCAACATCTGGGGATCAACGCACAGTCATGGGATGCAGTCACCACCGAGCAGAGATTCACCTGTACTGTCACAGTGGCAGCAGCACAGGTTAGTTACAAGTATAAACTCACACATTTTGCATTGTGCTCTGTTTCATTATATTTTAAAAACTTATTTAATATTGTCCTGTGTTATTTGTTCTTAATGTCAATACTTTCTAAGAGATAATAGTGCTAATTGGCAAACTTAAAAGGGTCTAAAGTATTTAGAACTAATGATATTTCTTTTCACACCTAATTACTGTAGCACTGACGATCCTTCTGTGCAGATTTAATCTAATTTCTCACCTGCTAAAAATATAAACATATTGGCATTTGAAAACTGGTTGTTGAATAGGGCCTGTTAATCCCCACACCTTTCATTTCACAGTGTTGCCAGTTTGCTTATGCTTGCAGCTGTATGCCACTTTTTAGTGTCCACACAATATGTCTTCCATATATCTAATTATTTTACTGTTGTTATGTAGGAGAAGATTTTGTTTGTTTTGTGATTTACATCCATATTCTTGTTACTGTTTAGACACTCATTATTTTAATTACTTTTACTAGTGCTATAGGGTGACCACAATAAAACTGGCCCAGAATATGTTAGAAACAGATATTTCAAGCCCTATTTGGCTGTTGTTTCATATCTCACATACTCTATCCCATGGCATTAAGTTTGAATTAACAAGAGGAGGGCAAAATTGAATACCGTGATACAACCCGTCGGCTTTCACCAATGACGTCGTATCTTGAGTCTCACAAGATACGTACGTGGATATACCAACAAACAAAACAAACCAAACACTATCAACGAATATAAACATACAAAATAATATTGTAATACTTATGTACTGTAGATAATAAGTAATCTGTGATTATCTTCGTAAATTACACATTATCACAACAATGTACCATCCATCACAGATCTCAGTCCTAAAATTCGCTCACTTTCAGAAAAGAGAGGGGGGAAAAATAAAAGAAGAAGAAGAAAAGAAAAAAAAAAAAAACCTCAGTTAACCTATACTTAACCATCAGAGAGAAGCTATAGATACTTTTTTAAACACAAAATCATAATCTATAATGTTCTGCTTGTAAACAATCTATCGTCTTTAACTCAGATATAACGTCATTTGCCAAAGCTGACGGGTTGTATCACAGACTTCAATTGACCCAAAAGGAGCAGATGTGTTTAGTGATCATTATGCGTCATAAAATTGCCATCAGTATTTTTAAGGAACAATGAACAATCTCAAGGTTGTTGTTTGGTGTGCAATGTCCACTGCCTGTGTTGTAACACAATTACTTTACCAGACTGTTAATACTCATTGGTATGTCCAGGAACTGTTCTGTTGGATGTAAATGAACTCGCAAAAGTTGAACAACTGAAGGCTGAAGAGAGGAGTGCAATCTTTTTGCCATGCCAGTCACCTGATCCCTCTCGCCCTGTAATTTTTATCAGTGGAACAAATTGTCAGACACCAGAATATGTACAGCCAAAGATTGAAAACACTACCTTTTTTTCACCCAGGTAGGATTTCTGTCCAAGTAGTCATCTTCGATTCCCCATTATCCAACATCAGGTGGAGTTGGACCATTGACAGCACTTTTCTACATTTCTTCACCACTCATCTCCTAGAATGTGTTTTGTTCCATTATAGGTTACACCTTCTTGCAAGGGAACCTCCCAAACACCCCCCACCCCCCTTAATTGTAAGTTGGCGCAGTGGATAGGCCTTGAAAAACTGAACACAGATCAACCAAGAAGTCAGGAATAAGTTGTGTGAAACTACGAAAAAACAAGCAAAATACAAAAACTGAGCAGTCCATGTAAAAGATAAGCAACGTCGAGCACATTGTGAGCATAGAAGGCACCGGAGTCCCATAGCTAGTGTGAGGAGCTGCAGAGTGAGAGGTCCTTGGTTTGAGCCGACCCACAGGCGAAAATTTTAATTTTTTTCATTTTCAGAACATTATCATCTGTCCGTCCGTCCATCCAATGCGAAGTAACTGCGCTGTAGTATGGGGACGCTATGCCCAAACAAACATCTAAACACATGACGTCAGTCGACTACAGTGCACGGTGAAGAGAGTATTTCTGCTGATGAGGCTCCTTGGCTGGTAGTTGACTGTCCGTTACTTTGGACGAGAGTGCATTAAATACGTGAGTTGTATTCCGTGGGCAATATGATTCAGCAAAAATAGCTCGCAACTTCAATAACAAGGACTTGAAAATATTTTCCAAACTTTAAGGAATCTATCAGTTCCTTAAGGGAGCGAACAATTGTCAAACATTTGTATGATTGTTTCCTACATTTGTTGATAAATAGTAAGTGTGGTGATGAAGATACCTTACTGATTGCTGCAGGGCTTTATGTACCAGATGATGAGATTGTTGACGATCTGTATGAAGAACACAAAGAAGAGATACTGTGACTTCAATCTGATGGTATTTCTTTGGGTTACGTGAAGGAAATGCTCCAATACAGATTACTGTCCAAACCAATTAAAAGACACAAATATAGATTATGGACTGAACTAACAAATAAATTTAAGAAATTTAAAGGGATGAAGGAAGAAAGCACAGTTAAATATTGCATAGAAGTCGTGGAACGATGTGGAACCCAAAGACAGAAGTTCAGTGCACTAGAAAACCATGTATGTCAACAATTTATTAAATCCAGAAATGAGTTAAGTGCAGAGCATTATACATACTTACAGATTTGAGGATTGAATTACGCAAAATAAATTGGCCTGGACTTCAAGGCTTCATCTCATTGGCTTTTCACGTTCAAAAGAAAATACAAAATTATGAAAGGAAAGATTACGAAATATGTAAGCAAGAACTACGCGAATAAACTGGAATTTTTAGAGTGTTCCAAGACGTTTGTTACAGAAACTAATGTCAGATTTCAACAGCATGAAGATGTATATATCATCAACACATATCAGTCCAATTTTAACTATGAAATGAAATCGACCCACTGTTATCATTAGTTGGAGAAGGTGACACGAAATGTACTCTAGACCAGCTGCATGCCACTTCACATAGTATATACCATTCAATATGCTCTGAACAAAATAGGATTTCTTTTACCTACATTTTATTTATGTTTGCAGGGAAAAAAGGGTGTATTTGGACCGCAAACTCGGCAACAGGTGTAGTTGTGCAAACTCCGGATGTCATTGTGAATTGCAGTGCATCAAGCAAAAAGGAAGAAAATATGAATGGAAGACTTTAATGAATGTGTGATTGCTTCTTTCTCAGACAGTGATTTTAACTTACTAATTGAAAGCTATATAGGACAGAAAGATCAGGCATTGTACAATTTTACTGTGGGAGTAGATGTGATTACCATTCCTCCTGGTTGAACACCTCTTGTGCAACCATTAGATGTGTTTGGCTTTCGGCAAGTGAAATACTTTGTGAAAAGATTCTATGATTTTGCAAAGCTGCACAGAGCAGTATTGTTTACATGATTGTGTTTTTATTAGTCAGGTTTTCACACATAATCAACTTTGCTCTCCGAAATTCCAGGGCGTATTCAGATTTGCTTGAACATATGCAGGATTTGACAGTGTACACATTGAAAAATTCAAAAATGTTAAAAACTCATGTTTTGACAGAGCACAGGGAAATCTGTGAGACTGTGAAACTGTTGCATTCATTTGTTGTAGTTTATGTAACAAACTCTTTATGCTTTCATCACTTTTTTGTGAGTGATTATCTCATCCACAAGAAAACCTAAATCAGTCTTTTTACCCATTCACCAAGGGTACAAGTTAGGTGGGTCAACAAGAGATTCCTGTCATATGTAGCACATACAGTCACCAGTGCCATATAGAATACATTAGAGATGTTTTCCTGTGGAGGAATCGGTTGAACTATCACCTTTTCATCAAATGTTTTAGGTTCCCATTTGGAGAGGCACTACCGTTCGTCTGCTTATTGCACAGTTTTGTGGTGCGGTTGCAAAACACAAACACCAAAGTGTTTACAGTGAACAGAGACGTCAATGAACAGACGGATAGATCATAATTTTACAAAAATAAAAAATTAAAATTTTCATTTGAGGGAAGGCTTGAACCAAGGACCTCTCGCTTCTCACGCTAATCACAGGACCACGGCAGTTCTATGCTCACAACGTGCTCATTGTTGCCTATCTTTTGCATGGACTGTTCTGTTTTCATATTTTGCTTATTGTTTCGTAGTTCCACACAGCTACTTCCAGTTTTCTTGAATGATCTGTGTTCAGTTTTTTGTGGACTATCCACTGCACCAACTTATAACTAAATCTAAGGAGGGTGTGATGGGGAGGTTCCTTGTTAAACTTGTTTTTATTGAGTCAGTCCATGTCTCTCTAGGTCTTCCTTTTGCCGACAAACGTGGCCTACACCATTCATATTGTAAAAGGTTGTCAGACCAAGGAGTGCCGAGATGCAGGATGTACATACCTCCTGGTGCCAGTAAAACAGTGCTTTCAATGGGTGCCTTTATTAATTTCATCAATACAGCATTCCTCCAATATGTGTCAGTGATCTTGTGCCCAGCAGTGCCTAACATCTTGTTATGTTTAGGTCTCTGGTGCACATGTCAGTATGGCTGTAAATTACATGTTATACAGTTCTCCCTTCCCATAATAAACCCTTCACATCTTGGTAAAATGCATTGCTCTATTGTACCCTCCATTCATGTACACTCCATATTCACATTTTCTAGAACTTTGAATTTTTCCACTTTTTCAGCATCCTGTCTTTTAATTTTGACCTTTGTCTTTCACGTCTCCTCTGGTTATCACCATAGTCTTACTTTTCTCTATACTGTTTGTCATTCTAAGGGTTTTCTTTTTCCATTAATCATATTTGTTCTTACTGCTGATCCCCATGCCACATCATCACTTGTAATACTGTGCTTTGTGTGTATCATCCCAACCTCCTAATGTAGTATATTATCCCTACCAATATCCAGAGGTTCCAAAATACAAGTGCAGCCTCATCAACTGATACTACAAGTAATTATAAGTTTCCACTTGTTCATCTTTACTGTGTGCACTCACCTTGTGTGAGTCCTCTCATTCTTGTTCTTTGCGTTTGAGCTCATTAGTTTACTCTGAGTGTGTATAGCCTACAGGAAGGCATCTTTTTTTCTTTCTTATTTGCAGGCAGGCTATACTTCAGGTAAAAATTTAAAGAAACTGTGCTACAAAGTAACCACAATGCTCACACTTGATAAGTTGTATTTGCTTTTGCAGCTTAGCTAATAACACAATTCAATGTACACGTTGCCCAAGATACAATAGATCCATTTATCATTTACAATGTGACTGTTAATACCATTAGTTATTTACTTAAGAACTGCTGAGTATCTCACATGCATACTACTACAAGACAATGCACAAGCAATATTCCTTGGGTCGTACTGAGGTTTAGAATATTTTATGGGCATTCATGCTCTGCTGTTGACCGTAATAGGTAATTTCTGCTCCATGACCTGGCCATGCCAATCCACAGCTGCAGCTTTATGCAAACGCACATTGGGCACACAGTACATGCCCTTTGACCTCCCCGACACCCTACCTCGACACAGACATGCATCTTGTGGTGGGAATGTATCCATGAAAACTTGCATACATGTTGTAAGGGGACAGAAAAGAACTAAGAGTACGATTCATTCAGAAAAAAGGTACTCTACCCAAGGTATAGAAAAATAATGTTTATGCAGTCATCTGGCATAACAATTTGATATAAGAGGGATCTGTTATATCCCAGAAAAAAGTGTGATATACTGGGGGGTAATAAAATATGTCTCCAAGTTATCTTAGGTACATTTTGAAATGGTGCATGGCAAAAGGTACATCATAATAAACTTCTACACCATTTGCATTAGACCATCAAAGTAGGTACATGTATGTATATTTTCATGAGAAGGTTTTTATAATTTGCAAGTCACCATATGATGCAGGGTACCTTGCGATAAACTTTAGCACTGTTTCACCAATCACCATCAAGAGAGTGGGGCTGAGAAATATAATGGATAGAGAGAGTGAGGTCAAAATCGAGAGTGACATGTATAATAGGTATAGGAAAAATCAAATTAATGGTTGGGTGTTTTTACTGGACCCCCGCTTCCATCATCACAATGCTAGAGTCATTCAAAGAAAGTTTACACTCAGTAGCATGAAGGTACCTGGATCATGCATTATTAGTTGGCGGTGACTTTAACCTGCCGAGTATAGACTATGACATCTATAGTTTCACTACATGGGTACAGATAAGCAGTCTTGCGAACTACTGTTTTCAGCGGCTAAATCGTCAGCCCACACACAGTGGAAATATTTCAGACATTACAGCTACAAACAGGCCACACCTTGTCAATGATTTCACTGTATAGGCAGGGTTTAGTAATCATGATGTCATCATAGTGACAAGACCACCAAAGTTATTAAAACAGTCAAAACGTCTGTGAGAGTTTTTGTGCTTGAAAGAGCAAGTAAGCAAATTGTTAGTGTCCCACTCAAGGAATGAGTGGACATCATTTAGTTCTGGTATGGTGGATGCAATGGAATTTGGGCAAAAATTAAATGCATTGTAAATAAAGTGCTGGAGAAATATGTGACGACAAAGTGGATTAAGGGTGGGAAAGACCTACCGTGGTTCAATAATAATATTCTGAAGATGCTAAGAAAGCAAAGGCAGTTGCACTCTCGGTTTTAGAAAGGTGAAGCAAATGAAAATGGGCAAAAGTTAGTAGAGTTTGTGCATATGTAAAAAAATCGACATACCTTGCCAAAAAATCGTGCCAAAAAAACCTGGAAAAATTCTGGTCCTGTGTAAAATCGGTAAGTAGATCAAAGGCATCGATCTAGTCACTCATTGATCATTCTGTGGTGATGATAGGTGACAGCAAAATGAAGACCAAAGTTTTAAGACATCATTCACACAGGAGGACCAGGCAAATATACCTTCATTTGTTGATCATACTGACTCCCAAATGGAGGACATAGTAATAGACATAGCCGGGGTAGAGAAACAGCTGAGAGAGTTGAAAACAAACAAATCACGAGGTCCAGGTGGGGTTCCAATCTGGTTTTACAAAGAGTACTCTGTGGTATTGGCTCCTTACTTAGCTTGCATTTATCATGAATCTTTGATACAGCGCAAAGTTCTAAGTGACTGGAAAAAGGCGCAGTTAACTCCCGTTTATAGGAGATGCAAAAGTACAGACCCACATACTTAAAGACCAATAACATTAAACATTAGTTTGCTGTAGAATTCTTGAACATATTCTAAGGTCTAATATAGTAAATTTCCTTGAAACATAAAAGCTTCTGTTCATGCATCAGCACTGCTTTAGGAAGCATTGATAGTGCAAAAGTCAGCTTGCGCTTTTCTTTCATGACATCTTGCACATTATGGATGAAGGTCAACAAGCAGACTGTATATTTCTCAATTCTTTAAAGGCATTTACACTGCACCGCACTGCAGACTGCTAACAGGTACAGGTATAGGCATATGGAATATGTATCCAAATATGTGAGTGGCTCAAAGACTAAAGTAATAGACCTAGTATGTTGTCCTTAATAGCGAGTGTTCATCAGAGACTAGGGTATTGTCAGGGAAGTGATAAACCGTTAGGAGGAGGAAGTAGTAGAGTTGTATGAGGAGACTGACTAACAGAAGATATGAATAAATAATTACACATGGAATGCTGGCTATTAGGGTTATTGGTTTCATAAATCAACCACAGTTATGTACCAGAGTCACTGGTTGACATTTTCAGCATATTCTTGGGTGTTCATTAACAAGAATCGATCCTACATCAGTCTTATAAACTTTTTCTTTGCATCTTTTAATTTTCCCACCCCATTCATTACCATATCATTGCCTTATATTGAAAACCTAGTATACCATAAAAATTATTAATGGGTTTTTTATATAAAATTATCATTAGTATGTTTTTAACAGTGATTGCCACAAGCATGAATGCAAACATTAGAAATCCAGGATGGAGTGTCACTAATACTAAGTTAGGTAGCAATTCACCATAAAGATGATCACTGAACCACAGATAGGGATGTAGAAAAGACAATCACGTATAAACAACTTGTAAATTTAAGCCACAACCCTCATCATGAAAAGAGCATAAATATATTCACACAATCACTCAGGCACAGCTTATGCACACATTACCTCCAAGTCGCTCCCTCGTTCCTGCCATTTAATGCATTCTAAGTTGCCTCACATGCCCACCCATCAATGCCTGTAGGCTATGCCAGACAGGGCCAAATATTCGAACCCCACCATTGCCCTGTATGTTTCCCCCTCCCCCCTCATACACTGTTAAAGTGCAACTTGGGTCCTAGCATCCAGAGTGGTGGGCATGTGGGCATGAGTTTTGCCTGAGTTATTGTGTGAATGTATTTTCTTTTTCTGATAAAGGCTGTTGTCCTTGTTGTTTAACATGACCTTTTTTTTTCCCCCCTTCATGCCCGTCTGAAGCTCAGTGATCGTTGTTAAAGTGAATTGCTACCTACCCTCTTATTATCAAACAATTCCAGTAAATATAATATGAATCAAGATTTAAATAAGAGAATATGAACCTGTGGACTTGATATTACTATTAGTATACATCAAATATAATAATTGCACTGATCAAATAACTAGCAATACGCAACTTTATATAACATGTTCGCACTAATTGAAAGGCGCGCGCGCGCGCGCGCGCGCACACACACACACACACACTGCTAAGGATATAAAATTATGCTAAATGATAATTGGGGGGAGGGATCCTAAGAGGAAGTCGAAAGTGACATGTTAATATGTGAAAGTAGTGTAGCAGATCTCATAAATAACAATCTAATAAAGCCTTACATAAAAATTTCAGGTGAAAAATATAAAGCTATACAGTAATGGGAGTAAATTATGGAACAGAGGGGAGGGGGCTGCAGAGTAGATGATGACCAGCATCATGTTGTCTTATTTATTCAACAAATTATATATTGCCTAGAAAGGTGATGAAACATTTGGTAATACTCCTTGATTGTCCATTTACAAAATACCTCTGCAATGTCCATAATGACGCAAGGATTGCAAGCACAGACGTACACGAACTAAAGTGCCAATACTGTACACATTACTATTGGTGTAAGTATTTTGCACTCCTCGCCATATTATGACTCCAATGTGCCTGTAAGCAACTACTTGTGTATCAATAAATTAATAATAAAAATAGGAAAAAAACTACATCATGTTTACAGTTTTCATAGAATGGTCAATACATGTGTTGTATTTTTCATATCACACACAAACTTCTTGACATTTGGATCATGGTGACCTTAGGCTTCAGCAATATCTGTGACTTTTAGAGTCTAGTTAATTTAGTTCTGTGATTGCATATATCTTTTAGTGACTCACCAGAGACAATCTGCATATTGTAAATAGTATCTAGTATCATAGTAATAGATAGTTATTTATTTTAATTTTTTTTCCAGAGTACCCACACTTCCAGTTGGAATCGGTGAAGGGTCTAGTCAACTTTTACAATATATAGATCGGTTTGACACCATACAGCAGCATCTGAGACTAGGTACACCACGAAAAACTTGAACGTGTGTTGTAAAAAAAAAAAAAAAAAAAAAAGGATTTTATAAACCTCGTGTGCAAAAGTAATTAAGTGTCTCTCATCGTGTTTTTTATAGCAGAGTGCAATTTAGTATTATTTATTTTTACCTTGAAAAAGCTAAAATTTATTTTACATTGCTGTAAATTTCCACTAATCTTTTAGAACTTAATTTTCAACCAAAACTAAAAGTATGTACACACTGATACTATTCTGATAACATTTATGTTCTTACCTGTATGTTCTTTTCTACTTTATCTGCATGCTTACTTGGGCATCTACTGTCCTCTTTTCCACATTTCCATGAATTACTTCTTAACAGGAATGAGAATGTGAGGTCTTTGTTCTGAGGTGCAGTTTTATGGAAGGTTTTTCAGATCCTGTGTATGATTATTTTAAGAAATGATCTGGCTGTGTGTGCTTGTATAACAAGTGTTTAGTTTTATTTTTGAGCGTTAGCTTGAGGTGGACTTTTGTTCATGGTGTAAAATTGGACACATACCAAAGATGCATAGCTCCATCCATTTAGATGGCTCTGCTATCAGTTAGTAGACAATGAAAGCTGGTAGCTGGTACTCAGTATTACAGGAAAAATATTGTTTGTCATGAGGTGTAAGAAGTGCTTTTTAGTCTACTTAAATTGTTGGTTATATGCAGAGCAATCATATTTGGAATTCATCTTGTATATAAAAGTTACATGTACTAATATTTGCTTTACACCCTTATTACATGTCACAAGTTACTTAATCACAAAACTAATTTCAAAAATTAAGTAGTATTCTCTGGACACTGATGACACTTCATTGTTAAGACTAATGCTTTATCTGTGGTACAAAGAAATAACCATTTTTCTTCAATGAATGGTAGTCTCTGTTAATGTATAACATATTGTTTGTAATTTAACAAAATTTACCTTTTTAATCTTTGCTTAAAATCTTGAGATATTTGAGTAAAAGTGAGGCCTGTGCAATTTAATTTGGAGATTATTGTCTCATAAATATCTCAACAGCTAACCTATCAGTGAGAAAAATGTTATTAATTTAGAAATTGTAAATTAAGGCTTGACACCGGAACTGTGGTGAGACACTTGTGGCCCTTTCCTTAGTTCATTTACTTGTCACTGTTCTGTACTGTTGCTTAGACTGCGGAGTTTCTGTGACATTTTGTCAAATATGATAATTAACAAGGTTGTGGTTCCACACTTAATTCCACATATTGTGGGGAAATAATCTGCATGCTCTTGGAATCACGAACAGTTCTGTTCTGACCGAACTATTGCTACAGCTTTTATGGAAATTGTTGACCAAACACCTTCTAAACATTAACATGAAGCTACATGGGATTACTCTAATAGTTGCAGCAGTGGTGTCAGAACTGAGCTGCCTCTTAGTTTTGGTGAACATGGATTTTTCCCTTTTAAGATTTTACCATCAAAAGTAAAATTTTGACCATTGGTTGCTTTTTCATAGATATTCAGTATTCTGAACAGCAATGCAGTGTGGTCACAACTGAAAGAATTAAGAAGCAGGTCATAAGTTGGACAGCTGTGGTTCTAGTGTTGAGTTACCTAGGACATGGTGATGTTTAGAAGGCAGCGACAAGTATTCTAGCATTATTTATACAATATTCTACTTTTTGTCACCTTCTGTTATTTTACTTACGCCAGTGTGTTTTCTAATTGTCTTTAACATTTAAAGTGAATGAAATGAGAGCTTCCATGGAATCTGAGTGTTATCTATACTAAACTCGTGTGCTGTAACAATAGTGTTACAAAATGGATCCAGATATTTAATTGTTGTTGCCATGTAATTGTTAGGAGATATGGAATGTTTGAATATATGGTCATTTCGAGAGAGAGTATATTTAAATAATATCAATGGGAACAAGCCAATAATTTGATATCTTGTTTTTTTCTTTTTAATGACGCACAGCTTGCTTCACCTCTGTGAATCATGAGGAAGGAAATACCATGTGATGCAAATCATGTTGTTTGTTTAATTTACCTCATTTTCAAACTACATAACAGTATGTATATTGACATAAATACTATTTGTAATAGACTGATGTATACAAATATTCAAAAATTAAGGATGATGTTTACAAAGAGAAGTCTTGCCCTTCATACTTTATTTATGGTGGCTGTAAATTATACCAAATTCACATATATGTAAGTTATTTTTATGTGTGTAAATTATTTGCTCAATATGAGAAACTGTTGTACATTTATTTTGCTGTCACTATTTAAATGTATATTTATTTGTATCTTTGTATATTGTGATTCTGTATATTGAACTGTGTACCTGTCAGAAATACATAACTGTAAACTAATCATATCAGTATGATGTCATTTATTAAACAAAAAATTGATTAATATGATTCAAAGAGTGTGAGTTATGTATAAATGGTACCATGGTTTGCATGATAAAAACTTATTTTAGTAAGAAATTTTTTTTCTCAGCAGCTATGAAGATTATTGTGTGCTGAATGACTGATATTTTTCTTATGATTCAAGTGCTTAACCAAAGAGTATTGTAATTTAATAAAATTTGATAATAACAATAAAAGAGACAAAAATAACACAGCATCTACATTTGAATCACAGACTATTGCTTATAGTGATAATGTGTTAACACAGACATTTATTGCATGAATGTTTATTTGTACATGGAAGCAATGAAAACCTTATTTCCCACAGGAATATGTGCATGGTAACACAGCATTTTGAACTGAATAGACTGTATCTAAAAACAGAACTTGCAATATATATTTTTTTTAAAATTAGATGATAATTAGGAATTTATTAAGAAATGTCTCACAAGGAGACCACATAGGTGTTGGATTATAGAATTTTTTTCATATTTACGGTATGTGAAGTATAGAACTTAACTAGCAATCAGTCAAGCCGTTTGACGCAACTCTCAAAAGTTCTCAAGAAAATCAACTTTGAAGTTTTGCAGGTACACGTAATTACCAATAACTAAAACAGTTGCACTATCTATTAGTGTAGTTCAGGTGTTAGCGTTCTGGCCTTGCAGGCATAGGGTGGGTATTTCGAGTCCTGCAGAAACTCATTTATATTTTTTTTTTTTTTTTTTTTCATTGTGTTCGAATACCTACATAATTTTAATATTTAATGGTAATTTTATGAAAAATGCGCTTATTTTTATTTGTAATTTTCAATATTTCATAAAATAATGATGATTTCAATCAAAAAAACATACCTACATTACATTTTTTTACTGTATCGGCTTCACAATTAGTTGACGATTGTAGCCTTTGATTGTTAAGTTTGTGAGAGCTATTTTTTTGTCATTTTCAAATTCAGTTACCTAAAATATTTAGGGAGTTTTAATTCCATGTGTTGTTTTAATTTTGTATTTGTGTGTAGACGAGTGGAACACCTTTTTGTCGTCTAAACGATGGTTGCATGCATTTTTCATAAAAATTACCATTAATTTAATTTGCGTGAAATTTCATTGCCAGTCAATTTCTTAATTTTTGATAGTGCTTTCGTTTTTTAAGAGGTTTATTCTCATGTACTTAGGAGATTTCATTTGTGCTGCTAGCTATGTGATTTAAGTATCAACTTGTCACTTTTTTATTTCATGTTCCGCTTTCAGAAAGCTTTTATTCCTGTCTGTTTGATAACAGTGTATGCCATAGATTTTCTTGTTTATTCTGAAAACAGCCAGAAACAGTTTCATTGTTTTGAGAGTATTGTTACCACTGACCACAGTTCAGTCAGCTGCCAGCCACCTTTTTGAAGTATTGTATTGATAGGACGTGTTCCTGCTGTGTGCAGACGCAGGAAAAGTTGGCCACAGTTCGCGAACAGCTGAGCGTGCTGTTGTCTCAGGGTGCAGCAACAGTAGGGAGTCTGGTGCGCCAAGTGGGACACCTCACGTGTCTCATGCTTCACCCTCTGTCCCTGATGTCGAGGCACCTTCAGGTGTACTGGACGTGGTCGAGCTGCCCTCTCCGCAAGGGAAGTGGTGGGTTGAACAACGTTCGCGTTGCTCGAGATGGAAGGCCAGTGTGGAGGCTGGCCGTTCGATCATGCCCGTTGGTCCTGTGAGTAGACATGTGGTCACTCCAGCACGGTCCGAGCAGGTGCATGGGGGGAGGGGATTATTAGATATTGGGAGCTCCAATGTTAGGCACATGATGAAGCCCCTTAGGCAGATAGCGTCAAGATCTGGAAAGAAGTCTAATGTAAACTCAATGTGTCTGCCGGTGGGCCCCATCGAAGATGTAGAGGCAGCCTTGCCATCGGCTATCAAGCGTACAGGGTATGGTCGACGGCAGGTTGTGGCTCACGTCGGCATCAATGACACTTGTCGCTTCTGAGGACATCCTCAGTTCCTACAGGCGGCTGGTGGAATTGGTGAAGGCTGCTGCCCTCACACGTGGGGTACAAGCAGAACTGTCGATTTGTAGCATTTTTCCCAGGGTTGATCGGGGTCCTTTGGTTTGGAACCGAGTGGAGGGTCTGAACCAGAGGCTTTGCCAACTCTGTGACAGTCATGGTTGCAGATTTCTAGATCTGCATAATTGGGTGAGGATTTGTAGGACGCCCCTAGATAGATCAGGGGTGCACTACACTAAGGAAGTGGCTACTCAGGTACCAGAGTACTTGTGGAGCTCACATGGAGTTTTCTTAGGCAAAGTGCTAGCTCTGATGAACACTCACCTGTCAACAGTCATACAGCGAATTCAGGCCGCATTCAGCACAACAATTTGACTATCAAAATATAAAATCATCAAAAACAAAGTTTGGCCCAATCCATCTCCAGACTGGCAGGGTAAGCTGGTTCATCGTCTCCAATTTTCCTCAAATTTGGATATGTTATTCTAGGAACAAAATTAAGAGACATGTATTTTTTTCATTCTGCCCAAAATATTTTTTTGGGCAGAGTTACAGGGGGTCAAAGTTTTGTCTGGGTCACACGTAATTTCCTCTGTGGCAAGCTCAAAATTACTATAATGTGCAATATTTTGGGAACTAATAGGAATATTTCAGATCTGTTTTCAGTTTCTGAAAGGTAAAAATGTCAGGAATCTATTGGATTAAAGATTGTTCTTCTATTGGTGACTGGTATCTTGCTAAAAATAATTTCAAAATCACAAAATTTAACTTTAAAGTCATTTTTCTCAAAAACCCCAGCATCAAAAATTCTGACATTTTGTAGTTAGGAGGAGACATACATACAGTATAAAATTTCAAAAGGATTTTCGGGATCTTACCTACTTTTCATTTTATTACATATTTACTGTTCGGTGCATTTCTTTAGAAAGGTATGGATAGGAATTTTGAATTTTCATTCTGGTAATTTGTTTTCTCTCATTTTCAGAGCCATAATATTGTTCACCAGGCAAACAAATAGGAAGGAGTGTTTAACCATTGTAGGAGTTGAGTGTGAAAATATTTAAGTCTCCTTTTTGGCATGCGACTAGAAGATTTTCAAGCCACTGAAGTTGTAGATATTTAGTCACTTGCAGACAGGAAAAAGTGGTGTATAATGGCTATTTTGTTTTCTGGTGACAAAATTAAGTGTGCAGATTACCTAAAAAAGGCATAAAAAGTTCAATATCAGAAAAAAGGAAGTGGTTCACCATTTGTTAAAGTTGGTGTTTTAGCTGCACACCTGGAACGGCACTATGAAAATGTGTCATAGGAACATTTTTTGTGCAAAAAGTGTCACACTGAACATTTAAGGAAATGTGAAGAAGCTGCATCTCAGCATCAACATGTTCAAGGACCTCCACACAATGATGAAGGCAATGGTGATAATGCTGAAGAGGAATTTGTGGAGAGCGAAACTGAATTAAGTGAAATAAATAAAAAGTGCAGGGCAGCTGAAAGTCACTCCTATTAAAAAACCATACAATGTGAAAGTTCATCACAAAACAAAGTATTTGCTATGAAAACAGGAAGAATTACAGAAGGCAACAGAAGAACATGTAAGTGCAAAGTTAGCAAAAATTTATGAAGTTCCTGTTGCAGCACTACAAACAGATTCATCACCTGATGACAGTGGTTGTGGGAAGTGCAAACAGTTTTCAGACAACATACAGGCAGCTCTTAGAAGTGTGAAGTGTTATAATGAAAAGGTGAGACTTCTGACTCTTCTGCCTGGAACTATGTCAAGGAACGAAATCCTGTCAACTTTTCCTGTTGTAACAAAGCATATGGTTGATAAAGCAAGAAGTACTATAAAAGAAAATGGTGTGTATAGTGAACCAGATCCCTATGAGGCCATCCACTTAGTCCACAGCTGTAAGATGTGCTTTGGCTTTCTACCTTGAAGTTGAGCTGGATTGTTCAAGGCAAAGTGCCAACAAGAAGGATGCCAGAACTGTGATTGAAAATAATGAGGAAGTTGTTAAAGTGAAGATTTATTTGACAAGAAGCATTCAAGAAATATACAGAAATTTTACTGAGAAATATCCACATACGAAATTTGGAAGAACCTCATTCTGTGCTCCATGGCATTCATGGGTGATACCTCACCCCCCCCCCCTCCCAAAAAAAAAAAAAAAAAAAAAAAAAAAAAAAAAAAAAAAAAAAAAAAAAAAAAAAAACAGCTGCCTCTGCATGTACTGTGAAAACTTCCAGTTATGCTTCACTGCAATGAAGCATGTCAGACATGATATCATGAAGCAATTGGTATTGTCATTTGTTGTATGTGATACCAACAGTCAGAGTTGTGCCTTTCAAGAGTGCACTGAATGTCCAGGGAAAGATAGCATTACATGTGAGGCTATTGGACTTGAAGACATCACCTTTGCATTGTGGGAGGGGAATGACCTTATCAAGAAAACCTCTTCAATGGATCATTTTATTGGTGGGTTGGCTCACTGGACCATTAAAGCTGTTGTCCATTTGAAAAGTAAGGATATTCAGTGGCAAGGCATTCAAGAAGAAAAACATCTAGTTAAAAATTCCATCAACCACCTGTCCCTTCACTGAGATTTTGCAGAGAATTGCCAAATGAAATCCAGTCATACCACTGGCAAAATCCACAAGTGAGCATCTTCACTGCCATGTGCTACTTCAATGGTACAACTAGAAGTTTTGGTATGGTGTCAGATGGTCGCTCACATGACTCTGCCCGTGCTCTTCTTGCATTCACAGATATAGAAGAAATGATGGAAGAAGAAGGCCAAATTGAAAGTGTCACCATCTTGAGTGACGGTGCAGCATCACACTTTAAAAATAGATAGCAGTTGTTTGAACTTACAAAGGCTTCAGTACACAAAAAGTGGATTTTCACTGCAACAGGTCATGGAAAAGGACCATGTGATGGTGTAGGAGGTGTTCTGAAGCACATTTCAACCAATCACAACTTCTCTCGTGGCAGTACATAAGTTATAAAGAATGCATCAGACTTTGCTGATACAGTTAAAAAAGTACCTCTTCCATCACTGTGAAAGTTTTACGAAAAGCAAGAGTAGAAGAATTTTGTCAAAGGAAGTTACAGGAATGGCAGTGTGTCCCTGCAGGTAGAGGTGTACAGAAAAGCCATGTCAAAGGAAGTTACAGGAATGGCAGTGTGTCCCTGCAGTTAGAGGTGTACAGAAAAGCCATGTATGGTCTTTCATTGCTCACTGTGGTGAGACTTTGATATCCAAAACATTCAAACATACTCCAAATGTTATTGGCTTCAATGAGACAATGAAAATGGATAAACACTTTAGTGAAGCACCCTTAAAATTTAGTGCTCCAAAGAGAGGGACATTTATTGCTTGTGTGTACAATAGTAATTGGTGGGTAGCAGAAGTCACTGAAGTGTGTACTGAATTAGAAGTAACTTAACTTTTTGTTGCCTCATGGTCCCTCCCAGGGCTACAAATTCCCTGACAAAAACAGACAAAAAGAACACTCTTGTTCTGTGCCGTGGAGGAATATTTTGAAGATTATATGTGTACTTGTGCCAACAGGTTCCTCTGGGCACCTCCACGCGATCTCTAGGGAAGACACTGTGGATGTGGAAAGGATTTTCTCTCTTCACAATTATTTCTGAAAGTAGGCTTAAAAATGGTGTTTTCTTATGTTACCTGTTTTACAATTAGCCTAATTTTCTGTGAAAAAGTTATGTACTTTAGTGTAATGGTTGTGAAAAGTGAGCCGAACAGTAAATATGAAATAAAATGAAAAGTAGGTAAGATCCTGAAAAATCCTTTGGCAGTTTTATACTCTATATATGTCTCCTCCTTGTTACAAAATTTCAGAATTTTTGATGCTGGGGATGACCTGCGCCATTTTCCAGTCATTTGGAACGCTATGCTCTTCTAGAGACCTACGGTACACCACTGCAAGAAGGGGTGCAAGTTCCTTCGTGTACTCTGTGTAAAATTGAACTGGTATCCCATCAGGTCCTGCGGCCTTTCCTCTTTTGAGCGATTTTAATTGTTTTTCTATCACTCTGTCAATTATTTTGATATCTGCCATTTTGTAATCCATGTGGCAATCTAGAGAAGGAACTACAGAGCAATCTTCCTATGTGAAACAGCTTTGGAAAAAGACATTTAGTAATTCAGTCTTTAGAGTGTCATCCTCTGTTTCAATATCATTTTCATCACAAGAGTGTCAGGACATTTTGTTTTGATCCATCTACCGCTTTGATGTAAGACCAAAATTTCTTAGGATTTTCAGCGAAGTCAGTCCATAGAACTTTACTTTTTAATTCGTTGAATGCCTCTCACGTAGCCGTCCTCATGCTACAGTTCACTTTGTGTAATTTTTGTTTGTCTACAAGGCTTTGGGTATGCTATGTTTACAGTGAAGTTCCCTTTGCTTCCATAGCAGTTTTCTAATTCGGTTGTTGGACCATGGTGGCTCCTTTCTATCTCTTACGATCTTCTTTGGTACATACTCATCTGATGCATATTGTACGATGGCTTCGAACTTAGACCACTGTTCTTCAACACTATCTGTACTAGAGATAAAACTTGTGTTTTCAAGTACTCTGAAATCTGCTTTTTGTCACTTTTTCTGAACAGAAAAATCTTATTATATTTTTTAATATTTCTGTTTGAAATTATCAATTCTGTAACCACTTTATGACTGCTGATTCCCTGTTCTGCGTTAACCTGTTTAGAATAATTCAGGTCTGTTTGTCACCAGAAGGTCTAATATGTTGTCACCACAAGTCTATTCTCTGTTTAACTGCTCAAGGTAGTTTTCAGATAATGCACTTAAAGCAATTTCACTGGAGTCATTGTCCCTGCCACCCGTCATAAACGTTTGAGTCTCCCAGTCTATATCCAGTAATTAAAATCTCCTCCCAAACCTATAACATTATCGGGAAATCTACACGAAATATTTTCCAAATTTTCCTTCTGATGTTCTGTCACAACAGCTGCTGAGCCATGAGGCAGAAACATCCAATTACCATGTTCAAGCCTGCTTTAACTGTGACCTTCACCAAATCTATTTCACATTTCAGATCTCCGTCAATTTCCTGCAATACTAGTGCACTTTTTATCGCTAGAAATATGCCTTCCCCTTCACTGTCCAGCCTATCTCTGCAGTATACATTCCACTCTGAGTTTAGAATCTCATTACTGTTTACTCTGGTTTCAGCCAACTTTCCGTCCCTAGTACTATGTGAGCATTGTGACCGTTTATTAATGAGAGCAGTTCTGGGACCTTTCTATAGACGCTCCTGCAGTTAACTGATACTACATTGATCTTTTCATTCCTTGTTGTGTTCTGCCTACTGCTACCTAGACGTGGCTCAGGAGGTGTCTTGTCGAGCCTAGGGAGGGAATTCTCTAACCTAAAAAACCCCCATGTGCACTCTACATGTACTTCACTACCCTTGTAGGATATTATCCTTATTGTTGGCTGCTCAGACATCTTAATTCTTTTATTGATTAAAAGCATTTTGTACCACTTATTTACAGAAAGAAGATATTGATGTAGAACAACCATGTAATGAGGATAGCTTCCAATGCACTGCAAAGATGAGCATTGACCCTGTGACAGGCACATAAAGAGACACTCGTACACACACTACTTTACTTTCAGCCACAGCCTTCATCAGGAGGAGCACATAATCTCTCATTAATCAATCACACAGGCACAACTCACACATACACAGACACATATCAGAATGTAAACAAACTGGCCTATCCAGCGTAACGACAGAGAAATCCGTCAAATTACGTACATGAAACTGCCCAAAGTGAACAAAAGAAGAAGCAGGAAGCAAAAGCGCAAGAAGGGCAGGATCCTAATATATGGAGACAGTCATGGTTGCGGAATAGTGCAAAACATAGTGAATATGCAGGGCGACTTTGAAGCTGTGGCTCACATTCAACCTGGAGAACCTCTGTCTGCTGTGGCGACGCCATGTGTGCATGATAGACAATCTTTCTCCGTAAGTGATAGTGTTGTAATCATTGGAGGAACAAATGATGTAGCCAAAAACCAGGCATATGAAAACTACTCTTGGTAAGTTAATAGGCACAAAAGTAGTTGTCGTCAACATACCACAGAGATACGATTTAATGGAACAATATGTTGTGGATTTGGAAGTGCACAAAACTAATGATAGACTAAGGAAAATATGTAATAAATTTCACAATGTCTCTCTTGTAAACATCAGTAATCTTGATAGGGACCTGCACACAACTCATGGAATGCACCTGAATAAAAGAGGCAAAATGACTGTCAGTAAATTAATTATTGATGAAATAAGACGAAATTCTCAGCAAAGTGTTATTAATATGTGCTTTGCCATGGAATGGCCCACACCACCTAATCTGACAAACAACTTTGCAAAAAACAAAAATACCACAGCTCCAACATATCCAAATAAAACCGAAATGGAAGGGCCAAATCTTGTAGCTAGTAAAGCAACAACCAACACTCAGAACCAAGATGTGAGAAATAGTCACTCAAATAGGAATTAGGTTAACTTGAAAGGCATGCTGGACATCCTAGTAGTGTGAAAACTTTCAGCAATGTCCAGCAGAACAAACTTGGGTTCAAATTAATTCACCAAAATTTTCAAAGTCTTGGTAATAAGCAAAATGAGATGGACACAGTTGCAGGGATTGATAACCCACATGTCTTAGTTATAACTGAACACTGGTATACAGAAGAGATAATTAGTGTTTGCCAGCCACTTTCCATGATATTCTGTACTGCCTTCAGCAGGAAAATGAAAAAATGTGGAGGGGTAGCCATCTTCGCATCTAGAAGCAGTAACTTTAATGTAATTGATGTAAGTGCTTTCAGCATACAGGGGATTATAGAACTAGCAGCAATTAACTACAAATGGGGGAAAGAGAACTTGATTATCATAGGTGTATACAGACCGCCAAGTGGCAGCCTTGAAATTTTCTTTGAAGTTTTGAATGATCTGCTTGTAGACATTGACAGCAAACACTGTGATAAAAAATGGCTGGGCTAACTTAATTCTAGTAGGAGATATAAATATTGACTTGCTGTCTCCTGACTGCACCATTAAAAGAAAATTGATGCTGGTACTAGATCAGTTTAAACTAAATCCCTTGATAAATGAGCCTACCAGGGAGGTCAATGGCATTGACAACATTATTACTAACATGTCCCACTTTAAATACACTGCATCAGTTCTGAAGCTTGCAATTTCTGAC
The DNA here is from genome assembly GCA_026315105.1 of Locusta migratoria. Taxonomy (NCBI): domain Eukaryota; kingdom Metazoa; phylum Arthropoda; class Insecta; order Orthoptera; family Acrididae; genus Locusta; species Locusta migratoria. The sequence goes on along the minus strand of CM048745.1, from coordinate 218,259,180 downwards.
CACCATGCGGTTCAGGTACTGACTGAAGCTGACAACCTTCATATTGCAAGCAAAAAGAAACACTATATAACAAAAAGAGCCACCCATGACGACAATATTGAAAACCTTAAGAGTATGCTCAAACACTTACAATGGAATGAAAATAACTGTATCACTTTCAATGAATTTGAATCTGACTGTTATTATTGCTTCAATGTCTCATGCCCTGAAACAACCCTGCCAGTAAATGACTGTAAAAAAATAAAAAAGAATAACTGGATAAACACTAAAGTAAAAACAGCAAGAGAAAAACTAAGGCTTTTCCAATGTGCAATGACAAAGAATAGTGATAATCATAGACTGAAGGAAGAATTTAACAACTATCATGATCACTACAAAAATCTCCTCTTAGAAACCAGAAGTAAACACGTAGCTAACATGTTAAGAGACTCCAACAACTCTGGCAAAGCTGTCTGGCAAGTTATAAATAGCTTTAGGGACTGTAAGGACAAATCAGCTAGTGACCTTAGTATCAATTTCAAAGGAAGTAACATCAAATGCCCCTACCAGATAGCAAATATTTTTAACAAATACTTTTCTTCTATAGGAAAATCCATCAATGACCAGTTCAACAACCTCCAATATACATATAAGGGCAATCCAGTAAGACATAGCATATACCTGACATCTACAAACAGCAGGGAAATAAAACACACAGTGATGTCACTAAAAAACTCAAACTCTGCAGGTTATGAAGGATTGTCTATCAGCACACTTAAAAGATGCATAGACAACATATCAGATGCCTTGGCGATGGCAGTAAATGACATAATCACAACGGGCATTTTTCCAGACGGTCTAAAGATAGCACAAGTAACTCCGATTTACAAGAAAAGTGATAAAAATAAAATTGAAAACTACCGACCGATCTCAATCTTACCTGCATTTTCCAAGGTAACCGAGAAAGTTATTTATAATAGACTAATGGCATTTCTGAGTATACATAACTTAATATTCGAGAATCAAAATGGTTTTATGAAAAACAAGTCAACTTCAGTAGCTGTCTTGATTAAAACAAAACAGTGGGTATTTCAAATCGAAAGTAGCAGATGTTAAATACGGAGTGCCTCAAGGTTCCGTCTTGGGACCCCTCCTGTTCCTGATTTATGTGAATGATATAAGGTACTGTTCCCCAGATAATAAAATAATATTGTATGCAGACGATACAACAATTGTGTGCAAACACAAAGACCACGACAGTCTGGAAGTGCTGTGCAACACTGTTACTAATGAAATAGTCAAGTATTTCAATGAAAACCATCTAAATGTAAGTGCCTCCAAGACTGCAATTGTAGAATTTAACCCTAGATAGCAAACAGACTTTAACATGAAATTATCAATAGGAAATCAAACTATTAATAAGGAAAAATTAAAAAACAATTAGACGAAGATTACTCACCAGGCGAAGGAGCACAGGTGTGACAGCATCACAAATAAATAAATGAATACACATACACACACAAATGCAAGCTTTCGCAGCCTAGCTGCTTCGTCAGGCAGAAGGGAAGGAGAGGGAAAAGGAAATGATGAGGGTTTTAAGGAAGGGGGTGAGGAGCCATTGCAATCCCGGGAGAGGAAAGACTTACCTTGGGGGGAAAATGGAGGGTAAACAAATGCACACATGCCCACACATTCATACAGACAAAAGTACACCTAGGCAGACATACTGTAGAAAGAAAAGAAGTTAAGAAGTTAGACAGAGATACCACTTGAGGCAGAGGCTCTGTCCAGAGAACTGATGCAAAAATGTTAAGATGGTGGGTGGGAATTCGAATTTAGCGGAGGTTGAGACCAGGTGGGCAACGGTAAGAGAGAATATGCTGAAGGGCTAGTTCCCATCTCCGGAGTTCTGAAGGATTGGTGTCAGTGGGAAGTATCCAGATAACCCGGACGGTGTAACACTGTGCCAAGATGTGCTGGCCGTGCACCAAGGCATGTTTAGCCACAGGGTGATCCTCGTTACCAACAAACACTGTCTGCCTGTGTCCATTCATGCGAATGGACAGTTTGTTGCTGGTATTTCCCTCATAGAACGCTTCACAGTGCAGGCATGTCAGTTGGTAGATCACATGGGTACTATCGCAAGTGGCTCTGCCTTTGATCATATACACCTTCCGGGTTACGGAACTGGAGTAAGTGGTGGTGGAAGGGTGCATAGGGCAGGTTTTACAACGGGGGGCGGTTACAAGGGTAGGAGCCAGAAGGTAGGGAAGGTGGTTTGGGGATTTCATAGGGGTGGACTAGGAGGTTAGGTGGGCGGCGGAAAGACACTCTTGGTGGAGTAGGAAGGATTTCATGAAGGATGGATCTCATTTCGGGGCAGCATTTAAGGAAGTCGTATCCTTGCTGGAGAGCCACATTCAGAGTCCGCTCCAGTCCTGGAAAGTATCCGGTGACAAGAGGGGCACTTCTGGGATTCTTCTGTTGAAGGTTCTGAATTTGGGGGGATGAGGAAGTGGCTCTGACAATTTGTTTCTCTACCAGATTAGGAGGATAGCTGCGGGATGTGAAAGCTGTTATTAGGTTATTGGTTTACTGGTTCAGAGCTTCAGGACTGGAGCAGACCCGTTTGCCACGAAGACCTAAGCTGTAAGGAAGGGAAAGTTTGATGTGGAATGGATGGCAGCTGTCATAATGCAGGTACTGTTGTTTATTGGTAGGTTTGATGTGGACGGATGTGTGGAGTTGGCCGTTGGACAGATGGAGGTCGACATCGAGGAAAGTGGCATGGGATTTGGAATAGGACCAGGTGAATTTGATGGGACCAAAGGAGTTGAGGTTGAAGAGGAAATTCTGGAGTTCTTCTTCACTGTGTGTCCAGATCATGAAGATGTCATCAATGAATCTGTACCAAACTTTGGGTTGACAGGCTTGGGTATCCAGGAAGGCTTCCTCTAAGCGTCCCCTGAATAAGTTTGCGAATGAGGGGGCCATCCTAACCCACAACTTCTTCACTTTTGAGGGCAAGACATACCAACAACTAAAGGGAACAGCCATGGGAACCAGGATGGCCCCCAACATTAACACTTTGTTGATACTACAGAAGAAAGCGGTGAGAATTATCTGTAGGGCCAAACCAAGAGAATCATGTCGGAATCTCTTTCCAAAATTGGGCATACTTACCATTACTGGGGTATATATATTAAAAATAATAATGTATGTGAAAACAATCAATCTAGATCTAAACTGAGATCTACATCAACATAATACACGACAAAAACTAAGATCATTTAAACAGCCACAGAACAGCTTTATATGAAAAAAATGGACTTCATGTTGGCCTGAAGCTTACTAATGCACTACTAAAAAGCCTTGCAGCCCTTCCTAAAATCAAATTAAAAGACCAACTAAAAAGAATCCTAATTGAAAATGCATTCTATTCTCTAGATGAATTCTATGACTATATGAAAAATGTTTCTTAACCAAGACAAGTATGTACTGTAGTTAACTGTTTAATTGTCAAATAGACTTAAAAACATGTAATACTGTAGTTAACTGTGTAATTGTCAGATAAAGACTTAAAAACATGCAATATGTTTAATTGTATAAAAGAAATAATGTCTATGTTGTTGTTGTGGTCTTCAGTCCGGAGACTGGTTTGATGCAGCTCTCCACAATACCCTATCCTGAGCAAACTTCTTCATCTCCACATAAGAATGACAACCTACATGTGTCTGGATCTGCTTACTGTATCCATCTCTTGGTCTTCCCCTGCGATGTTTTCCCCATACACTTCCCTCCAACGCTAAATTCACAATTCCTTGATGTCTAAGAATGTGCCCTACCAATCTATCCCTTCATTTAGTCAAGGTATGCCAGAAATTCCTTTTCTCCCCAATTCTGTTCAAGGACGTAGATCAAGATGAAATAGGAGATGCTATACTGAGAGATGAATTTGACAGAGCCTTGAAAGACCTAGGTCGGAACAAGGCCCCAGGAGTAGATGAAATACCCTCAGAGCTACTAAAGTCTCTGGGAGAGCCAGCCACGACAAGACTATTTGAACTGGTGCGTAGGATTTATGAGACAGGCGAAATACCCTCAGACTTCAAGAAAAATGTAATAATCCCCATTCCAAAGAAATCAGGCGCAGACAGGTGTGAAAATTACAGAACCATTAGTTTGATAAGTCATGGTTGCAAAATTTTAACACGAATTATATACAGAAGGCTGGAAAAGCTGGTAGAAGCTGACCTTGGGGAAGATCAGTTTGGATTCAGGAGCAACGTAGGAACCAGGGAGGCAATACTCACTTTACGTCTTATCTTAGAAGATAGATTAAGGAAAGGCAAACCCACATTTTTAGCTTTTGTAGATTTGGAGAAAGCATTTGACAATGTTGACTGGAATACACTGTTTCAAATTCTGAAGTCAGCAGGGGTAAAATATAGGGAAAGGAGAGTTATTTATAACTTGTACAAAAGCCAGACCGCAGTTATTAGACTCGAAGGGCATGAAAGGGAAGCATCAGTTGGGAAGGGAGTAAGACAGGGTTGTAGCCTTTCTCCGATGTTATTCAATTTGTACATCGAGCAGGCGGTGAAGGAAAGCAAGGAAAAATTTGGAATAGGGATTAAAGTTCAGGGGGAAGAAATAAAAACATTGCGTTTTGCTGATGACATTGTAATTCTGTCAGAGACAGCAAAGGACCTGGAAGAGCAGTTGAATGGAATGGACAGTGTGTTGAAGAGAGCGTATAAAATGAACATTAACAAGAGCAAAACAAAAATAATGGAATGCGGTCTTAGAAAATCGGGCGATGCTGAAGGAATTAGATTAGGTAACGAAACAATGAAGGTGGTAGATGAGTTTTGTTACTTGGGTAGTAAAATAACATGTGATGGTCGCAGTACAGAGGATATAAAATGCAGAATGGCAATGGGAAGAAAAGCATTTTTGAAAAAGAGAAATTTGCTAACATCGAACATTAATTTAAGTGTAAGGAAGTCTTTTCTGAAGGCATTTGTGTGGAGTGTTGCCTTGTACGGGAGTGAAACATGGACGATAAGCAGTGTGGACAGAAAGAGGATAGAGGCTTTTGAAATGTGGTGCTACAGAAGAATGCTGAAGATTAGGTGGGTAGATCGCATAACCAATGAAGAAGTACTGAACAGAACTGGTGAGAAAAGGAATTTTTGGCATACCCTGGCTAAAAGGAGGGATCGCTTGGTAGGACACATTCTTAGACATCGAGGAATCATAAATTTAGCATTGGAGGGAAGTGTGTGGGGTAAAAATCGCAGAGGGAGACCAAGAGACGCGTATAGTAAGCAGATTCAAGTGGAGATGGGTTGTCGTTCTTTTGAGGAGATGAAAAGGCTTGCTCAGGATAGAGTAGGGTGGAGATCTGCATCAAACCAGTCTCCGGACTGAAGACCATAACAACAACAACAACCTCCTCATTAGTTACGCGATCCACCCACCTAATCTTCAGCATTCTTCTGTAGCACCATATTTCAAAAGCCTCGATCCTCTTCCTGTCCGCACTGTTTATCGTCCATGTCTCACTCCCATACAAGGCAACACTCCATACAAATGCCTTCAGAAAGGATTTCCTTACGTTTAAAGCAATATTCGATGTTAACAAATTTCTCTTTTTCAAGAACGCTTTTCTACCCATTGCCATTCTGCATTTTATATCCTCTGTACTGCGACAATCATTTGTTATTTTACTGCCCAAGTAACAAAACTCATCTACCTCTTTTATTGCTTCGTTTCCCAATCTAATTCCTTGAGCATCACCTGATTTTCTTACACTGCACTCCATTACCCTAGTTTTGCTCTTGTTAATGTTCATCTTATATGGACCTCTCAGCACACTGTCCATTCCGTTCAATTGCTCTTCCAGGTCCTTTGCTGTATCTGACAGAATTACTATGTCGTCGGCAAAACGCAATGTTTTTAATTCTTCACCCTGAACTTTTAATTCCTTCACCAAATTTCTCCTTGCTTTCCTTTATAGCTTGCTCAATATACAAATTGAACAACATTGGAGAAAGGCTACAACCCTGTCTTACTCCCTTCCCAACTGATGCTTCCCTTTCATGCCCTTCGAGTCTAATAACTGCGGTCTGGCTTTTGTACAAGTTGTAAATAACTCTCCTTTCCCTATATTTTACTCCAGCTGATTTCAGAATTTGAAAGAGTGTATTCCAATCAACATTGTTAAAAGCCTTCTCCAAATCTACAAAAGCTACAAATGTAGGTTTGCCTTTTCTTAATCTATCTTCTAGGATAAGCCATAAAGTGAGTATTGCCTCCCGTGTTCCTACATTTCTCCTGAACCCAAACTGATCTTCCCCGAGGTCGGCTTCTACCAGCTTTTTCCATCCTTCAGTATATATTTTGCAGCCATGACTTATTAAACTGATGGTTCTGTAGTTTTCACACCTGTCTGCACCTGCTTTCTTAGGTATGGGGATTATAACATTTTTCTTAAAGTCTGAGGGTACTTCACCTGTCTCATACATCTTACACACTAGGTGAAACAATTTTGTCATGGCTGGTTCTCCCAGAGACTTCAGTAGCTCTGGGGGAATATCATCTACTCCAGGGGCCTTGTTTCGACTTAGGTCTTTCAGGGCTCTGTCAAATTCTTCTCTCAGTACAGTATCTCCTATTTCAGCTTCATCTACACCCTCTTCCCTTCCTACAATATTGTCTCGAAGTTCATTTCCTTTGTAGAGCCCCTCTATATATTCTTTCCACCTTTCAGCTTTCCCTTCCTTGCTGAGAACTGGTTTTCCATCAGTGTCCTTAATATTCATAGAGCTGTTTTTCTTATCTCCAAATATTTCTTTTATTTTCCTGTAGGCTGTATCTATTTTTCCCCTATTTATACATTCTTCTACATCCTTGCATTTGCCTTCTAGTCACTCCTGCTTAGCCATTTTGCATTTCCTGTCAATCTCATTTCTTAGTCGTCTGTACTCCATTTTTCCTGTTTCATTTACTGCATTTTTATATTTTCTCCTTTCATCAATTAAATTTAGTATTTCCTGTGATATCCAAGGGTTTTTTGTAGGTCTTTCCTTCCTACCTATTTTATCCTCTGCTACCTTCACTATTTCATCTCTCAATGCTACCCATTCCTCCTCTATTGTTTTATTTTCCCTGTTTCTGTCAAATGTTGCCTAAAGCTCCCTCTGAAATTCTTAAGAATCTCAGGTTCCTTCAATTTATCCAGGTCCCATCTCCTTATTTTCCTACCTTTCTGTAGTTTCTTTAGTTTCAGCCTACAGTTCATAACCAACAAGTTATGGTCAGAGTCTATATCTGCCCCTGGGTATGTCTTACACTGTAGAACCTGGATCCGAAATCTATGTCTTACCATTATAAAATCTATCTGGTATCTCCCGGTGTCTCCTGGTCTCTTCCACGTATACAACCTTCTTTTGTGATTCTTGAACCAGGTGTTTGTTATAACTAAATTATGTTCTGTGCAAAATTCTACCAGGCGACTTCCTCTTTCATTCCTTTTGCCCAGACCATATTCACCTACTATCCTCCCTTCCCTTCCTTGTCCTACAACCGAATTCCAGTCTCCTATAACAATTAAGTTTTCCTCTCCCTTAATTGTCTGAATAATTTCCTTTAGCTCCTCATATATTTCTTCGATTTCTTCATTGTCGGCAGAGCTAGTTGGCATATAAACCTGTACTACTGTTGTCGGTGTTGGCTTCGTATCTATCTTGACAATGATAATGCGATCACTGTGCTGGTCATAGTAGTTTACCCGCATTCCTATTTTCTTATTCATTATCAATCCTACTCCTGTGATACTCCCAACTGACTTTGTATTTATAATCCTGTACTCACCTGACCAGAAATCCTGTTCATCCTGCCACCGAACTTCACTAATCCCCACTATATCTAACTTCAACCTATCCACCTCCCTTTTTAAATTTTCTAATTTTCCTACTCGATTAAGGGATCTAACATTCCACGCTCCGACCCGTAGAATGCCAGTATTGTCTTTCCTGATGATCACGTCCTCCTGAGTAGTCCCTGCCCGGAGATCCGAATGGGGGACTATTTTACCTCCGGAATATTTTACCCGAGAGGATGCCATCATCATATGTTCATACAGTAGAGCTGCATGTCCTCGGGAAAGGTAACGGCTGTAGTTTCCCCTTGCTTTCGGCCGTTCGCAGTAGCTGTGTTGCAAAGCCACATTAGCTGATGTTACAAGGCCAGCTCAGTCAATCATCCAGACTGTTACCCCTGTAACTACTGAAAAGGCTGCTGCCCCTCTTCAGGAACCACACGTTTGTCTGTCCTCTCCACAGATACCCCTCCGCTGTGGTTGCACCTACGGTACGGCTATCTGTATCGTTGAGGCACGCAAGCCACCCCACCTCGGCAATGTCTGTGGTTCATGGGAGTGGATAATGTCTATATGAAACAGTAATCATTAGTTTATAATTTATGAAACTGACGTATTCAGAAGAATAATCTGTACAATGTCAAGATACTGTATATATATTATTCAATGTTGAATAAATATTATTATTATTATCTCCAGCTGCTGCATTCAAAGTGGGTGAATTGTGCTTGTGCAGTTGTATGGATGGATGGTTGTGTCCTTTTCCTGATGGAGGCTGTGGGTGAAAGCATTTGTGTGTGTATGAGTGTCTCTTTTTATGTGCCTTCCATGACTTGATGATTGTTTTTGTAGTGAGTTGTAAGCCATCCTCATTATATTGTTGAATTCCATCTTGGACATTCCAATTCAAAAATTTAAGTAGGAAGCTTCAGACAAAATGCCTGTGAAATGTGTGATGTTTTCTGATAAAATCTCTCTCTCTCTCTCCTGGATAGTAGTAGGAAAGCTTATAACCGTACAACTTGGTCACAGCATACATTTTAACTTCAGATCTAAAAATGGCATTTAAAAAATTGTATGTTGATGAAAACACATCAAACAAAATTCCTTTGTATTCATATGGGTAACTTATGAGCTGATACCAGCACTTGCATAATATGTTAACCTATAGGTCATATTACATGTGACCTGTGTTTAAAATCTGTCTTGAGGTGTGTAATGCAAGCAACATAAGAAAAGGGTGGCCAGATGTGTGATGTTGGTGTGTTTGGAAAAGATAATTAAGTTGTAATAAAACATAGTTTAATATTGTTAACTAACTAAGTACATTTACTGGTGTGCTCTTCTAGCTTACCATTAATTTTTTTTCTTTTATTTGCGTATTGTTCCAATAATCACAAAAAGTTTGGTTTGTTTACATACAGTACTTGTAAGACTTTAATTTCAAGTGTGCAGATTTAACGATTGCCCGCAGTTTCAAGTAGCTTAACACAGTTAACTAATTGAATACATTTATTAGTGTGCTCCTCAAGCTCACTATTAAAGGTTTTTCTTTTATTCGCATATTGTTTCAGTAATCACGAAAAGTTGTTTGCATACATTCATAGGCCAAATTCGCAAGTGTGCAGATTTAACATTGTATCGCAATTTTACGAATCTAATACCTCTTTGTATCTGTAGTTTATAGATATTGTCGATATCACATAAATAAATCTCGTGGCAATCCTGAATGTAGTGTTTGAGCTGTTGGAGAGGTAAGTTAATGCTGTGCAGCTGTGGTGACAAGTAGTTTCACTGGGGTTGGGGGGGGGGGGGTGGATGTAGCGGAGTGGGAATGGGGGAAGTAAACGAGTCTCTTGCCAACCAAAGAGGATAGGTAATGCAGTACAGATGAGTGAACAGAATGATGCTGGGGATGGACAGGAGGGTTAATCTAAAACTTTCAACTGGGAAACATATAGAGGGGGGGAAAAAGCCACACACACACACACACACACACACACATTTACAAAACTGAGCTTTCGCAATGGAGGTTGCTTCATCAGAAAAGAGAAAGGAAGGAAAGGGAAAAAGGAAAGGATGCGAGTTTTAAGGGAGTGGGTAAGGATTCATTCCAATCCCGGGAGTGGAAGGACTTACCTTAGGGAAAAAAGGGATAGGTAAACAAACACATACACCCATGCACATATCCACGCACACACACCAAGACAGACATATGCAAAATGCAAAGAACTTGAAGAGAGATGCCATTCGAGGAGGAGGCTCTGTCCAGAGATTGGATGCAAAGATGTTGTAGAATAGTAGGTGGGAATTTGAAATTAATGGAGGTTGAGACCTGGTGGGCAAAAGGAAGAGAGATTATGCTGAAGGGCAAGTTCCCATCTCCAGAGTTCTGAAAGATTGGTGTTGGTGGGAAGTATCCAGATAACCCGGATGGTGTATCACTGTGCCAAGATGTGCTGGCCGTGGACCAGGGCATGATTAGCCACAGGGTGATCCTCATTACCAACAAACACTGTCTGCCTGAGTCTGTTCATGTGAATGGGCAGCTTGTTGCTGGTCATTCCCACATAGAAGGCATCTCAGTACAGGCATGTCAGCTGGTAAATCACACGGGTACTGTCATGAGTGGCTTAGCCCTTAATCTTGTACAACTTCCGGGTTACAGGACTGGAATAAGCGGTGGCGGGGGAGTACATAGGGCAGCTTTTACAACGGGGGTGGTTGCATGGGTAGGAGCCAGACGGTAGGGAAGGTGGTTTGGGGATTTCATAGGGATGAACTAAGAGTTTACAAAGGTTAGGTGGGTATTGGAAAGACACTCTTGGTGTAGTGGGAAGGTGTCATGAAGGATGGATCTCAATTTGGGGCAGGATTTAAGGAAGTCGTATTCTTGCTGGAGAGCCATGTTTAGAGTCTGCTCCTGTCCCGGAAAGTATGGGGTAACTAGATGCAAAGATGTTGTAGATAGGTGAGCGGGAATTTGAAATTAATGGAGGATGAGTCCTGGTGGGCAACGGGAAGAGAGAATACGCTGAAGGGCTCACAGTGAGACCCACTGAGGTGTGAATATGGCACTCAACAAGATGAAGGTCAACATCAAGGAGGGTGACTTGAGTTTTAGAGAAGGACCAGGTGAATTTTAGGTTATAAAAGGAGGTAAGGTCTTGAGGGAAGGGTTTCTTCACCATGAGTCCAGACCACAAAGATATTATCTATGAATCTATACATAACCAGGGGATGCAACTTCTGCATTATAAGAAATGCCTCTTCCATGTGGCCCTTGAAGAGGTTGGTATAGGAAGGGACCATGCTGGTTTCCATTGCTGATTTTTTTGTAGGTCTGGCTCTCAAAGGTAATTTTTTCTCTATATCTCTCCCTGCCACCCCCATGAACCACGGACATTGTCGAGGTGGGGTGGCTTGCGTGCCTCAATGATACAAATAGCTGTACCATAGGTAAAACCCGAACGGAGGGGTATCTGTGGAGAGGCCAGATAAACGTGGTTTCTGAATAGGGGCAGCAGCCTTTTCAGTAGTTAAAGGGGCAACAGTCTGGATGATTGACTGAGTTGACTTGTAATATCAGTTAATGTGGCTTTGCCACATAGCTACTACGTACGGCTGAAAGCAAGGGGAAACTACAGCCTTTACTTTTGCCGAGAACATGCAGCTCTACTATATGAATATATGATGATGGCATCCTCTCAGTTAAAATATTCCGTAGGTAAAACAGTAATCCATTCAGATCTCCGGGTGGGGACTACTCAGGAGGATGTTGTCATCAGGAAAGACAAAACTGGCATTCTATGGACCGGAGTGTGGAATGTTAGATCCCTTAATCGGGTAGGGAAGTTAGAAAATTTAAAAAGGGAAATGGATAGGCTGAAGTTAGATATAGTGGGGATTAGTGAAGTTCAGTGGAAAAACAAACAGGATTTCTGGTCAAGTGAGTACAAGGATTATAAATAAAAATCAGTTGGGGATATTACAGGAGTAGGTCTGATAATCAATAAGAAAATAGGAATGTGGGTAAACTACTATGAACAGCGCATTGGCCGCATTATCATAGTCAAGATAGATATAAAGCCAACACCAACTACAGTACTACAAGTTTATATGCCCACTAGCTCTGCTGGTGATGAGGAGATTGAAGAAATGTATGAGGAGGTTAAGGAAATTATTCAGACAATTAAGGGAGAGGAAAACTTAATTGTTATGGGAGACTGGAATTCGGTAGTAGGAAAAGGAAGGGAAGGAAGAATAGTAGGTGAATATGGACTGGGCAAAAGGAATGAAAAGGGAGATTGTCTGGTAGAATTTTGCACGGAACATAATGTAATCATAACAAACACTTGGTTTAAAAATCACAAAACAAGGTTGTATATGTGGAAGAGACCAGGAGACACTGGAAGGAACCAGACAGATTTTATAATGGTAAGACATAAATTTCAGAACCAGGTTTTAAATTGTAATACATACCTAGTAGCAACACCAGCACCAAGATGGCAGTGTCAGCGGGGAGTGGCATGCCGCTGAAACACAACAGCCACACTGCCATCCTCACTGATGCAGAAAATGGGCATCCAAAACTAACCTTGGCAAATAGTGCAGGAGGAAAGCCTAAAGGTCCATAGGCAGTCTGAGCATTTTGCCGGATCTGGGGACAGTGACAGTACAGAATCTATGAAATGAAAACTTTTGGTAGAATCACCATAATCACACTCGGTACATTAAAGCTGATTTGGAAGCCAATGGAAGATGCGACAAGAGGAAGTTTGGACATCATAAAGGTCCTTTCTATGCATTGCAACAAATAGTACGTAGTTCTCAGGCATGACATTTGTTGTATATTTGGAAATACACACTATTGCAGACAGAAATCTTGGTGTGAAACTGCTATGGAAATTGTACTATTTGAGGATACAACAATGTTAAAATTGTACTATGAGGATGTCCAGCTGAAAGTTAAAGGGCAATGAATGGTAAGAACTGAGGAATACAAAAAGAGCTTTTTCTCTGGATTGTTTTTGACACAGCTTTGTCATCTGATTTTTTAATGTATGAATGAAAAGTTCAGCTTGCCCATAACTCTGAGGTAAAAGAGGTGATGTAGTCAAATGTCTGATTGCTTTGAGGGAACAATTGTGTTGAAATTCAGCAGAAACAAATTGAGATCCACTTTCAGAAACAATTACTTTTGACAATTACTCTAAGCAGAAAACAGTGTTTGTACACATAGTAGAATTCATATTGATGTAGAATGGCCACCTCTGTACAATCAAGCATTTAGTATTCCAGAAAGGCCCACAAATTATCATAGTCAAGATAGATATAAAGCCAACACCAACTACAGTACTACAAGTTTATATGCCCACTAGCTCTGCTGGTGATGAGGAGATTGAAGAAATGTATGAGGAGGTTAAGGAAATTATTCAGACAATTAAGGGAGAGGAAAACTTAATTGTTATGGGAGACTGGAATTCGGTAGTAGGAAAAGGAAGGGAAGGAAGAATAGTAGGTGAATATGGACTGGGCAAAAGGAATGAAAAGGGAGATTGTCTGGTAGAATTTTGCACGGAACATAATGTAATCATAACAAACACTTGGTTTAAAAATCACAAAACAAGGTTGTATATGTGGAAGAGACCAGGAGACACTGGAAGGAACCAGACAGATTTTATAATGGTAAGACATAAATTTCAGAACCAGGTTTTAAATTGTAATACATACCCAGAGGCAGATATAGGCTCTGACCAACAAACTGAAAAAACTGAAGAAAGGTAGGCAAATAAGGAGATGGGACCTGGATAAATTGAAGAAACCTGAAGTTCTTGAGAATTTCAGGGGGAGCTTTAGCCAACAATTGACAGAAATGGGGGAAAATAAAACAGTAGAAGAAGATTGGGAAGTATTGACAAATGAAATAGTGAAGTTAGCAGAGGACAAAATAGGTAGAAAGGCAAGACCTACAAAAAATCCTAGGATATCACAGGAAATACTAAATTTAATTCATGAAAGGAGAAGATATAAAAATGCAGGAAATGAAACAGGCAAAATGGAGTACAGACGACTAAGAAATGAGATTGACAGGAAGTGCAAAATGGCTAAGCAGGAGTGGCTAGAAGCCAAATGCAAATCTGTACAAGAATGTATAACAAGGAGAAACGTAGATTCTGCCTAAAGGGAAATATAAGAGACATTTGGGGAGAAGAAAAACAGGTATACGAATATCAAGAACTCAGATGGAGAACCAGTTCTCAGCAAAGAAGGGAAAGCTGAAAGGTGGAAAGAGTATGTAGAGATACTCTACAAAGGAAACAAAATTAGAGACAGTATTGTAGGAAGGGAAGAGGATGAAGATGAAGATGAAATAGGAGATACTATACTGAGAGAAGAATTTGACAGAGCACTAAAAGACCTCAGCTGAAACAAGGCCCCTGGAGTGGATGACATTCCCTCAGAACTACTGGGAGAGACAGCCATGACAAAACTATTTCACCTCGTTTGTAAGATGTATGAGATAGGGAAAACACCCTCAGACTTCAAGAAAACTGTAATAATTCCCATTTCAAAGAAACCAGGTGCAGACAGATGTGAAAATTACAGAACCATCAGTTTAATAAGTCATGGTTGCAAAATTTTAGCACATATTATTTACAGAAGGATGGAAAAGCTGGTAGAAGCCGACCTTGGAGAAGACCAGTTTGGATTCAGGAGAAATGTAGCAACACGAGAGACAATCCTCACTTTACGGCTTATCCTAGAAGATAGATTAAGGAAAGGCAAACCTACATTTCTAGCGTTTGTAGATTTGGAGAAAGCTTTTGACAATGTTGATTGGAATACACTCTTTCAAATTCTGAAATCAGCTGTAGTAAAATATAGGGAACGGAAGGTTATTTACAACTTGTACAAAAACCAGACAGCAGTTATCAGAGTTGAAGGGCATGAAAGGGATGCAGAGGTTGGGAAGGATGTAAGACAGGGTCGTAGCCTTTCCCCAATGCTACATTGAGCAAGCAATAAGAGAAAGCAAGGAGAAATTTGGAGAAGGAATTAAAGTTCAGTGTGAAGAATTAAAAACATTGCGTTTTTCCGATGACATAGTAATTCTGTCAGAGACAGCAAAGGACCTGGAAGAGCAGTTGAACAGAATGGACAGTGTGCTGAAAGGTGCATATAAGATGAACATCAACAAGAGCAAAACAAAGGTAATGGAATGCAGTCTTAGAAAATCAGGCGATGCTGAAGGAATTAAATTAGGTAATGAATCAATAAAGGTGGTAAATGAGTTTTGTTACTTGGGCAGTAAAATAACACACGATGGTCGCAGTACAGAGGATATAAAATGCAGAATGGCAATGGGAAGAAAAAAGTTTTTGAAAAAGACAAATTTGTTAACATTGAATATTAATTTAAGCACAAGGAAGTCATTTCTGAAGACATTTGTGTGGAGTGTTGTCTTGTATGGGAGTGAAACATGGATGATAAACAGTGCAGACAGGAAGAGGATAGAGGCTTTTGAAATGTGGTGCTACAGAAGAATGCTGACAGCTCAGAAACTGCTACATTCTAATAACAATGATGACATTGGTCATCAGTCCATTCCTAAAAATGGAGACACAGATACTCTGTAATGTAACGAGTTTACACAACAAAAGCAATGGCGCAAGTAGTATGGATGAGAAGATATTGTTACAACTATGTTAAGTTGAAAAGAGTGGAGTTTCTGCTGCACGCTATTTTGGTATGTCCAGGTGACTGGCTGCATACTCGATTGGAAACTCAGCATCATGCTACCTGTTCAGAGAGATCTGATGGCAACAAAGTTTGTGATGTTAAAAGTACTATGTAAAATATGTTTTCTTCTTATTTAAAAAAAAAGGGGGGGGGCAAGAAGAAGAGATTCATTCATTCTGATATCGTCATGCTTGAAGCATGTAATAGTTAAACTTACAGTGTACTAAGAAATGAAAAGCTGTGTTCATGTTAATAAGGTTTTATTCAAAGTATACATCTTAAAAGAAGAGTGGCTTTTAGTTTGAAATTACAAATATGGACTTAGAATCGAAGCCACTTCTCTCCACTAGAAACTTGCAAAGAAGATTGATCCTTTCAGAAGGTGCATGAGTGTGGGGCACTGAATAGCAGGTTCCCTCTTCTAAAAATTCTCCAAACAAGTAAGTGAGAAAGGACATACACATCAAGCCACTCTCACACAATTAAATCCACAAATAAGTTTGGTACACGGCAACTCTTTAACATGAAAAGATCAGTGCAGATGCAACTTTTGAGTTATTGGATGCTTCTTGTTGTCAACTATATCAGTCCAACCTGGAAACATTCCAATCTTTTAGAAATGATGTATGGATCATTGCTTCTGCTAGCACTCACAATCCACAACTGAAACAGCTTTCAAAAATCATTCACACTGGATGTCCAACTTTACTTTCTGCAAGTCGTGCTTTGTCCATTCAGAAAGGATTTATTTTTGTAAATTTAGCAAACAGACACATTCAAGCCCTATTTTCTTGAAAGTCCCAAACTTATGCTTTTTCATCAATTCCACAAAGATCATTTCAATCTGGTCAAGACCAAACAGTTAGCTCAACGCCATTGTAAATGGTTCGGACCTTTCAAACAAACAGATTCAGTGCATCACAGAAGATTCAATGCATCACAGAACACTTGTTTCGCTTCCTCTGAAAATTTTGTAGCACCTTCGCAAAAGCACTTTAGCTGGCCAAGTCCTTCTGTTTCATAATAAGCCGTAAAGTGAGGATTGTCTCTCGTGTTGCTACATTTCTCCTGAATCCAAACTGGTCTTCTCCAAGGTCGGCTTCTACCAGCTTTTCCATCCTTCTGTAAATAATATGTGCTAAAATTTTGCAACCATGACTTATTAAACTGATGGTTCTGTAATTTTCACATCTGTCTGCACCTGGTTTCTTTGAAATGGGAATTATTACAGTTTTCTTGAAGTCTGAGGGTGTTTTCCCTATCTCATACATCTTACAAACGAGGTGAAATAGTTTTGTCATGGCTGTCTCTCCCAGTAGTTCTGAGGGAATGTCATCCACTCCAGGGGCCTTGTTTCAGCTGAGGTCTTTTAGTGCTCTGTCAAATTCTTCTCTCAGTATAGTATCTCCTATTTCATCTTCATCTTCATCCTCTTCCCTTCCTACAATACTGTCTCTAATTTTGTTTCCTTTGTAGAGTATCTCTACATACTCTTTCCACCTTTCAGCTTTCCCTTCTTTGCTGAGAACTGGTTCTCCATCTGAGTTCTTGATATTCGTATACCTGTTTTTCTTCTCCCCAAATGTCTCTTATATTTCCCTTTAGGCAGAATCTACGTTTCTCCTTGTTATACATTCTTGTACAGATTTGCATTTGGCTTCTAGCCACTCCTGCTTAGCCATTTTGCACTTCCTGTCAATCTCATTTCTTAGTCGTCTGTACTCCATTTTGCCTGTTTCATTTCCTGCATTTTTATATCTTCTCCTTTCATGAATTAAATTTAGTATTTCCTGTGATATCCTAGGATTTTTTGTAGGTCTTGCCTTTCTACCTATTTTGTCCTCTGCTAACTTCACTATTTCATTTGTCAATACTTCCCAATCTTCTTCTACTGTTTTATTTCCCCCCATTTCTGTCAATTGTTGGCTAAAGCTCCCCCTGAAATTCTCAAGAACTTCAGGTTTCTTCAATTTATCCAGGTCCCATCTCCTTATTTGCCTACCTTTCTTCAGTTTTTTCAGTTTGTTGGTCAGAGCCTATATCTGCCTCTGGGTATGTATTACAATTTAAAACCTGGTTCTGAAATTTATGTCTTACCATTATAAAATCTGTCTGGTTCCTTCCAGTGTCTCCTGGTCTCTTCCACATATACAACCTTGTTTTGTGATTTTTAAACCAAGTGTTTGTTATGATTACATTATGTTCCGTGCAAAATTCTACCAGACAATCTCCCTTTTCATTCCTTTTGCCCAGTCCATATTCACCTACTATTCTTCCTTCCCTTCCTTTTCCTACTACCGAATTCCAGTCTCCCATAACAATTAAGTTTTCCTCTCCCTTAATTGTCTGAATAATTTCCTTAACCTCCTCATACATTTCTTCAATCTCCTCATCACCAGCAGAGCTAGTGGGCATATAAACTTGTAGTACTGTAGTTGGTGTTGGCTTTATATCTATCTTGACTATGATAATTTGTGGGCCTTTCTGGAATACTAAATGCTTGATTGTACAGAGGTGGCCATTCTACATCAATATGAATTCTACTATGTGTACAAACACTGTTTTCTGCTTAGAGTAATTGTCAAAAGTAATTGTTTCTGAAAGTGGATCTCAATTTGTTTCTGCTGAATTTCAACACAATTGTTCCCTCAAAGCAATCAGACATTTGACTACATCACCTCTTTTACCTCAGAGTTATGGGCAAGCTGAACTTTTCATTCATACATTAAAAAATCAGATGACAAAGCTGTGTCAAAAACAATCCAGAGAAAAAGCTCTTTTTGTATTCCTCAGTTCTTACCATTCATTGCCCTTTAACTTTCAGCTGGACATCCTCATAGTACAATTTTAACATTGTTGTATCCTCAAATAGTACAATTTCCATAGCAGTTTCACACCAAGATTTCTGTCTGCAATAGTGTGTATTTCCAAATATACAACAAATGTCATGCCTGAGAACTACGTACTATTTGTTGCAATGCATAGAAAGGACCTTTATGATGTCCAAACTTCCTCTTGTCGCATCTTCCATTGGCTTCCAAATCAGCTTTAATGTACCGAGTGTGATTATGGTGATTCTACCAAAAGTTTTCATTTCATAGATTCTGTAATGTCACTGTCCCCAGATCCGGCAAAATGCTCAGACTGCCTATGGACCTTTAGGCTTTCCTCCTGCACTATTTGCCAAGGTTAGTTTTGGATGCCCATTTTCTGCATCAGTGAGGATGGCAGTGTGGCTGTTGTGTTTCAGCGGCATGCCACTCCCCGCTGACACTGCCATCTTGGTGCTGGTGTTGCTACTAGGCCAGCTGCCTTTGTAGGTTGATGGTGCAGCACATTGCTCCTCCCGCTTGTTGATCACTGACCGTCTCCCATCAATGCCTTGCTGCCAAATGATCAGTGATGAGGCCCCTTCAGTGCTGCTGCTGTTCCCAGGGAGAGTGGTTGAAACCCTGATGCTGTCCTCCTATCAGGAACTTGTCCCCCATCTCGTCATGTCAATATTGCTGCCAATGGCTGGTGAGATGATCTCTTGAGTGGCCCGTAGTCCACAGTTGGGAGATGAACTGTGAACCGTGAACTGACTAGTTGCTTACTCACTGTTGTACTGGTGTGCTCGTAATTGAGCTGTGAACTGTTCACTGCTCTGAAACACATGCTTTTTATTTCACTTGGCTTGGCCGTGTTCCTGCAAAAGTGCCATTTCAAGTCATGTACAAGTCAAAAAGTTCGACACACGCCTGGTGTATTGACCCTGGTTGTCACATACTTGCGGCTACTGCTGTGTTTGCAGTTCTGGCCAGTTGTGACCCAAGAATCACTTATTTCATACACAAAGTTGTTGTAGTATTGGAATGCAACTCTTGCCTCAATGACTGGCTCAGAACCAGCGCCGCACTCCCCGCTTCTTTCACATTGTGCCTATTTCGTTCATTTACTTAAAATTGCTACACAATACTCTAGCGTTGCTACAGAACTTTGAAGTATCACACAGTGCCTGGAAGTATTGTATTTTGTTTTTGTTTTAATAAATATTACGTGTTAATAAAGTGTACCTACAAAGCTGACTGACACCCACCACAACAATACTCAACACCCTTAAACAGCCCTTGACTTTTATTTCTCTTTCCCATACAGTCACAGAAATTGTGGTAAGGATGAACATCACACAGGCCAACAGAAATGAACACACTGCATGAGCAGTGTAAAAGATTATCCTGTATCTTGACCCTTACCTTGGACAATGTATGGACAGACTTGAATCCATCAGAAGCTGGGCCACCTGTGAAAGCAGCCATGTCTCGTACCTGCTGCTCTGCTGCAATCACGTCAGATATTTTTATATTGGTATGACAACATGGCAACTACCAAACTGTGGCCAAAAGAGCAAAGTGTACCACCCTGTGGCAATACATACAATTTAACATAAAATGATTAACTTCAGTGACTGCTTCATTTCCCACGCCTTTCCTTATCTACTAGCATTTCCGAACTGCACAGATAGGACTTTTACAAAACATTCTCCACTGCACATAACAACCTTATCCTAGGCATCTAGCCACTGCTTGCACTACCAGGCAATATTACTTCTTCCATAAAATATTCTCGGTTTATATGCCATGTCATGTCGGATAAAATCCTTGAGCTGTAGAGGGAGAGCTCTGCCATCATCAGGAGTAAAAATCACTGATTGCCTATGTTGTCAAGGCGTCCTATTTAAATAGCTGTAGCGCTGCGTCTGGAAGTTTCTGGAGGGCCAGAGAGCGCCTACGCGGGAAGACAGCACGTACCAATGGGCTGCGGTACTGTGTGACATCACATGGAGTGTACCACCGGTGCCACATTTGAACCTGGTGCTCTCACTTCCCATTCAGTGCAAGACCTCTGTTTCCGCTCTATGTCATGAAAGACTCCGAGGACACCCCCCCCCCCCCCCCCGACCAATACACTACTATACTTCCCCCTTCCTGCTACTTTTATTTGACTAGAGCTGCCCTAGATGGAGGCCATGTACAATTTTTTTAATGAGGAGGGCCTTTGTCAAAATATCAAAGTATAACACTCTTTATGTCTTCCCTGTTTGTAACTCCAGTGCCATCTTTATGGCAAGTCTAATCATTTAACACACACAAGTCAAGATATGGGAAAAAAGTGTCTACTTCTTCCACAAAACTCTAAAGAATGGAATACAGTAATAGACAGCATAATTACGAATTAATTATAACTATATGTTTGCTCAGTGGTTTTCCTTAACATGCACAACCAAGTCTACAAACATCTCTGCTTCCACAAACCATTACATATTTTTTGACTTCAGCAAATAACCTGTTGTTACAGGGTAACAGTTATTAACTACATGAAACAAAACATGAATTAGTTACAAACTACAGCATGCACAGACTTTATGGCAGGTCAGATACTTGTTTTTACGTTATATGTTCAATGGCTTCCATGACGATGATGACGATAATTTTGCATGACCTAGTGCAGTATCGGAACACTGATGCTGTCAGTGACCTACTGAATGACTCATTTCAGCTCAAAAATGGTTTGGGGTTATTGCTGTACACCTTGTCTTTAATATAGCCTTACCAAAAGGAGTTGCTTGTGTTCAGAGAATGTGGCGACCAATCAAGGCCCATCCCAGAGGCCTCTGGGTGAACTAGAGTCAGAATTCTGATACCAAAGTGCTCCTCTATGCCAACAAGGAATCATATTGATTATATTGTGACAGGACACTGCACAATACACAGTTAACTGTTGAGGGTGAAGGTACTACCAAATTGTGAAATGAGTTTTCTCCATCCCCCAAATGTGCCAATTTTGCTTACACATGAAACTATTCGAATGGAAGTGGAATTAATTGCTAAACTAAACTATATTCACATGCACATTTCTATAATAAGTCCGACCAAGCCCCACAGCCACCTGTGCAATTTGTATGTCCTAACATAAACCGTTCTGAAGTTGTGAAAATTTCCTTTCATATAGTTCAATAACTGTCACCCTGTACATACCAATGACACCATTTTTAGCATTTATCTCCCTTCCAACCATAAACCAAACCTTCAATTACAAAAGAAAATATGTTGATAAATGTTTAAGATGTGCCACTCAGTTCCATTAGAAAATACAATACCATGAGAAATTAAAACTAATATTATGAAGACATATTCTTCATTTTAATGATTTAATAGGTCAAATTTCAAAGTATTAAATGCCAACTATTTTATATTTTATTACTGTCATCAGAGTAAACTTCACATTCCCATGGACTCCTCCTTTATAAATATTTTTTTCTCCGGCTCAAAAGTATACCGAGGCCCAAAAGGAACACGTGATCTTTGCAGTGGATCATCTCTGTGGATACTCACAAGCAGATTTTTCGTTTTGTATCCCTAAGAAAAACAAAAATATAAGATGAGTTTTAGAATTTATTCCATCTATTCAAAATTAGATAGTTCAAATTGAGAGAATAATCAGAGAAAAATATTATTTCAAATATACACTGTTTACTTTAGCTACTTTACGCAAGAAATAAGGTGATCAAATACCTGAAGAAGTTATTGAAAATGATAGTACACAAATTATTCACTGAAAAAACACAAAAAATATGCCTTTAACTCTATTTAACAGTCAATGCAAACAATATTGCACTTATCATTATTTATATCATATAGTCTTCCAAATTAATCATTGAAGCAAACTGATATGGACTTTTGTGAGAAAACAACACAACTTGGCATTTGTAAGGTGATATTGCAATTCAGTTTTTTTATGGTGTAACCAGCCAGTGTTATGAAATCATATCTGGTCTACAGTAGTATCCTTGAGCAGCCAGAGGTATGCCTGTGTGATTGCGTGAGTGTTCTGTTTTCTGAAGAAGGCCATGGCCAATAGCTGAAAGTGTTGTATGTGTGTGTCTTTTGTATGTGCTTGTCGCCACATCTTTGCGGTGAATTGTAAACTGTCCTTACTATATTACTAATTCCAACCTGGACTTTCCATATTGTCTTTACTTTGTTGTCTGATAGGACAATCGTATTTTGATAATGCATTTTCTTTGATGACAGTATTACTGTCTTCAATATCTTGCAGTATGTTTTGTAATGATCTAAAGCATTTACATCTGAACTGTTTCTAATTGATAGGTATAGTTTCCTTTTTGTCTTACAAGAGACCTTTTTGCTCCAGTAATCCATGGTTTCTACATCGACATCTACATACATACTCCGCAATTCACCGTAAGGTGCGTGGCGGGAGGGTACACTGTACCACTACTAGGCATTTCCTTTCCTATTCCACTCCCAAATCGAACGAGGAAAAAAAGAATGCCTATATGCCTCCGTACGAGCCCTAATTTCTCTTATCTTGTCTTTGTGATCTTTACGCGAAATGTAAGTAGGCGGCAGCAAGGTTGTACTACACTCAGCTTCAAATTCCGGCCCTCTCAATTTCCTCAACAGAATTTCACAAAAAGAAATTTTGGGGGAAAGCAGTTTTCAAATAAGTTGAGGGCATTATTTATAATAGTGTTGTATTTCTCATCCATACTATTAGTGCTATAGACATCACTCCAACTCATGTCTTTGAGCAGTTTTGTAAAATGATCAATTTTTCCCTTACTGTCTACCCTCTTAAACTCAGATTTGATAGATTTTATATTCTGATCAGTATTAATGTCTAATAAAAGTAACTGCATGTCATGGTATGAAAGGCTGCTTATTATTGGTTTTATAACATAATTATCAATAGCTGTCTTTGAGCCCTTAACTATCCCAGTTGTGGATATAATACAACTATACAATACAGTTGAGTTTTAACAGCACTTTCCAGTGTTATTATGAAGGAGTAGCTAGGGAAAATTACACACAAGGTGCAAGTTTTTACTTCGCTTCAGAATAGGCACAATAATTTGTGTGTATTATATAACTGCAGGAGATTCCAAGACAAGTTTCACTTAGTCCTCCTCAACCTGCCAAGTCACCTTCCTGAATGTTAACCTCCACCTCATTGATGGCTTCATCCACACTTCTGTCCACATCAAACCTACTAATTACCAACAGTACTTGAACTTTGACAGCTGCCATCCATTCCACATCAAAAAATCCCTCCCATACAGCCTTGCCACACATGGACATTGAATTTGTAGTGAGGAGACGTCCCTTACTCAAAATGTTGAAGGCCTCACAAAGGTATTCACAGACAGACATTATCCTCCTGACCTAGTCCATAAACAGATTTCCCGTGCCATATCCCCACACACCACCAATCCTCCTTCCAACCCCAGTAATCAATCACAAAGGAGTGTCCTTCTTGTCACCCAATACCACCCCGGACTGGAACAACTAAATCACATCTTACATCAGGTCTTTGATTATCTTTTATCATGCCCTGAAATGAGATACATCCTACCCAAGATCCTAAAGTGGTGTTCCATCACCCACCCAACCTTCACAACATCCTAGTCCATCCCTATACCACTCCCAACACCAACTCCTTACTCAGGAGTCATACCCCGGAGGAAGACACCGATGCAAAACCTGCCCAATCCACCCACCCAGCACATTCTATTCCAGTCTTGTCATAGGCTTACCCTACCCCATCAGAGGTCAGGCCACCTGTGAAAGCAGCCATGTGATGTACCAACTCTGCTGCAATCATTACACAGCATTTTATATGGGTATGATGACAAATCAGTTGTCTGTCAGGATTAATTGCACCGCCTAACTGTGGCGAAAAGCAAGTTGGACCACCCTGTGGCACAGCATGCAGCTGGACACAGCACTCTTTAGATTTCAATGGGTCCTTCACTACCCGAGCCATCTTTGTCCTCCCCTCCACCACCAGCTCTTCTGAACTGCACAAATGGGAGTTGGCCCTTCAACACATTCTACATTCCCACAACCATCCTGGCCTTAACCTAAGATAACTTTCAACTTTCTGTTGCCCAATAATGCATGTTATGCAAATTAACATTTCCATGATTTGTGAATGTAGCCTCATCAGTAAATAAAATGAAATTAATAAACCTGTCATCCTTGTGAATACGATGTTGAGTCCATCAGCAGAATTCCATGCGAAGCATACAATCTGTACCAGTTAATTCTTGGTGGAGAGTGATATGCTAAGGGAGATATTTATGGCAATGTAAAATAAATGCCAGATTCCCTTGCAAT
Source organism: Locusta migratoria (assembly GCA_026315105.1). Lineage (NCBI taxonomy): Eukaryota > Metazoa > Arthropoda > Insecta > Orthoptera > Acrididae > Locusta > Locusta migratoria. The sequence goes on along the minus strand of CM048745.1, from coordinate 218,234,394 downwards.
TTGATGCTAACTAATACAAGGATCTTGAACCACAGTGACAAGAGCATGAATATCCACTTCTTCATTAGTAGCCTTCCTCTGCCAGAAATTTTTCTGTTGTGTTAAAGATCCAGTTGTTCTCAATTTATCATACACATATATTTGTACAATGTGTATGTTGACTATGTTGAGGATATCTTTCAGCATATAAGTCTCTAGCTCTCAGTAAATTTTTTGGCATTCACTGTAAATGAAAGCATATTGACTTGTTCTTCGAAGGATACATCATTCACGTTTGCTTGCTTTGACGATACTAGTTTTACTGTTCCTATTAGTGTAGTATTGCACAACCATCGAAAAGTGTTAACATGTCAATGGCACATTAAATGGATACGCTGTATTCTGCAAATATATACTATTTGCACAAAATAGTAAAGAGAATTGTCAAACAGTGCTTCAATAAGTGCCAAAGTGATACAGAATACCACTCAATCCATGATAAGAAAATTTCAGCACTGCAATTGATCACTTTGAATGCCTTCCGTACATGGATGTTCATGACACCTTTTTGACCTTTGCTGACCTTCAAAGATCATACTGTCCCACATCATTAGGTTCATCTTGATAGCCGCTATCATAAAATAAATACTAAACTATAGCATCTCCTCTGAAGTGACCCCCATCTAGCAACAAAAAACCAATGTCATATTGAAATGTCCCAAAAACCGTGCTCAATTTGGAGAATACATTTCATACAAATTATGTTTCTCGAATATTATAGAAGGAAACTTTCCTGGTGGGAAAAATATGTATAAAAATAAAGATTGTTTGACTTACCCAAAGCTTGCCGATAGACACAAAAAACACAAATAAAAACACTCACAAACACTCAAGTTTTCACAACCGTTGGTCACTTCATCGGAAAGGAAAAAGGAAAGGATGCGAGTTTTAAGGGAGTGGATAAGCGGTCATTCCAATCCTGGGGGTGGAAGGACTTACCTTCGGGGAGAAAAAGGAAGGTAAACAAATACACACCAACACACCTAGGCAGACATTTGTAGAAAGCAACTCGTTTAATCGTGGGCAATTTATTGAAGCTGTGGGCGAACTTTTATCCATCCACGTAGCTGACCTGGACAATGCAAGTGTTGTATCAGCTAGCCTAGTGCAATCTACACTACAGAGTGTGTTTAGTGATTCTCTGACCAGGCCTGCTTGCCCTGTCAGTGGTGCTATAAACTGTAATATTCCTCAAGGTACTGATGTGTCCAGTGTGCTACCCGCATCGTGTGTTGTGCTTTCTGCACCATCAGTTCAACAATTGCTTTCGTGCTTTCTGCACCATCAGTTCAACAATCGCTTCCACCGTTCCACACTGTTGACACACAAAAACATTCTTGGTCACACCCATGCATGCATCTGCCTGCTTTCATGGCATACACCATGCCTCTTCCGTATCGGTTGCCCGCATCATTTCGGCTCTGCCTGCCACGATCCGCTTGCTCATCTTCAAGGCTCCAACAGGAACATCAACTCTGTTGAACTCCCTCAAGATGCCACAGCAAGGTGGCACCTCCACTGCCACTGATGTTCTGGAGGCACCTCCGTTGTCACCCTGGGTTCTTCCTAAGCTCCCGCTTTTCTCCTCCTAGGCTCCTGCAATGTGGTTTAATTTGGCTGAACAAATATTCGACCATCACTCACCCGGTGACTCAACTCATTACCTGTGCCTCATCACACAGCTTCATGAACATGTCAATTTGATCTGCGACCTTGTGACCTCTCCTCCAATGACAGACCGGTACACCATCACCAAACAGACAATCATCGAGAGGGTCACTCGCATGCCAGAAGATACTATACGACAACGAGCATGACATGCTGGATTTCACCCTCATGGCTGTTTGATCAAGCAAACTCTGTTCGCAGTACAGACTGCCCTTACTTATAACATTCTGCAGACTCAAAGCAAGCGTATATACATCGCCAACAGGGTTACGATGCCTACCTACGTGAAGCATGTGAGCAGCAAGCTTTGTCCAAGATGCAATCTTGCCAGCATGCACCTGCTGCTGGATGGGGCCGGTCATGCAAAAACAATCTGCTGGGAAGAAACTGGGCATCCACGTCTGCCTACATGCAAACCGGGTGTCAGCTTCGTTGTCTTCGCCACACCCACCGCCACTATTTGCAAGCAGCTCCTCCGACACCGACGGTGGCCCACTGCCACTCATTCGCTTCCCACAAGAAACTCCATATTATCCCTACTGCTATTTCCACAGGTGGTTTGGTGACACAGCAAGGAAGTGTCATTCGCCATGTCACTATCCAAATGTCAAGCACAGGATGGTTTAGGCACTGCCTCCTGCTTGGACACTCATGGGCACCTACATGTCTTTTCTCCTTTGTGTGGTCATTTGTACATACGTGTCTATGCTTCAAATGTTCATTTCTTGATTGACACGGATGCTGATGTATCACTCCTACCACCTTCAATGGCTATCACTGCCCTCACAGTGCTATACTTTGTGCGGTCAATGCCACTCAGCTGCCATGTGCAGGTTTAATGACCTTTACTGTTTGCTTGTTGCTAAAGTGTAAAATCTTACGGAACTTTTTGGTTGCAAATGTACCTGAACCCATCTAAGGCATGGACTTCTTAACTAATCATAAACTTTCTCCAGATGTTGTGCGACGTTCGATGTTTCACCACTTCACTAACACATATTTTTCTTGTGTTCTGTCAAGCTCTGACTCTTGCCCTGTGAATGCACCAATTGTTTGCAAGTGTTTCCAAACTACTGAAAAGTTCGAAGCTCAGTTTTCTAAGTTGTGTCATGAACAAGTGACCAAACTGTGCTACAAAAAGAAGCCGCTGTTCACGAGTACTTTGATAATATTAAACAATCCGAATTGCTCTTGTTGAAGTGGTTGAGCGAACATGAATACATGCTCCATATGCATTGCAAAAACGAGGACATAGCCTGCCACCTTGCAGTCACAGAATCACAGCTGGAATCTGCTCTGCATCAACTTTTGTATCCGCAATCAAGTCAAAAAGGACATTCACTCAAGGGTTAGTACAACTGTTGCTTCAAAAAGTGTTCACAGTGTTTCCACTCCATCAGTTGAGCAGTCTGCTACCACAACATGCATGCCTCCACCATGTAGTGGCCACCTCAAGAACTCTCAAGCAACACCATCATGTCCCTGAGTGTCAGTGGTGCACCCAACTGTAACTTTCCCAGTGTCTGGGATTGCTCCATCAGCCACAAGTGGGGCTGTCACAACAAACAACAACCACAAGTGTAAAGATAGCCTTCCTGGCATTTCTCGTGGTGTCTCAGTGGGTACGAATGGCACGGTGCACAAACTGCATCTTTTTGATGGTCCTCCCATTGCAAACAGTGCCATCTCAGCCCGGAGAAATTGGCGGCCATCAAAGAACAGATTGCTGAGCTTTTAAAGTCGGGTGACGTTGAACCCTCATCTAGCAGCTGGTCCCCTTCCATTCATTTGGTGGCCAAGCAGAACAGTTCTTGGTGTATGCTTGGAGATTACCATTGGCTCAATTCTCACACCATAATGAACAATATTCTGATTTTGAACATTGCTGATTTTACACAGACTCTGGCAGGTGCAAAAGTGTTCTCGGTTGAGGAATGCAAACTTGCTTACCATCAAATCCCTATAGCTCATGAAGACATTGAAAAGGCTGCCATCACTACTCGAAAAGGTTTATTTCACTACCGATTCATGCCTTTCGGCCTCAAGAACACCACTCAAGACTTTGCAGAGATTTATCAGTGAGATTTTATTTCCCTTGAAGTTTTGTTTTGCATACATCGATGATATTTTAATATTCAGTATCTCAGTCAGGGAGAATGAGAAACATTCATAAATCCTTCTTGACACCTTGGCTGCAGTTGGCATTGAAATGAATGACAACAAACACCAACTGAAACAGAGTGCACTGCTTTTCCTTGGGTTCATGGTTTCGGCCAATGGGATAACCCCCCTCCTGATAGTATTGATCACATCAGGAAATTGCTACCTCCCATATCTTTCAAAGAATTATGTTGTTTCCTTAGCACCACTAATTACTATTGACGACGCTTGCCTGGTGCTGCTGAACTGCAGGCCCAGCTCACAGACGCCCTAGCTGGCAAACACACCTCAGGCAATTGGCCTATTCCCTGGACAGATGCTATGTCTTTGGCATTCTCGCCCCTCGAAGATCTGCTCCCTTCAGCTGTCACTATTGCTCACCCACATCCTAATGCTAAACTTTCCATTACTACTGATGCGAGTGACACCACCATTGGCACAGACCTAAGCCAATCCCTCAATGGTGTCACTTCTCCTTTGATATTTTTCTCAAAGAAACTCAATAATGCTCAGAAAAAGTACTCAGCCTTCGGTCGAGAACTCCTGTCCATCTATGAGGCCATCAAACACTCCCACTCTGCCATAGATGGCACTTCTTTCTATGTTCTCACAGAACATAAACCTCTTGCGGCTACTGTCTAAACCTCCAGTGGACCCTCCCCCGTATCAGTTCCACTATTTTGATTACATTTCTCAATTCACCACTGACATCTGCTACATCAAGAGCCTAGACAAACTAGAGGCCAATTTCCATTCGCACATTGATGCAATTTCTTCTCTTTTGAACCTCTCTTAGCTTGCTACTTTACAAACGGATGATGATGACACTATCCAACTAATTCAAGATTCTTCCTCTTCTTTGCGACCTATCCCTGGTGTACTGGACGAGGTATGGTGTGACAAACCCACAGGTTTGTTCAGCCCCTGAATTGATAGAATCAATGTGCAACATATCTTTGTAGCTGGCATCTTTGGGAGTCCAGCCTGCCAGCCATGTTTAACCTCAGTTCTGATGTAGCTTTTGTTCGAGTTGAATAAAGTGTTGCATCAAGTACATGTGGTTCTTATTGGGGCTCCAACTCCACATAAAACTCATAATATTATAACAGTGTGTTAAATTCTGAATCAGTGCACTTTTCAACAAAATTACTGGTACATTATAATACTAGTTGTTACAATTACCTTGTTGATTTTACATAAAATGGACTAAAAAATGAAATTTTTACATATAGTCCTGAATAATTAAAGAATGTTTTTGTTGTATAAAATTGGTATGTTGTATTAAATTTAGAACTTTCCTCATTTTACATTAATTTACTGTTATTACATTGTTAATGGTGGACTATTAACTTTATTTTAACAATGCCAATAATGAATGTTCCTATTCTTTCTATTTCATACAGAATCCTGCTTTTTAAATAACATGGCTGAAATTACGGTTCATTTATTCAAACACTGATAATTTAAATGAAATTATTATTCTGCGTATCCTTCAGAGGATCTTTGAAAGCATAGTAAAATATTCTGTAACGTGACTGTTGCATAAGCATAATAAACATAATTAGGATATGCAAATAAACAACTAAGAGAAGTCTGCAGGTATCATGCAGGCTCTTGTAATAAATCAAACATTGTATACTTCAATGCTGCCTATTACATATAGAGGTATCGCAAAATTCAGTAATGACATACTCTGGCTGTTACATTACATTCTGTCTTAGGCTCCATTGTGTTTTCTGGTATATTTTGTAATATCTTCACTTCAATGCTGTGTTATTCATTTCTTGAATCCAAGTTTCCCCACATTTCTTCTCTAAAGCACTTTCTCTTGGCACTTGGTGTAAACAAATTGTTATTTTTTTTTTTTCTGCAACTTTGGAAGCTACTTCTTAAATAGTGTTCTTTAAGGCTCTCCATATGTTTTCAACACCTTCTTATTCCCTATTGCCTAATCTAGTTTTTGCTGGGTTACTTTCCATTTCTTTGTACTTTTTCCAACATATATCTTAACATGCCTGAATAGTTTTATTTTAGAATCCTATAACAGTTCATTACCAAGGTAGTTATTCAAATACATTATTCACAATGTGCCCTTTGACAGTTACAGAAGTTCGAGTGCTGGTTGTCACCTCAGTATGCATTTTAACACAATGTAACGGCCAGTGCATAAAATACTATTAAGGAGAACATTTTATGTCATATAATTGACTATTTGATGCTAAAATTACGAATACTACTATCCACTTTTACAGTTTAGGAGTAATGACAACCACATGATTATTTGCCTAGTTGTAACTTCAACTGGCACAAGTTGATTCACTTACCAACAACACAACACTGTCTATGGATGGATAACTAAATCAAAATATGGTGCAGTAGAAAGCATTTCTAAGTGCTGAAAATTTTTTCAACAGAATAATAAAAAGAAGTAAAAGTTCCAAATATTGTCATTTTCACAACTAAATAGTATAATACTACATTCATCTTCAGTCTGTATTTTAATTTTACCTGTACAACTCTCTCCAGTGGTATCAGATTCCTGTCCTTTTCTCTTGATTCTTCAATGACGTCATTACAATAAGCAAGAAATTCTTTGTCTTGAGCACTCCATTTGTCTCTAATTTTTTGTAAGTTGTCTATATCTTCTTGCCTCTGTCTTGCTCTTTCATTATTGAATTCCACCTGAAAGTATGAAATAGTTGTAAAGGCACTGTGTAATCTATACCAGACAAAAGCACTGAAAATTAAGAGAACACTGAAACATTTTCAAGCAAAAAGTGTAAAATAGTATCTGTTGTTGTTGTTAGTTGGGTTTTTAAGGGGGACAAAACTACAATGGTCATCAGTCCCCCTTTCCATCGCTAATTGTCAAAAATAAAACGGCGTATGTCAAAGAAATGTGTCCAGAGTGTAAGTGTACGAAGTGGGATGGGAATCCCACTGAGTCCATAAAACGTCAACAAAAAGGGCAAGGAACTAAACGAAAATAGACAATCACACAAAGACACTTTACAACCAAGAAGCCAATGTCAGTGGTTGTCCGACCATAGGAGTAAAAAAGGAAAAGTCCACCACTCGGCAGCACGAAGAAAAGTCCAGTCAGAGAGACTGATAAAAAAAAACCTGCTCGAATAAAACTTAAAACTGAATTTGCTGCTGAAGCACCGTCACGTAAAATATCTGATAAAATGCCAGGGATGTTAAAACAATGCCGCAAGTCGACTAAAAGAGGGCAGTCCACTAGGATGTGGACTATTGTCAAATGGGAGCCACACTGACACTGGGGCGGGGCCTCACCACGAAGGAGATGTCCGTGAGTGAGCCACGTATGCCCAATGCGGAGCCGACACAGCACCACTGAGTCCCGGCGAGAGAGCCGCATGGAGGAACCCCACACTTCCGTGGTGTCCTTGACAACCCACAGTTTATTGGGCATGCTCTGGCTACGTCATTCAGCATCCCAAAGCCGGTTTACCAGTTGGCGTAACAATGAACGGAGATCCAAGGCCGGGAGGCCGATCTCAAGAATGGACGCACCGACAGCCTGCTTGGCAAGCCGCTCCACACGTTCACTGCCCGGGATACCCACGTGGCCCGTAGGCCAGATGAACGTCATTGATCGCCCGGACAGTTCAACAGCACGAAGCGTCTCCTGTATGGCCAACACCAGGGGAGACTGCGGGTAACACTGGTCCAGCGCTGTAAGTCTGCTCAGGGAGTCGCTGCAAATAAGAAAAGACTCACCTGAGCAGGACCAAATATGCACGAGAACTTTGTGAATGGCCACCAGCTCTGCAGTGTAAACACTGCAGCCATTTGGCAGAGAGTGCTGTTCCACGCAGTCACCATGGAGATAAGCATATCCCACGTGGCCATCAACCAGAGAACCATATTGTACAGCAGGTCATACCCAGGGAACTCCGCTACAACAGCCGAGAACTGACAGCGGAGCGCCTCCAATGGAACTGAGTCTTTGGGCCCATGGGCCGTCCAGCCGTGTAGACAGCCTTGGCAAGCACCATGGGGGTGTACGTGCATGGACCCGATAAGGAGATGGAAGGGGAGAATACTCAAGCTCCTGCAGGAGGGACTGAACCCGATAGGCAATCGTATGACCTGATCTGGGGCGTTGCTGATGGGGACGGACGACCATATCAGAAAAGAGGAGACGATGGTTAGGGTGGCCTGGGGAGCAATATACATGAGCTGCGTAAGCTGCGAGCAGGTGTTGGCGTCGGATCCCCAAAGGTGGGATCCCAGCCTCCACTAGTAAGATGTTCACTGGGCTGGTGTGGAAGGCACCCGTCAGGATGCGAACCCCACAGTTGTGAATGGTGTCCAGTAGGTGCAGTGTCGAAGGTGCCGCAGACCCATAGGCAATGCACCCAAAATCGAGATGGGACTGCACCTGTGCCGTGTAAATCCGCAACAGTGTCGAGCGGTCAGCACCCCAGGTGGTATGACGCAGGTGTCGGAGAAGGTTGAGATAGCGCCAGCAATCCCGTTTCAGCTGACGAATGTGGGGGAGCCATGTCAGCCGGGCGTCAAAGACCAGTCCTAAAAACCGATGAGTTTCTACTACGGTAAGTAGTTCGTCATTAAGATAAAGTTCAGGGTGCAGGTGGACAGTCCGACGCCGGCAGAAGTGCATAACTCTGGTCTTGGTGGCAGAAAACTGAAAGCCTTGGGTAATTGCCCAGGTCTGCGCCTTCCGAATAGCACCTTGCAACCTGCGCTCGGCAACTTGGGTGCTGCAGGAACTAAAAGAGAGACAAAAGTCATCAGCATAAAGAGAAGGGGACACCGACGATCCAACTGCTGTCGCTAAACCGTTGATGGCAATTAAAAATAATGGAAAGCTTAAAACAGAACCCTGAGGAACCCCATTTTCCTGGATATGAGAGGAGCTCAGGAAAGCACCAATTTGAACACGAAAGGAACAGACCTCTAAAAAATTCTGGATAAAAATTGGTAGGGAGCCCCGGAGGCCCCAGTCATATAAAATGTTGAGGATCTGTCATCGCCAGGTGGTATTGTATGCTTTGTGCATATCAAAGAAGATGGCAACAAGGTGATGGCGCCTGGAAAAGGCTGTACGGATTGCAGACTCGAGGTACACCAGATTGTCGGTGGTAGATCGACCATGGCGAAAACCACCCTGGCATGAAGCCAGTAAGCCTCGAGTCTCCAGAATCCAACACAACCGCCGACTGACCATCCACTCCAACAGTTTGCATGGAACGTTAGTCAGGTTAATGGGCCGATAGCTATCCAAGGAAAGAGGATGTTTATCTGGTTTAAGCACTGGAATGATGATACTCTCTCGCCACTGTGGCGGGAAAACACCATCACACCAAATGTGGTTATAGGCCTCAAGAAGATTACGCAGGCTGTCGGCAGAGAGGTGCTTCAGCATTTGGCTATGGATGTTATCAGGCCCAGGTGCTGTGTCAGAACATTGTTGAAGAGCAATTAGGTGCTCCCACTCAGTAAAAGGAGTGTTATAGGATTCAGAGCGGCGGGTAGTAAAGGAGAGGTACTGGCATTCTACCCACTCCTTCAATGTACGGAAGGCTGGTGGATAATTTGCAAAGGCAAAGGCGCGAGCATAATGCTCAGCAAACATCTCTGCAAGTGTGGCCGGGTCCGTACATAGAACTCCATTTGTGGAGATTCCCAGTATTTCCGCTGGTGACTGTAATCCCTTTAACCGCCTGATTCTAACCCAGACGTGTGAGGCAGAGGTACCCGTCCCAATAGTGGAGACGTACCTCTCCCAACACTCCTGTTTCCGTATTCTTATTAACTGGCGAGCACAAGCACGAAGCCGTTTAAAATTGATGAGATGCTCCTGAGAGGGGTGACGCTTATAGCGCTGTAAGGCCCGCCTACGGTCTCTAATAGCCTCAGCTATTTTCGGCGACCACCACGGCACTGTCTTATGCCGTGGGCACCCCGTGGAGCATGGCATTGCAGCTTTTGCAGCAGAAACAATGGTGTGAGTGACGCCCTCAACCACCACATCGATAGTATCGAGTGGGGGAGGTTGAACAATAGCAGTGGACATGTAATCTTCCCAGTTAGCCCTGCTGAAAGCTCACCTGGGGGAGCGCCCTGGGGACTGACAAAAAAAGGGGAAAATGGTCACTGCCACAAAGGTCATCGTGGCTCTCCAGAGGACAGATGGTGGAAGGCTGTGGCTACAGATCGATAAATCAATGGCCGAGAACGTGCCATGCGCCACACTAAAGTGTGTGGGGGCACCAGTATTTAAGAGGCAGAGGTCGAGTTGAGAAAGTAAAGACTCGACTACTCTGCCCCAGCCAGAAAGTGTAGTACCACCCCACAATGGGTTATGGGCGTTGAAGTCGCCCAATAAGAAGAAAGGCGGGGGGAGTTGCGATATAAGTGCAGCCAAAACATTCAAAGAGATATCACCATCTGGAGGGAGATAAAGGCTTATGACGCTAAACTTTGTGTTGTCCTTACCCTGACAGCCACTGCTTGCAATGGTGTATGAAGGGGCACAGGTTCACTATGAACAGAAGTAAGGACATACACACACACACACACACACCACCTGAGACCCTGTTATATGAGCTACAGTTACAGTAATATCCCCTGTAGCCACGAAGGGCTGGGGTCCGCATTGCTGGAAACCGAGTTTCCTGTAAGGCAACGCAGAAAGCAGGTGTTATGCTTAAAAGGTGTTGTAGCTCAGCCAGGTGGGGGAAGAAACCACCGCAGTTCCACTGTAGGATGATGCTGTCTGATAACTGGGAAGACATGAATAGTAGGAGGGAAGATTACAACTCAGCGTCACTCAAATCCACTGACTGCCAGTTTTCTGGCTCAGCATCCATTATTTCTGGGATGTCCCTGACAGCGAGGTCGTCCGGGGATGCTAGAATCTCCATCTCGTCCCCAGAGGTTGAGGTGGAGTGGGGTGGTGGCACGGGAGCCACCATGGTATCTTGCAACTCTTCACTTTCTACTTTTTTCCTCCAATCCTTCTTGTCCCTTGGAGGCTTTGCCGGCAGGGCTGGCTTCCCAGACTCAGCCGCAGGGACTGAGGATAAGTGTGAGGTCCTGCGTCCAGCAGCCTTCAGTTTTGCCTGCTGCTGGCATGTGTCGGCAACGACATTGGCGGAACCCTCGGAAGGGAGTGTCCCGAGGGATGCCTTCCGAACGAGGGGTGCCGGAGAGGGCTTTTGTTTCTCCGGCAGAAGAGTGGAGGTTGCCCCCGAGGCAATTACCTTGGGAGCAGAAGAAGGAAGGGAGCCCCCAACCACCTTGGGTGCAGGTGAAGACTTACGGCCCTGAGGGCCCACAGAATAGGAAGTACTGGGAAAGACACGTGTCGCCAAAGACGATGGTGACTGTTGCAAAAGAGGTGGTCCTTGTACAAACTAAATACCTTGGTGAATACGGCTCATTCTGTCTGCAGCCCTGCATTCCTCCCAGGGCGTGGCCAAGGAAGGGAACGACTTGGGGTCATACGAAGTGGCATTAAACTTCCCACGCTTAGAGACGCCAGGTTTGCGTGTGGCGACACTATTACTTGCTCGCTTCATTCTGGTCCCACGAGCAGCTAGGGAACTAAAGTCCACCCAGGCAGAGCCCCGCTTGCCTGGGTAAGACTTATACAACTGAGGTGCGGCAGGTTCCTCAGAGGTTGCTCGCTAGCGGCTGTTCAACCTCAACAGCCATGCATCTCCTCGGCACGTAGCACACCTTGATATTGAGCTTTTTTTTTTATAGTGGTTTGTACCGTCCTCACAACCCGGGCGATTAAGCCAAGATCCCTGGGCTCTGAAAAGTACAACGTTCCACTGTCGCGCCAAACGAAGGTCGTTGAAGCACACACAGAGCTTACGGTGTAGCGGACTGTTGGCGCGACACAGCCCACGGCTCAGGACCCCGGGTTCGCCAAGCCCGTACTCAGCAAATTAATGCTGAGCCCCTGAGGGATAATATCTGTTAAAATAGAGCCACATCTACTTCACTGATTTCAACAGTCTCGATATAATCATCCTGCATGCTAGTGTAACAATCGCTAGAGTATGTCAATGGTACAAAATGGATTTGTGTGTTAAGATAGACACAGTAATCAAACAATTAGTTCTTCACATAAATAATGGGAAATGACTTATGTGGCATTGACTTTGAGGAGATACTGATGGGCCAGCCAGTATTTCTCACAGAACATTCAACACTTATTGGATGATTATTTGCTACTCCCATTAGTTAGTGGTGTGCCATCCGACCATTGTGACACGCGGTATTTATTGCGCTGCACACAGGAAATGCGCGTTACCCGCGGACACGTGTCCATCGCCCATGCTCATACGACCGGCCTACAACCTCAATCGCAGTGGAGTGTACACTCTCCGGGACCAGCGATCAAAGAGCTAACTATTTGTGCTAATTCAGTGTATGTTTAACACAATAAATACTTCCATGCAATCAATGTTATTTTACATCTTTTTCGACATCACCGCCTACAAAGAACTGTAGTTAGAAGTGTCGATAATAAACAAACATGCTTCATACTTATTTTTAGATTTTGACAATGTAGGTGTATACCAGGTACATTCCAATGAATTAAGAAACAGTTGTTCAAATGTAGTCTCTTCAAAGGATGTTGTATTTTGTATTCTTTCATTGCCCCTGTTTACTATGTTATTTCTGAAATGGAGGGTGGGTGGGAGGAGTTTGGGGGACACTCATTGATATAATTTACACTGTGTTTGGATAGACTTTTTCTATGATTTCTTTAATTATTTCAACAATATTACATTAGCATCTTCTGCATAGCAACATTGGACCACCTCTGTGCCTCATTTGAAGCCACTCCCATGCATGATCCTCCATTGTTCGCCATCAAATGCCACACACAGTGATCTGCAGTCAGCATAGGCCTCGCAATGCCAACTATTGAAACTGACAACCATGTAAGTGTGGAGCAGTGTGCATCAGTTCTCAGTTCTGTCTTGATACTCAGGTGTGTTTTTGTTGCATATTATTACAATTTTGATCTGATAGTTAAGAAATTGCCATCTTCCTGCTGTTTTTTGTGTCCTATATTCTAACACACTTGCTGACAAGAGTGGTGTTATCTTTCATGTGCTCAATCTCTCTTGTTGTTCCAACAGTTCTTCTCGCAATGAAAGCAAGTCTCAAAGTTTTCATCATGCAACAAGAAAGCTATTACTGAAATTATAAATTATTGTCTCAGCAGGTTTCCATGCCATCAACAAATACAACACATTTTTCACCTTATGAAAATGCATAAAAGATTGGAAGAGGTATGGGAAGTGGTTTTGTCAACATTTTCATGCTATCGGCATCATTGATTCAAATTCATGTAAGGCTTTGTTTCTTCCTTGAGTCCCTCATAAAATTTATTAAATCTTGTTCAACTATCTCCACATCAGGAATCGTCACATCTTTCAATAAAATATGTAGGCTGCTGTTACATTATCACTCTTGACACACACACACACACACACACACACACACACACACATTATTGAGGTTAGTCTTACACAGCTGGCGATGGCCAAATTACACAGCCTTAGCAGCAAATGTTGTCCTGAAATATTCTATTGCTTGTGACACCCTTAGTCATTTGTCTTCAGACATGGGAAGTGTGAAAACAGGCACTTCAATTCAGAAATCCTTTCCTGGCAACAGCATTCCAGATTTTTGATGTTTCTCATGTTTCAGCTGATCAAAATGAAGCCTGGAGGGACACTGCCACAGTAGTTCCTTTTATAACCACAGGACATTCGTTAATTTCATGGTGGAAGATAACAATACAGCCATAAAAATAGGGATTTGCACAGTAAAAGACAGAGACACTCTTAAATTTTTAATTCACAGGAATAGCAGCTTATTAAATTCCACACCAAACCTTAACTGTTGATGACATTGATATTGCACCTGTCCTAACCATTATGGATTGTTAATGAATGAATAATGTATATTTCTCATACACTGCGGCAATGCATTGGTACCAACTCTGGCACCAACATTGGCTAATGTTTTTGCAACAATACCCACACATTTGAGCCAACATTCAGATCAATTCATTGAGAGCCAATGTAAATATATCTGAGGCACAGATTCCTGCCTAAGCGTTAATGGTACTGAGTGTGAATAATTACATTTTGTCCTTACAAAACAAAAATGGGAAACCATGTAAAAGAACATGATGGGCTATATTGTTTCACTTTGTACCGTACATCGCAAAATCCTAACTTTTGTTACAAGTATACGATATCCATTATTAAAATTTCACATTAAGAGCTCTACCTTCAAATGATTTAACTAAAAAAAGAAAGATATTTTTTGGAGGGAACCTATACTGCTAAAATTCTTTTGGTAGTCACGCTTTGATTTTTTGGTAATAGGTGGCAGATTCAATAGCGTAAACATCCATTTTAAAATTCAATATAAGCAATATTACTTTAACAATGGAAAATCAGATGGGAAATGTCAATAATGGCTCGCTGAGCTGCTGACAGGCACGAAAATAGATAATCACATACACACAACTTAAAATTTTCGGCCATGGCTTTCATCAGAAAAAGAAACACATACTTCCAGGCAATCACTCACATAACTATATACACACAACCACCATATACAGCCACTTCAGCGCTGTGTACAATGTCTGAAGTGTTAATTTACTTTTCATGTGGGCCTCATTTCAGGACACTAGAAGTATTTGACTATAATTTATCTCCCAAGAAGAATGTTGAAGAATGGCCTACCTCAGGGTAGCGTACTGGAACCCCTGCTGTGTAACATCTACACTAATAACCAACCAATCAGCCATGAAGTAAGAACGTTTATTTATACAGATGACACAGCAACTGCAGCTCAAGGCAAAACCTTTGACGAAGTGGAGATGAAGCTGACAGCAGCCGTCAAGGACCTCGACAACTATTATGATGATAACCACCTACAGCCAAATCCTGGAAAGACGCAGGTCTGTGCCTTCCACGTGAGAAACAAGGAAGCCAGAAAGAAGTTAAACATTACCTGGAGAGGACAACAACTATGTCACTATGATACTGAAGTTTCACATTCAAAGATGACTGCCAGGAAACAAATCTGAAACTATCTGCCCAGAACAGCATCATACCTAAACTCACTGGCTCCACCTGGGGATCACAGCCAAGTGTGCTCCACACACCTGCCCTTGCACTGTGCTTCTCTGCAATGGAGTACGCAGCACCAGTCTGGTGAAACTCAACACTTGCCAGAGAGATGGATACAGCACTAAATGAGACTGGATGCATAGTGACTGGCTGCCTTCAACCAACTCCTATCAGAAAACTCTATGAAATTATGGGCATAGTGCCTCTAGACACACACAGAAGAATTCTTGTTTTGTAACAATGAATGATAATTTCAAACCAGAATAAACTATTCTTTTTGTGTACATGGATATAGCTGCAAATCCCACAAAAAACACTATTTGTCTTCCTCGCAAGTTTTTAAGTCAAAATTAAATCCATAAAACTGATTTTTCTATGTGATCGAACACATCTAAGAAAACAGTACCGTCATGGACTAGGAAGTATGACATTCAAATTGTGCGGTTCTGCATTGTGCTTTTACAACTCATGCCAGCCAGGTCATGCTAATTACATGGCGTGGCCACTGGGGTCATGGCTGTAGGTGACAACTGACAAACCAGGCACGCGAAACCTGCCTGTGGAGCACTGATAAATAGCCGGTGCAGCCCAGCCTTGCCCTCTTATGTGTACTGGGAGTGACAGTTAATAAAGCGTGTTGTTTACTTCGGCAGTGACAAGGATATTTTTTGAGTCTTCCTGTTCAATGCCATGGTTGATCAACTCAGCACTTAGCTGTCTCATCTTCAGTCATTGCCAGAGGCTTTTGCTCAACAGAATGCCTCCCTCATGTCATCTATTGACACTTTGACTCGGGTTGTGTCACAACAAGTCAAGTTGCAGTCTTCTGTGCCCATTTCTTCAGTTCCATCTTTTGATGAAAATGCCAAAGATTGGTCACACTACAAGCAGTGTCTGTGCCAAATTTCATGGCTTTTCAAGTGTCTGATGACAGTAAACAAAAAGCTTATTTCCTTTCGTGGTTTTTGCCTCATCTTTTCCATTTGTTAGGCGATTTGGCGACACTTCAGATGAAAGCATCCCTTTCCTTTTTGGATATCTATTCCTTCTTTGCTATGTATTTTAGCTGCCCTCTCATATTGTGTCAGCTTGCATATCATTTTATCGCTCGCGTAAAGAGCCGGCCCAATTGTACCGTGCGTGCTTGGGCAACAGAACTTCAAGGGCTGGCCTGTCATTTTCAATTTCAGTCAGAACCACATGGGGATTCATATGCAGACTCTATGGTCCGTGATGTTTTGCTCCAGACCTGAAAGTTCATAAGTAAGCCCTTCAGTCCTCCGCCCCCAATTGGCAGAAGTCTCACATCTTCCACTTCCGAGGGCAAGCTGCGCTCGTCTGATTCTTGTGGGCCTTATCATTCACGGGATTGTGCCCACATCTGCAGGCTACATGATATCACTGTGGGAAAGTTGTGCACCTCAGCTTGGGGCTACAACAAGCCCTCACAACCTCACAAGTTCAGAGATTATACTAAGGATATTAACAGGATTGTTCCCATTGGCATACAGGCGCCGAAATTATTTATTGACCTCTGCATTCTTCAGAAAAATGACTCGCTTGAGATGGACACCAGCACCATGGCACCTCTGTTAAACTCAGCTACTTATCACTCATTGGGCTCCCCCAAGTTGTGTCCAGCACCTCGCCTATTAGCCAGATATGGAGGCCACCCATTTCACTCTTGAGTACGTTTGTGGCCAAGGTCACTTATCAGAATGTTCGCCATTCAGTGCCCTCTGTGGTTGTTAACAGTGTGGCAGAGTCTCGATGCGTTCTACGCCTTTGGCTTTACTATTACTGACTATCTGCTTGGTTTCTGACCAGATTTCGTATGAGGACCTTTCTCAGCTACGCAAGGAATTCACATCTTCATTTGCACTAGGTGTGCAAAGAATTTTTGGGCATCCATTATGCTCAAACCCATTGCTTGCCCTGTCTTTTGTTAGGCTCATCCAATTCCTATCGCCCTAAGAGGGGCCGTTAAAGCTGAGTATTCTGTCTCCTGTCATGGCTAACAAGTGGGTCTATCCTCTGGTTATCATACACAAGCCCATGGGACCACTTCGCTTATGTGGTGACTTTAAGAAGATCGATCTTGCGGAGGCACAGTTGCAGTTGCCTTTGATGGCGAGACAAAACAGGCACTGGTGATCGCTATCCTCTTCAGCCTTTTCCAGTATCAATGGTTGCCATTCAGCATGGCCAGTGCCCCCACCATAATTCAGTGATTTTTGTAGCAGCTGCTAGCACCAGTGGCCCCTGCGTCAATTACTTCGACAATATTGTTGACAGGGTCCACGGTAGCTGACCATCTTGCCTACCTATGCTCCCTGTTTTCGGTCTTGGTGACAGCAGGCCTCTGCTACAATTTTCAAATGTCGTCTTTCTTCCAACTTGCTATTTTCCCAGGCAAGGTTGCTTACTATCACCACTTCCTTCCACACCCAGCAACTGTGTTATTTTCTGCTGGTCTCCTGCTTGCGAGTGAGCTTTTCACTCACTTAATGCGACACTTCTTGTGGCCCCTTGCCTAACATTATACACCAAAGGAATTCTGCTCATGGTGATGCTGGGCACCTCCCAGTATGGCATGGGGGCAGTACTTGCACGTTATTTCTTGGATGGATCTGAGCAATCATTAACATTTTGTGACATTACAGATACAGGGGGAAGCTTGTTGCTGTTGTTGTTGTTTTAAAGGGGACTAAACAGCTGCGTTATCAGTCCCCTGTTCCCAGCAAAGAGATTATCATGTGATTTACAGTTGAAGATGAAGCACTCCACTGCCAGCACACAAGTACAGGAATAATAAACATAATAAAAAGAAAAGGTAAAAACCACAAAAGTAGTGAACCAAACAGTCAACTGTGTGAAAATACCGCAGGAGAAGATTGTGGCTGGCTGATCACTGGGATAATAATGGATGAGCCAGTCATCCTGTACACACTAAAGCTACCAGTTGGAAATAGGACTGGCAAGACAAAAGGAACAACAGATTAAAACTGTTTAAGTCGTGGACACCTGAAAGATCAGGCTTAGGTACCACCATTAAATCATATGATAAACACCAGCTGCACAAATAAAATCTAAAACACGGTCAACTATAGAGGCATCGTTAGCTAAAAGCGAAGGAAGTTTAGAAGGCAGGTTAAATAACTGCTACAATGCAGCTAAAAGTTGGACAGTCCAACAAGATGTAAACACAGTCAACAGAGTGCCACAATGGCAGTTTGGCGGGTCCTCTCAACATAAGAGTTGGCCATGTATGAGCCATGTATGGCCTATATGCAGGCGACAGAGGATGCCTGAGTCCCTTTGAGAAGGCCTAAGTGAAGTCTTCCAAGCTGCTGTCAAAGGTTTGATCACATGGAGCTTATTGAGCATGCTCAATGTTGACCATTCTGAATTCCAGGCCATGGAGATCTTGCAGTTCAGACCCAAGCGGATACCCCTTTCTGGGGTACCGATATCCAGACACCAGGAGGCGATGGCCCAATTGGCCTGTTCAGCTTGTTCATTTCCTGGGATGACGACGTGGCCCGGGGTCCAGATGAAAGCCACATAACGGCCAGACTCGCCAAGACTGAACACAGAGTATTGGATGGATCACACCAACTGGTGTTTGGGGAAACACTGGTTGAGAGCTTGCAAGCTACTCAGGGATTCACTGCATATCATGTATAACTTCCTGGGGCATGTACTGAGGTGATCTAGAGCATGAATTATGATCAGCTCTGCCATAAAGACAATACAGCCAGGAAGCAGAGAGCGTTGTTCAATGTGGTCGCCATGAACATAAGCGTAACCCACTCTGCCTCCTACCTGGCAGCCATCAGTGTATATGACTTCTGCATCAAGGAACTTGCCAAGGATGTCCAGAAACTGGTGATGAAGTGTATGTGGTGAAACCGATGCCTTTGAATCACAGGACAATTGCAGGTGGAACTGTGGGTGAGGGATGGACCAAGGAGGGATATGAGATTGGCAGGAGAATACAGGAGGGAGAGGTAGGGACTCGACTGAGGAAAGGAGAGTACATATTTGAACCGCGATTGGAAGGCCTGATCTGGGTTGATGTTGTGGAGAGGGAAGGATGGTGTTTGGAAACAAAAGTCTGCGATTTGGAGGTGAGGCATAGCGTGAACGTGGGCGACATATGAAGCCAACAACTGTTGCCAGCGAAACCTCAGGGTAGGGTTGCCAGCTTCAGCGAGGAGGCTTGGCACAGGGCTGGTGCGGAAAGCCCCCGTTGTGAGATGAACACCACCATGAAGAATGGGATCCAATATCCGCAATGCTGAAGTTGATACAGAGTCATACACCTGGCTCCCATAATCCAGGCATGAGAGAATTAGGGTCTTAAAGAGATGCATGAGAGTTTGACGGCCAGCTCCCCAGGCAGTGTGGCCGAGTCAGTGCAGTATATTTAGATGCCACCAGTACTTTTGCTTCAACTGACGAAGGTGTGGCCCCCCAAGTCAGTTGGTTGTCAAACAACATGCCGAGAGACCGATGCGTTTCTGCGACATGAAGCTGTTCGTCAGCAAAGTAGACTTCTGTGTCAGCATGAATGAACCGACGACAAAAGTGCATCATTCGGGTTTTGGATGCTGAGAAGGTGAAGCCATGTGCTGAGGTCCATGATTGTGCCTTTCAAAAGGCTTCTTGCAGACGCCTTTCACTGACACCAATGCTAGCAGAACTGTAATATAAACAAAAGTCATCGGCAAACAAGGACGAACAGATTGATGACCCTACAGCTGCTGCAAGGGCATGTAAGGCAACTAAAAATAGAGGTACACTGAGAATGGACCCCTGGGGGACACTGTTCTCTTGGATGTGATGACAGCTGAGACAGGTACTGACCCTAACCTGGAAAGTACGGAGTGAGAGGAAGTTCTTTATGAACGTCAATAGCGGACCACGTAACCCTCAGTCATACAGCATAGCCAGTATATGGTTTGCTCCAGGTGGTATCGTATGCCTTTCGAAGATCAAAGAAGACCGCAAACATGTGCTCAAGCCTGGTGAAGGCAGTGTTTATAGCTGACTCAATGACACTAGATTATCTATTGCAGAGCGGCCATGGCGGAAGCCCCCTTGTTGGGTAGCGAAGAGTCCCCGGTCTTCAAGTATCCACATGAGCTGCTGACTCACCATATGTTCGAAGATCTTGCACAGAACATTGGTGAGGCTTATTGTGCGGTAGCTCT
Source organism: Locusta migratoria (assembly GCA_026315105.1). Classification (NCBI taxonomy): domain Eukaryota; kingdom Metazoa; phylum Arthropoda; class Insecta; order Orthoptera; family Acrididae; genus Locusta; species Locusta migratoria. The sequence continues at coordinate 218,214,143 of CM048745.1, read as the reverse complement.
AGGCCACCTAAGGATCGGCACCAGGTTTCATCACCGGGATAATGATGCTATCCCGCCACTGGGACAGGAAAACACCTTTCACCCAGAGATGGTTGTCTAGGGTAAAAAGCCTTTGTTGAAAATCCGCAGGGAGGTGATGAACGAACTCGCTGTGAACACTGTCTGGTCCTGGGGAGGTGTCAGGACATGCAGGTAGGGCACTCTCAAACTCCCACTCACTGAACAGCGCAATGTATTTTTCCTGGCGGCGCATGTGAAAGGAAAGCTGGCGCTGTTCAACACACTATTTGAGGGTGTAGAAGTCCGCACTGTAAGATGCAGACACTGAGCTATGAGCATAATGTTTTGCCATGTACTGCACGATAGCAGCTGGGTCTGTGGACAGAGTACCCCGAATGTGAAGACTGAGGATTCCTGCCAGTGGACGATGCCCGAAAAGACACCTAACCTACTTCCACACCTCAGATGGGGAGGCCTGAGTGCCAATAGAGGCTACATATCTCTCTCAGCTATCTCGCTTGCTCTGTTGTATCAGACAACAAGCTTGGTCATGGAGCCTTTCAAAAGCAATCAGGTGTTCCAAAGAAGGATGGTGGTGATGATGCTGGAGCACCCAACGATGGTCCCTGATGGGCTCAGCAATTTCCATTGTCCACCAGGGCACTGACTTATGATGGAACAAACCAGAGGATTTCAGGACAGTGGCTTCAGCAGCAGAAACAATGGCCCTGGTGACATGATGAACAGCCTAATAAACGTCATCTGGGAGCGGAATTGTTACTGTAGACACCAAGGTGTAAGTCGGGCAGTTTGCCCGATGGACTGACCATCATGGCAGGCAGCCTGCAGGTGGTGACTGTGGGAGCAACAGGATGATAGGGAAATGGTTGCTTCCACAAAAGTCATCATGGATTCTCCAAGTAAGGTGTGAAAGTAAGCGTGGACTGTAAAGGGACAGATCTATGTCTGAGTAGGTGCCATGGGCCAAGATGAAGTGGTGGTGGCTCCACTGTTAAGAAGGCAAATATTTAGCTGTGCCAGAAGGTACTCCATGTCTATACCATGGGCCGTAATCTCAGTTCCACCCCACAAGGGGTCATGGGCATTTAAGTCCCCCAACAGGAGGTATGGTGGGGATAGTTGATCAACCAAAGCAGCTAGTTCCACAGAAGACACTGCCTTGTCCGGAGGAAAGTACAGAGAGCAGATAGTGATCTCCTGTCCTGCCCGAATCCTCTCAACCACTACCTCGAGTGCAATGAGAAATGGCACTGGTGCACTGGGAACATTGGTGAGGACATAGCTGCAGACACCTCCAGAAACCCTGTCATAGGCTGCATGATTGTTATAATAGTCCCAGTAGCTACAAAGGACAGGGGTCTGCTAAACAGAAAACCAAGTTTCCTGAAGGGCTACACAGAGGTTCTATCAGCACTGAACCGCTCCTCATCTTCGACATTTCCGCGACTTACCGTACTTATCCTCCAGATTTTCAACTAAGAAAAGAGGTTTTGTCACCATGAAACTGTCCCCGTCTGTTCTGCTGCATACGAGATATTTTGGAGAGTATAACTCATCCCTATCTTTAGTCCAATGTTCCTCTAGTGATGTACCAAGGAAAGGGAACAATCGGGGGTTATATTTTGTGGCATTGAAATTTGATCTTCCTCGCTTAGACACACCATGGGCATAGTTTATAGCTCATTTCATATTGGTCCCGCCAGCAGCTAGCGATATAAAGGTCCACCCAGGCAGAGCCCCACTTGCCTGGGTAAGCCTTATACAACTGAGGTGCAGCAGGTTCCTCAGAGGTAGCTCGCTAACGACTGTTCAGCCTCAACAGCCATGCATCTCCTCGGCACGTAGCACACCTTGAGATTTAGTTTTCTCTCTCTCTCTCTCTCTCCCTCTCTCTCTCTCTCTCTCTCTCTCTCTCTCTTTCTCTTCTTATAGAGGTTTGTACCATCCTCGCAACCCGGGTGATTAAGTGAAGATCCTTGGGCTCTGAAACGTATAATGTTCCACCGTCGCACTGAACGGTGATCGTTGAAGCATGCACAGAGCTTACGGTGTAGCAGACTGTTGGAGACTGTTGGCACAACACAGCCCATGGCTCAGGACCCCAGGTTCACCAAACCCGTACTCAGCAAATTAATTTAAAGCCCCTGAGGGGACAGGGTGAAGTTGATTGTTTCCATGTGAATGGCGGGTTCTGTCAGGCTGTTGGGTTCCCCAGTTGGCCGGCTAACAGTTTGGTCCCAGGGAATGGAATACAGGTAGTTAGGATTTTCCTAATCTGCTCAGAAACTGGAAATGACGCTCTTGGCTGACGAGGGTGGATCTCCCAGATTGCAACTGAAATACAATATAGCCACACACATTATTCTAAAAATCCATATAAAATCAGGGAGAGGTCATATGGCAAATATAAGTATATGAATGGATTCAGGGGACTTGTGAGAATCAAACGCCATAATTACAATTTCAATATCCCTTACAGATAAAAAGCCGACAAATTTCAATACTATAATAATCTGATGGCTGCTCTTCCTGACAAAGCAGTGGATCATCTCCAATGCTAGGCCTTGTACCTTTCACGTTTTCATTAAGGCACATCATGCCAGTGTGCTCTCTCATTTCCCAGTGTGCCCTGATCCAGTCTTTGATGTGGAATAATTTTTGTGTTTCATGGGGGAATGAGTCAAGTGTGCAAGTGGTCACAGATTTTACTATCACTAGGCCATGGGTAAGGAAGGCGACTGCTGATGATCCAGTCATCCATTTAGCCCTCTACCAGGTGCAGCAGGGCTGGTCAGAGCATCCTCTGGGGTGGACCTCTGACCCACTCCGCAATTATTTTGGAATTTGCCACCATCGTAGCACCTTTGAGGATATTATACTTCTGTCCATAGAAGATGGCACACACCGAGTAGTGGTTCTGGCCTCATTGTGCCAACTGTTTCTCAATATTTTTCATCAGGACCACTGGGGTGTGTCCTGCACCGAGACGCTCACCCGTTGGCATGTATAATGGATCGGGATCGACTGGAACACAGCTTGCCTCATAGCCGGATGTTCTTCCTTAGCTTCTCAACAAGCTGCTCCTCGCTCTTCACTCTCTCCATGTCCTGCACCCTCTGCACCATGGTGATTTTGTAGTTCCCTTTTTGGACAGCTATTGGCTTTTACTCCTCGATGCATACTCTGACATTCCTATTATTCTTTGCCTGGTCTCCATGGCTGGGGATGTCACTAACTGCTCCCTGTTAAAGATCTTTTTTATTTAAGAGCTCCTGGCTGCATTGATGACCGCTAATGGCCCCCATTTACTTCACAACATTTTTGGGTCTTCTGTTCTACCCATAGGATCCACTATGTCCTTGCCCCATCCTTTCACCAACAGACTAATGGGGCAGTGAAGAGGTTTGTACACCCTTTCAAGGCACAAAGGCATAAGTACATGCTACAGCATTTGTTGGAGGATGCCCTCCTTCATTTTCTTTTGTCGTGTCGGTCTACCCCAGCCATGCTGCATAGCCCTACCAAGCTTCTTCACGGCTGCCTGCATAGGACACTTTTGTCCCTTCTGCATCCAAGTTTTCCCACATCCCCTCCTGTTGCTTCTTCTTGCTTTACCCCAGTTGTGGCAATCTGACCCAAGGGCTATGGCCACCATCCTCACTGGGTTCTGGCTGTGGCCCTTCGGGAGCCCAGTCATTGCCTGTGTGTAGTCAGTTTGGCTACCAGTATCCTCATCCACCATCACAACCAGCTGCAGGTCCGCTATCCTGCTCCCTTGCCTGAAACCCCTTCCCCTTCATCCAAGGGATCCCCCTGCACTGCCTGGGATGGGTTCTCTTTCTGTTTCAGCTCTGCAGTCTTCGGTCAGCTGGTGGAGGGAGGTTTTACCTGCATTGGCGACCAATGCCCACTTTCTCGCCGCATCTCTGGTGGCCTGCTCCACACAGTGGAAGGCAACGGTTGCTGGCAGTGTAGGGTCCTTGCTGCCAGCTGGCATGGACCTGGGGTTTTCTAAAGAGGTGCCTCTGGACAAGGAGATGGAAGACCAGCTGCCATTACCGGTGCTGGGGACATCGAGAAGTGATTTGGGGCGAGTGTCCCATGCTGTGCAAAGCGGTCCAGCCAGATGTGGTGGTTCCGGCTCGGGAGCTGGTGGAGCCACCAGAAGAACAGATGCAGGTGGAGCATTCTCAGCAGTCTGCATTCTTCGCCACAGTTCAGGATTCTTTCTGCTAGGGGGGGGGGGGGGATGTCACGGACTAGGAAGCATGACATTCAAGTTGTGGGGGGTCTAGATTGTGTATCTACAACTCGTGCCAGCCAGGCCACGTTAGTATGCAGCACAGCCACCGGAGGTCACAGCTGTAGGTGACAACTGACAAACCAGCTGTGTGCCACCTGCCTGTGGCACAATGATAAATAGCTAGCACACACCGGCTTTGCCCTCTTATGTGTACTGAGAGTGACAGTTAATAAAGTATGTAATCCCAGTGTGATGTTTTTCATAAGTACAATGTGAGCAATAGGTAGCAAATCACAGTCTTTCTTTTGATTTGTTTTCATTGTTGTGTGTTTCATATTCTGAATATTCAAAGTTTGTATAAATAGCAGCGCCCTCCATCTAGAATTTCAGTCCTGTTTTGTCCAAATATTAGCGCTTTCAGTGCTGAGTTTTCTACTTCATTGATGGCCCTGCTTTCAGATTTTGGCTTAATTGTACTTACGGTATGACAATGTTTTGTGGAGATTCAGTGTGCTTTGGAACCAGAACACAAGCAGTATATCATTTCTAAGATCCGTAATTTCAGGAGTCAGACAAATTACAAAACAGTGAAAGTGAGCTGTTCATCAAGTATCCATCAGTCTTTCCCCTTAATGATGGTTAGAACAATAAATAAATTAAATAGAAAGGATGAAAGGATTCAACTGAGTCATTAACTGCATGGATGGGATGTCATGATGTGTATGGCAAAAGTGAACCTTTTGGTTGGACAGCACAGCCCAGGATGGTTCAAGAACAATGAGAAAAGCTCAATTTCTGGGAAAAAAATATAGGCAGAACTAAATAAGACATTTGATGACAATCAGCAGCAATCAACATTAACAAAAGAGTAATTAAAGAGCAGGACACAGTGTCAAGGGGAACTGACACAGTCTCCCATACGGAGAGTTTGTTGTAAAGTCACATTGAGAAACTAAAACTGGCAGAAGCTAAAATTTGATTACAGGAGTTACAGACTATTGTGGTAAAGAATGTTACCATAACACAGGAATTCATCAAGTAGTGCCACAAAATCGAGGAAATACAACATAAAAGAATCAGATGAAAGAGGATTGATTCATTACCAAATGTGGTCCATATGGAAGATCATCACAATCTCTCTTCTCTCAAACGCTTGATAGTAAGAGAAGAGAGAGACAGTAGTTGGTTAGTAAAGTCATCAGCAGATCAAAAGCAACTGTGAAATGATTTAGATAAAATATCTACATGGTGCAAAAATTGGCAATTGACCCTTAATAATGATATGAGTGAGGTCATCCATATAACTACTAAAAGAAATCCTGTAAACTTCAGTTACATGATAAAATCATTCAAACCTAGAGACTGTAAATTCAACTAAATACCTAGGAGTAACAATTACAAACAGCTTAAATAGGAAAGAACACTTAGAAAATATTGTAGGGAAGGCGAACCAAAGACTATGTTTCATTGGCAGAACATGCAGAAGATGCAACAGTTCTACTAAAGAAACTGTCTACACTACACTTGTGCATCCTATTTTGGAGTATTGCTGCACATTGTGGGATTCACACCAGGCGGACTGATGGATGGTTCACAGAAAATTCAGAGAAGAGCCGTTTGTTTTATCGTGATATAGTGGAGAGATTGGAAATGGTGCACGAGTTGGGATGGAAACAATTAAAAGAAAATCCTTATATGTTGCGGCAAAATCTATTTGCAACATTTCTTTCATCAACTTGCTCTTCAGAATGCAAACATATATTGTTGGCACCCGCCTACATAGGGAGACATGATCCATAATTAAATAAGAGAAAGATTTATGTGTTCCTTTTTGCTGCGAGCTATTAGAGAGTGGAACTATAGAAAAATATGATAAAAGTGGTTCATTGTACCCTCTGCCATACACTTAAATGTGATCTGCAGAGTATCCACATAGATGTAGTTTATGACAGCCAGAAATGTCAGACTAAGTACAAGTGAAGCAACAGCCCTCAATGTCAACTCCATATCTCAGAATGTAAGAGAGAATCCCTACATGATATTAAGGTAATGACTTCTGAAACCAAATTGCAACTCACCTGATGTTAACAACTGACTGAGTATTTTTATATCATACCTGTTTATAGATGTGTGTAATATTGGAAAATATACTCTGTTGAAATACAAGCTTATTAGATGTTCAACAGTAATATAAAAATTATGAAAATTAAAAGCAATAGGTAGCAGTGGCACAAGTTTGTTTACCTAAGATCAGTATAAGGTAATTTGGAAGTATGCTTGCAAGTGATATTGTCACATTGAAATAGAAGCAGGCTTGACTTCGAAGGCAGGGTTGTCAACTGATCACAGCACTTATCCTGAAAGCATGTTTATTGCGAACAAACATACACGCAGCACTAATAGCCCCTCGTGCAGAGTGCTCGTCTATTTATAATAATGTTCAAGAAATTAGAAGAATAGTTAACATAAGAAACATGTAGAACATTCTGGAAATGATAAATACAATGAAATAAATTTTTGTTGATAGATGAGTTGAACCAGCGACCTTCAGCACAGCGGTCAGTGACACTATTCATTGTGCCTCACCGGCAGTCAGATAACGTGTGGTCTTGCTCTCCTAAAAAAAAACAGTGACCCACTGTTAGGTTCCCTTTGGAGCCAGCTGCAGTGTCCTGGATCTTGATCTTGTCATGGGTCCTCTGTATGGCAGTTCTGGAAAATCCTTCCCTTCTGCACAATTATCAACAACAGACTTCCTGTTGTGGCTTCATCAGTACCATTACGCCCAGCGAACGTCATCCAGAGCACATCTCTCCAGTGGCGTAGCAGTAATTTATCAGTTGTAAGTGTAACTGGCTTCTCTCTAGAAGCTACCTATTTTTACTTTTCAGTGCGTTTTCCCTTGAGTGCATTAAATTTATTGTGTACTCGCATTTTTATTTGATTCATATTCGCGTTAAATATGTGGTTAGTGTATTATTCCGCCGTGTGAACCACGTCGCGACAGTCGTCTGTCTTTGTTTTGAAACAGTTACCGTTTGTTTACTCCAGTCAGTCGCCCAGCGGACGTCGTCCAGAGCACACCTCTCCAGTGGCGTAGCAGTAATTTATCAGTTGTAAGTGTAACCGGCTTCTCTCTAGAAGCTACCTATTTTTACTTTTCAGTGTGTTTTCCCTTGAGTGCATTAAATTTATTGTGTGCTCGCATTTTTTATTTGATTCATATTCACGTTAAATATCTGGTTAGTGTATTATTCCGCCGTGTGAACCGCGTCGCAACAGTCGTCTGTCTTTATTTTCTGATTAGAAGCGACATATAGTATTTTGATTTTCGTCTACACTTTCTCGTCTCAATTTGTAAAGTTATACTGAGCTGTCGTGCGTATTGGATTCACATCCGCGTTCTAACGAACAGTTTAGTTTTCCTTTGAACGCATCGCGACTGTAGTTTTTGTTTTTGTTGGCACTGTAATCATGAATAGGGATGTGACTGCTGTATGCGGATGCAGTCTGAGCTGGTGACACTTCACTCCCAGCTTCAAGCTGTGTTAACCTCGGTTGCACAGTTGGAAGCTGCGATCGATGGGCGTCGTTGTTGTTGGCCGGCGGTGGGGACCGAACGGACTCCTGTCGTCTCCACCGATCGGCCTGCGGCAGCGACATGCCCTGAAACTGCTAGCAGTGAGGCAGACATCCCACCCCTGGTTGCGTGGGAGGTTGCTCCAGTGCGTGGCAGGAGGCGCAAGACATTCCGGGGGACCGATCGTGAGGCCTCCCCGGTTCGTCTTGCGAACAGGTTTGAGGCGCTGTCTGCTCAGGACGACGTTCCTGAGTCGGATGGTGTCTCTCACCCTGTCACCACCCAGCCTGCAAGATCCGGGTGGGTTTACTTGTAGTTGGGAGCTCCAACGTTAGGCGGGTGATGGAGCCCCTTAGAGAGATGGCTGCCAAGGAGGGGAAGAAGGTCAACGTGCACTCCGTGTGCATACCGGGTGGAGTCATTCCAGATGTGGAACGGGTCCTCCTGGATGCCATGAAGGGTACGGGGTGCAGCCAACTGCAGGTGGTGGCTCACGTCGGTACCAATGATGTGTGTCGTTTCGGATCTGAAGAGATCCTCTCAGGTTTCGAGCGGCTAACTGAAGTGGTAAAGACTGTCAGTCTTGCTTGCAAGATGAAAGCACAGCTCACCATCTGCAGCATAGTTAACAGGACCGACTGTGGACCTCTGATACAGAGCCGAGTGGAGGGTCTGAATCAGAGGCTCAGACGGTTCTGCGACCGTGTAGGCTGCAGATTCCTTGACTTGCGCCATCGGGTGGTGGGTTTCCGGGTTCCGCTGAATAGGTCAGGAGTCCACTACACGCAGGAAGCGGCTACACGGGTAACGGGGGCTGTGTGGCGTGGACTGGGCGGTTTTTTTAGGATAAAGAGCTTCGGGGAAATAGAAAATGGGCAATCTCAAAGGGTTCAGGCGGATCACAGGAGAAATGTAGATCCGGAAACTATCGGTATAACAGTTGTAAATTGTTGTAGCTGTGTCAGGAAAGTTCCAGAACTGCAAGCGTTAATAGAAAGCACCGAAACACACATCATTATAGGCAGCGAAAGTTGGCTCAAGCCGGAAATAAGTTCAGAAGAAGTATTTTCAAAAGATCTAACGGTATTCAGAAAGGATAGATTAAACAAAATAGGTGGGGGCGTGTTAGTCGCCGTCAAAAGTAGTATTTCATGTAGCGAAGTTGAAGTTGATAGTTCGTGCGAGCTATTATGGGTAGAGGTTGTACCCAAAAATCGTAAGAAGTTAATAATCGGTTCCTTTTACCGGCCTCCCAACTCTGACGATACAATAGCAGAAAGGTTCAAAGAAAACCTGAGTCTAATTACAAAAACGTACCCGACTCACACGATAATAGTAGGTGGTGATTTTAATTTACCCTCGATCTGTTGGCGAAATTATATTTTCAAATCAGGAGGTAGGCATAAAACATCGTCCGAAATTGTACTCAACACATTCTCTGAGAATTACTTCGAACAATTAGTTCATGAGCCAACTAGAATTGTAAATGGATGTGAAAACACACTTGATCTCTTAGCAACAAATAATCCTGAGCTCATAACGAGCATCAAAACGGATACAGGTATTAGTGAACACAGAGCTGTAGTAGTGAAATTGAATATCGAAAGTCTCAAAGTTACCAAAAATAACCGCAAAGTATATTTGTTCAGGAAAGCAGATAGAAAAAAAATACATTGCTTCTTGAAAGACAGCTTCCACTCATTTCTAACACTAAACGTAGGTGTAGACCAGTTGTGGCTCAAATTCAAAGAAGTGGTATCGACAGCAATTGAAAGTTTTATACCTAATAAATTAATAAAAGAAGGAGGCGATCCCCCTTGGTACACAAAACAGGTTAGGACACTGTTGCAAAAGCAAAGGAAAAGGCATACTAAATTTAAACGAACACGAAATCCCCAGGATTTGCGATTGTACTCAGAAGCTCGAAATTTAGCGAGAATTTCAATGCGAGATGCCTACAACATTTATCACAACGAAACTCTTTCTCGTAATTTGACTGAAAACCCAAAGAGATTTTGGTCATATGTTAAATATACTCGGGGAAAGTCACAAACAATACCTTCACTCCGTGAAAGTAATGGCGATCCTGCCGATGACAGCGCTACTAAAGCAGAGTTACTAAACTTAGCTTTTAGAAACTCATTCACTAAAGAAGACGAAACCAATATTCCAGATTTCGAATTACGAACAGATGCCGTAATGAGTAACATAGAAGCAGATATCATGGGAGTAGTGCAGCAACTAAAATCACTTAATAAGAACAAGTCTTCTGGTCCGGATTGTATGCCCATTAGATTTCTATCTGATTATGCTGAAGCGATAGCTCCTTACTTAACAGTCATATACAACCGCTCTCTCATAGAAGGATCTGTACCAAAAGATTGGAAAGTTGCACAGGTCACACCTATATTCAAGAAAGGCAGTAGGAGTAACCCACTAAACTACAGGCCTATTTCATTGACGTCAATTTGCAGCAGGGTTTTGGAACATATCCTGTATTCAAATATTATGAATTATCTCGAACAGAACGAGCTATTGACCCAAGGTCAACACGGATTTAGAAAATATCGTTCATGCGAAACACAACTAGCTCTATATTCACACGAAGTGATGGGTGCTATCGACAAAGGTTCGCAAATCGATTCCGTATTTCCTGATTTCCAGAAAGCTTTTGACACCGTACCTCACAAACGGCTTTTAATCAAATTGCGTGGTTATGGTATATCGCCCCAAATTTGCAATTGGATAGGGGATTTCTTGTCAGAGAGAACACAGTTCGTAGTAATCGATGGTAAGGCATCGACTAAAACAGAGGTGATATCGGGCGTTCCACAAGGTAGTGTTATTGGTCCTCTGCTATTCCTTATTTACATAAACGATTTAGGGGAAAATCTAAGTAGCTCTCTTAGGTTGTTTGCAGATGACACCGTCATTTACCGTCTAGTAAAATCATCTGAAGATCAAAACCAACTGCAGAACGATCTGAATAAGATATCAGTATGGTGTAAAAATTGGCAGTTGACTCTAAATAATGAGAAGTGTGAAGTCGTCCACATGAGTACGAAAAGAAATCCGTTAAACTTTGTTTACAACATAAATCAATCAAATGTGAAGGCCGTAAACTCCACAAAATACCTAGGAATCACTATTACTTCAGACTTAAACTGGAAAGAACACGTAGATAATATCGTGGGAAAGGCGAACCAGAGACTGCGTTTTATTGGCAGAACCCTTAAAAGATGCAACAGAACTACTAAAGAAACTGCATACACTGCGCTTGTCCGTCCATTTTTCGAGTATTGCAGCCCAGTGTGGGATCCTTATCAGGTGGGTTTGACGGAGGACATCGAAAGAGTCCAAAGAAGGGCAGCTCGTTTCGTATTGTCACGATACAGGGGAGACAGCATTACGGAAATGATACAGGATCTGGGATGGGAATCATTACAACAACGGCGCTTATCGCTGAGGCGTGGGTTACTTGCGAAACTCCAATCGCCAACATTCTCCTCCGAATGAGAAAATATATCGTTGACTCCCACTTACATAGGTAGAAATGATCATCAGAATACAATAAGAGAAATCAGAGCTCGAACAGAGAGATTCAAGTGTTCTTTCTTCCCGCGCGCTATTCGAGAATGGAATGGAAGATAAATAGTATAATTGTGGTTCGATGAACCCTCTACCAGGCACTTAAATGTGATTTGCAGAGTATCCCATGTAGATGTAGATGTAGATTACTGTCCTTAGAGTCCTTGAACAAGAATCCATTTTCACCTATCTGCTCTTCAGGATCATAGTAAGGCTTCATACAGAGGACGTGAACACTGTCTCTTCGTTTTTGTCATTTTAACAACGGTTCATAATCCTCGACTTCGCATGTGACGTCTGACAGGTGATGTATGACATGATATCAACGAAAGTATTGCTTCGATAGCTTTTCTGATAGTCCAACTTTCCGTACAGGGGTATAAATCCATACCAGATCTCCTGGGCTGTACACAACAGGTCGGTACTTGTCGTTATACTGCTGACGGTCCTTCTCCTGGGCATCCAGTATCCATATGCAAGCCAGCGATCTTGCTTCTTCGACCCTGGTGATAAGCTGTTTCACATAGTCATCCTGAGTGTCGTCCGGTGGGAACGGGAACAGCGTATCCATTGTTGTCTCAGCTTGACGGCCATGGCGCAGGAAAAACGGAGTGAAGCCTGTGGTGTCATGTCTTGTGTATTATAAGCAAATGTCTCGACTGACAGTATTGTATCCCAATCCTTCTGCTGAACATCGACGTACATCAATAGCATATCTGCTATTGTCTAGTTAAAATGTTCTGTAAGAGCATTTGTCTGAGAATGGTATGTAGTTACCATAGTGTGGACAATGTCGCAACGAGACATTACCTTTGATACTAGTTTTGAATGGAATACTTTTCAATGATCAGATATTATCACATATGGTGCTCCATGCTTCAAAATAATGTCTTCTACAAGGAATTTTGCGATCTCTGGACCTTCTGCAGTTGGCACAGGTTTGGTGATAGTGTACCGGTAGTGTGTGAGGTAGTCAGTGCAGACTATTATCCATCGGTTATCAGTTGTCGACTTTGGGAATCTCCCTAAAACATCAATTCCAATTTGGTGGAATGGAGCTGCTGCAGGTGGAATTGGTACAAGATGCCTTGGCGGTAATTGCGGCACATGCTTCCATTGCTGGCACTCTTTATAGTGACTCACATAGTGCTTCACAGATCGGTAGAAACCTTTCCAGTAATACTTGCATCTGATTCTGTCTAGGTTCTTCACAAATCCCAGATGACTGGATATTGGAGCATTGTGGAAATACTTGATGATAGCTGGCTGAAGATGAGCTGAAATGAGCAGTAGCCTTTTGGGGCCCAGTGGATCATAGTAGCTCTTATACAATGTCTCGTGTATAAGTTGGAACTCTCCATTGGTCGGTTCTAATTTCTCCAAGTCCTCTATGGTTTTTAATAGTGCTAGATCTTCCCTCTGTTCAGCTGTAACGTCACCTAATTCAGTGAGGGTTGAAATTTCATTCAGGCTGTTGTGTTCCACTAATGGATTCCTTGAAAGGCAGTCCGCATCCTTGTGTTTGCATCAATTCTTGAATATCACTGTGACGTCATACTCTTCGAGTCTTAGTGCCCATCTTGCTAGTTGACCTGATGGATCCTTCAAGCTAGGCAGCCAACACAAAGAATGGTGGTCTGTCATGACGGTGAATGGTTTGCCAAATAAATACGGCCAGAACTTGTTGATAGCCCAGATAAATGTGAGACATTCTTTCTCAGTTGTAGAGTAGTTTATCTTGGACTTTGAGAGTACTCTTGATGCATAGGCTATCACCTTTTCAGCACCTCCCTGAACTTGTTCAAGCACTGCACCAATCCCATAACCACTGGCATCTGTGTGAAATTCAGTTTCTGCATTCTTGTCGTACAAGGCTAGAACTGGCGTGGAAGTTAGAGCCTCGTTAAGACCCCGGAAAGCTCTTTCTTTTGCCTCATCACAGTAAAACTTGGCATCTCCCTGTGGAAGTTCTTGCAATGGACGTTTCTTATCACAAAGTCCTTTTATGAAACGTCAGTAGTATGAACACAGCCCAAGAAAACTTCTCACAACATGAATACACTGAGGAGTTGGAAATTCTGTGACTGCCCTTACTTTATCTGGATCAGGACGGACACCATCTCCATTGAGAAGGTGTCCCAGTATTTTTATCTCTTTGGCAACAAAGGGACACTTCTTTGGATTGAGACAGAGTCCTGCAGTCTGAACACACTTCAACAGAGTTGACAGGTGACTCAGATGTTCTTCAAATGTTTTCGAAGAAACGAAAATGTCATCTAAATAGCAAAGACATGGCATCCACTTAAGGTTTCAAAGAAAGTTGTCCATCATGCATTCAAATGTGGCCAGAGCATTACACAATCCAAATGGCATTACTTTGAATTCATAGAGGTTGTCAGGTGTAATAAAAGCCGTCTTTTTCCTGTCAGCTTCGTCAACCACGATTTGCCAGTAACCTGTCTGCATGTCCATAGTTGAGAAGTATGTAGCTCCTTTCAAGCTGTCTAAGGTGTCTTCAATGCAGGGCAATGAGTAGACATCTATCTTTGTGATTTTGTTCAGCCACTGATAGTCGACACAGAATCGCCATGTGCCCCTTCTTATTTCCGAGGACCACCGGAGACAACGAAGGACTATCCAAAGGTTGAATAATGTCAGCGTAGAACATCTTCTCCACTTCCTCCCGAATTATCCCTCTTTCAGCTGGCGACACTCTATACAAACGCTGGCTAATTGGTGGAAGATCCACAATATTGATAGAGTGCCTTATCGTGGGCCGTTTTGTCTGACTTTTCTACTAATGGGGTGTGAATGCATCCAAAAATCGGCGTAGTATAGCTAAAACCCACTGGTATTGTTCCTTGGTCAGTCCGTACGCTATTGGCAGTTCCACAGTTGTTTCCTCCAGCATGTTGTCTGTACTAACAACAGAGCATGAGTCTTCATAAATGATGTTGAGCTCACCATCCTGGTTTGGTCCAGCTGTCCCGATACACATTCCTTTGGAGATAAGTTGTGACTGCTCATGACAATTAGTGATCCAAATCTCTCCTCAACCACCGGAAATGCTTATGATAGCCACTGGTATGTAAATTTCTTTTGTGAGCCTAATAAACTTTTTACTATTGACAAGCACTTCACAGTTTAACCAGTCATCTGTTTTTGTGACTGGAACTCTTCTCATTGTCAATGGCCTGATTGTCACATTGTCAACGGCAAATAACTTCCTAGAAAATTCTGTATTACATGTACCCGTCGGAACAATTTTCTCAATCTGCAACTCAGATCTTTCATAGTCACTGATAACTTGGGATGCCTGTAGGAAGTCCCATCCAAGGATGACATTGTGACTACATTCTGTTAACACGACAAATTCAAACGGCTGCGTCCTGTTGTTGATGGTTATTCTTGTGACACAAGTTCCTGCTGGATGGACATACATTCCATTCGCGACCTTCAGCACAGTTGCTCCCGTATCACAGAACATTGTCTTCTTTAGTGTGCGGCGGTAATTATCCGATAACACAGAAAAAGAGGCTCCTGAATCAACAAGTGCCCGGACAGGTTGGCCGTCGATTATGATGTCGATTAGATTTCCCGACATCTTGGTGACTGTCATCCATGGAGGATTTTCATCTGCGGCAGCCTCACCTCCGTAGATGGTTGCCCCACTTAGTTTTCCTGGGCGTGGGCATGGCGGCTAGGGGAGCGGCTGGTACCTCTGTACGGTGACAATGAAGGGCAGCGGCACGTCGGGGAGTGACCTTGTCCAGAGTACACCGATGGGCTTCTTCCCATAGGTAGACTGAACTCATCAGCAGGTGACTGCCTGGCATAGAACTGCTCAGATGGCTAACACCTTGTGGCAAAATAATCTTTGAATACTCACCTTCTCTCTCTGCAGTAGCGTACGACATGTCCAGGATGCCCACAGTGAAAACACATTGGTATGTTGTCTTCTGTCCTCCAGACGTCTGTTCTTCTAAGGGGGATCATAGTTGCCAGGACAGTTGGTTGTGGCCACGTCAGCCGGTTCCTATGCTGTCGTTTGAGGGCTGCAGCATAAGTCATTGTAGGGCGAAGCCATTCTTCATGTTGGGTGCAACTGTCTGGGAGGACAGGTGCTAATGTCTGAAATACCTCTTCCTCATGATTTACAGGGTGTACACCCATGGCCATAATCTGATGCTCATTAGTCCAACAGACCCAGTTGCCATAAACTGTTGTAATTCTTCTCTCACAATTTGTCATATGAGAGTAGCTAAGTCATGCTGGTATTCCACAATGTCCTTAGGGACTACACTAGGGGGTCTGTCTTCTTTCGTACAACCCTCTTCTGTTGCATCTCTTCAGTGCGCTGGCACCACTTGATTAACTCTTCCGTTATAGGGACATCTTTTATAAGAAGAGCTCGGTACATGTCTTCTGCTATGCCCTTCATCAGGTGTGTGATTTTGTCAGTCTCAGTCACATCCGGGTTAAATATGTTACATACGGCCAAATCATTCTGTGAGAATGACTGTGTCAGCTCACCATGTCATTGGGCCCAGTTGTTCTTCCGCCGAGCGGATTTGTCACTGGCAGTCACCAAATGTCTTCTTAAGTTCTGTCTAGAACGTTTCTCAGTCATTCAACTTCTCTTTGTTGTTTTCAAATCATTGCTGGGCTGTTCCATCCAGGTAGAAATAAACGTTGTCCAAGCACATTGTATGATCCCACCTGTTACTCTTGGCGAGTTGGTCGAACCCTTTTAGTCATTTGTTGTGGTCCTGTCCAGCGTCTCCAGAGAACACTGATGTGTGTCTGATGTGCAACTGGCTCGTGTCCATGGGTCTTCTGATGATACGGACTTTTGAAAGGATGTACTCAGTATATCCCTTGTATTCCAGTTCTAGTCTGTGGAAGCGATGGCTTTTACATTGCCTAAATGGAGCCCAATGATGCAGCTGTTGCACAGGATGCCTGGCATCTCCAGCAAACAATTTCGCATTGAAATGGAAGCAGGCTTGACTTCAAAGGCAGGGTCGTCAACTGAACACAGTACTTGTACTGAAAGCACGTTTATTGTGAACTGAAACATACACACAGCACTGACTGCTTCTTGGGTAGAGTGCACTGCTATTCATACACAGACAGAATGAACCAGAAATTAGAAGAATAGTTAACATAAGAAACATGTAGAAATTACAAGTCAACATAAGAAACAGGTAGGACATTCTGGAAATGATAGATACAAAAAAATAAATTATTGCCGGTGGACAGGATTGAACTGGTGCCCTTCACCAACACAATTGGTGACACTATCCATTGCGCCACGCTAGCAGTTGGATAATTTGTGGTCTTGCGGCAATATACATCGAAGGTGCAACTGTTACATGATAAGATATCCATTGTGAGAATTAGTAAGTCATTACTGTCAGAGATTGTTATATGGTTACAAAGTTTGTTATGTAATGGTATTAATATATTTCTGTGACTTTTTCCTGGTATTAGTAGTTGACAGTTGATTGTATTTGTTAGTGTGTTGGCAATTCTTGAAGGAGGTAGTAGTTCTATCTTGATGTGGCATGATTTAAGTCCAAAACTGAGTGTCAGTTGATGAGTGTTTTGAACTTTGATCGGAATACCAACTATTACCAAATCATGATTCACGGAACTGAGTTGACTGTGGTGGAAACAACACAGTGAAAGTTCGTAAAGAAAGCTACTGACCTGGATTTTCCACACCAACAATATTGTTCAGAATGCCAGAAAAGAACAACAATTAAGGAAACTATATGGTTTGACAGCAGCAAGTTAATGATCTAGTAAAGTATTATCTTAGAATCTTGCTGGGTGAAGGACTATAATATGGAACGCACAGCATCAGAAATAGGACTTTCAGTGTCAATTGAGTGTGATTACTATGGATTTTGTCAAGAAATTTTTTATGTAATTGTAACAAATGAATGTACACCAATAGCTGGTCCTGACAAAATGTAGAAATTGTACTCTCAGAGTAAACAGACACTTATTCCTCTAATTAAGAACTTTATACTTTGTGGAACTCTGATTATTACAGATGGTTGGAAAACATATTAAGAGTTGAAGAATGTGGGTTTCCAGCATGAGTTTTCTGAACCATTCTGTGGAATTCATGGCATCTGATGATCCGGCTGAACATATGCAGGACATGAAACATCTATAAAAACACTGAAATTGTCCATAAAAAGA
The DNA here is from genome assembly GCA_026315105.1 of Locusta migratoria. NCBI lineage: Eukaryota > Metazoa > Arthropoda > Insecta > Orthoptera > Acrididae > Locusta > Locusta migratoria. Next base: position 218,196,498 of record CM048745.1, on the reverse strand, counting down.
GAAGGCTGATCTGGGGAACATGATGAACTTTACATAAGTCAGTACATATACTCCCACAATATATGTCTGTGTAGCATTAAACTTCCAAGTGAGTGAGTGCCACAATATTCCATCAAGATATATAAAGTGTGTACCCTGGCTATGGAAAAAAAAAGCAATGCTACGAACCACATACACATTTCATTCCAAGATTACAGCAACATCACTGACAAATATAGTAAGTACATATACATAACATTTATTTATATGTTAATATACAGGAATACCCATTACTATTGATTGTGGTGTAAACATCCACCTCATTTGTCTTTTGTCACCCAGTATTCTTGTTGTATACACAATCAATCTCTCTCCCTCTTTCAATACGTATGTCACTTGCAAGCATTCTTCTAAACTACCCAGTATAACTATAAAAGAGCAAAAATAACTAAAGTTTTACTATGATCTAGATAAATACAAAATAGCGAAAAGAAAAGGTACTACTTGATGATATTAATTTTAAGGTATGAGGTGTTCTGGTAACAGTAGCCGGATGTAGAGATGACGGTTGTGTTTCTTTGAGTCAAGCTGATGTGACTACATGAATGAGTGTGTGTATGTCTTTATCCTACCGGAGGCTGTAACGGAAAGCAACGAGTATGATTTTTATGTGCTTCTCACAGTTCATGATTGTATTTGCAATAAGTTGCAAGCTATCCTCATTATAATGTTGAAAAATAACTTTAAATAACGTATGAACACTTGATGACTTATGTATACTTCTCCAGTAACCAATCAAGTCTTAACCAGCAAAAGCGAAAGAAATTTGCAACCACTTCACTTCAAATGCTTTCAAATTAATGACCAGAGTCCTATAATAGTCAGTTTATTAACAAAATATTTACAATCAGCATTTGTTTCAGTAATTTTTCTTGCTTACTTCTCACCACAAAATTAACATTTTCTGTACATCACACAGTTAGGAACAAATTAAATGAAAAAGACATCTTCTTAAACACAAACCCCTGTCATGTTTTCTGTATAAATGAACACTGGCTAACACAAACTGAATCAACCTTGTACATTCCTGAAGAATATGAACTAGCAACTAGTTTCTATAGGTCTATAATTACTTATAGTGGAGTAGCTATTTTTGTAAATAAATCTTTTAACATCAACCATGACAAACTAAACGTAGAAACATTTTGTCAAGAGGAAATGTTTGAAATAGTTGCTGCATCATTTGTTAGTATTAAGTTAATCCTGATCTCTGTTTAACGTAATCCATCCTCTGATGTTACTGAGTTTATTGAAGACATTGAGGACCTCATTAAGTATCTCAAAATGAAATATGGTAATTACAAGCTTGCACTTATCTGGGACATTAATATTGACATCATATGTAAAACACAGGGGGTTGCCTATTTTGAAAATAGTTTAGAGCTGTTAACTTAATACTGTGCCAATAAACAGCCAACAAGAAAAGATGCTTGCCTAGACAATATAATCACAAACCTAGATAAAAATGATCTACACTGTGGTGTAGTAGACCAATTATATCAGATCATCAAGGCCTATGGATGACTGTCCAACAAATTAACCACAATGTACAGCAGACTTCCTATAATAAGAAGTTCAGGCAGGATGTTGAAAATAGTTCATATTACGCATTTAAGGGATGAGTTATCCAAACTTGACTGGGAAAATTTGTATAATTCTGACAATGTTGACAGCACCTTTGCTTTGCCAACTTACTCAATAAATGTTGCCCACAAGTCACTAAAAAGGTCAAACTGATCTGGCACCAAGCAAGAATAATAAATTACACTGGTACAATTCACATCTAAAAGAACTCAGGGACAATCTTCTTATCTTATATAAAATGACAAAAAGTGGGACCCTGTTATGATGCAAAGATATAAAGAAGCTAAAAGGAATTATAGGAATGAAATACAAGTAGCAAAGAGGAGAGAAAATGATACCTTCATTGAAAAGTCCCATAATAAAGTCAAAGAAGCTTGGGAGATAGTTAACTCCATAACTGAGAAACAAAGAACTATGCAGGTGACCCCAATCTCACCTGAAGTGTTAAATAACTTTTTTATAAATTGTGCAAATAATGGAGAACCACCTACCTCTGAAATAGATCCTGTACATATTGTACACAATAAACCTCATTTGACACAATCAATTTTCAAGTGGACTCTTGTAAACTACCGGTACCAGACTGTGTGTCAAATTGCATATAAACTAGGCAACTCATATAGTGAAGATATTTATGGTTTCAAACTTTTCATAAAACAGGTAATTGATATTATAGGGGCCCCACTAACATACCTCATAAATTGTATGTTACAGACTGGAAAATTCCCTAATGTCATGAAATCTGCAGTTGTAGTCCCAATTTATAAGAAGGGAGATAAAAATTGCCCAAACAGCTACAGGCCAATCTCTCTCATTCATATAATATCTAAGATTATAGAACACTGTAGGAAGCAAAAACTATGCGCCTACTTTGAAAACAACAAACTATTATCCCCCTCATCGTATGGCTTTAGACCTGGTCTATCCACCATAGAAGCAGTGAAATTTCTTGTCACAGATGTCTTTTAATCTTTTGAAACCCACTCTTTTGCCTGTGCTATGCTTCTAGATTTAAGCAAGGCATTTGACACTGTGTCACATGACGTCTTAATATATAAACTTGAACAATACGGTATGAAAGACAAGGCACTCGCATTACTCAGATCATACCTGACTGACAGGAAACAAGTTGTTACAGTAGATAAAGTCAAGTCCAATACCCTACCACTTAATACAGGAGTCCTACAAGGTTCCATCCTGGGTCCCTTTCTTTTTAGCTCCTTACCCTACAAATCAGTAATATATGCTGATGACACCACCCTTATAACAACCGGTCCCAATATAGAGGAGGCACAGGCGATGGTTGAAAGGTCTGCAGAGTGTCTAAGCGAAAACAAAGTAATATTAAATAAAAACAAAACTGAAATTATTTACGTCTTTCTAAACTAAATGAAAAGGTAAATAGCTGTGACTCTGTCAGGCTACTAGGCATCCAACTAGACCCTCAACTAAAATGGGATGCACACACACAGATCAGTTGTGCACCAAACTTTCAAGAGTAGTATACTTACTGCGTAAATTAAAATCCTGTGTTAGTAAATAAATGGTTCTTTCGTCATATTATGCCTTCTTTCACTCGCATTTAACATATGGGAATATACTATGGGGAAATTCTTCTGGTGCAAAACAGTCTTGGTGGGCAAAAAAAAAAAAAAAAAAAAAAAAAAAAAAAAAAAAAAAAAAAAAAAAAGCAGAGAGGATAATTGCAGATATTACTAACAAAGACTCAGTCCAGCCACATTTCATAAAACTAAAAATACTGACAGTACCTGTCACCTTTATTAAAGCCTGCCTCCTCACTGAAATGTAGCCAGAAACCTTAACCTGCAGAAGTACTGTCCATCACTATGAAACTAGGAATAGAAACAATATAGACTTAGAATACACTAGGTTAAGTAAGTGCCAAGATAGCTTTAAATAAATAAATCTCTTTGAAAGATACTTACAAAACCTGTTAATCAACAACTGTCTTTATGATGTAGAAGATTTTTATGATATAGCATTATAATTTTAAGGCAAGGCTAATTACCCTGCAAAATCTAAATGTAACCTTAATGTAAAATTATATATGTAAAAATGTGTACTGAATCTAAATGCTTTTTAATGTAAATTGTAACACCCACATCATGTATATGATCAGTGGTAAATAAATAAATATATTTTTATTATAGAAGACATAATGCAAATTTTGTTACTCACCATTTGTTCATCATAGTTTTGCCTGACCATTTGACAAGTTTCCCAGTGATCCTTCTTATCATCTTGTGCAGCAATTTTGTTCATTTCATCTTGTTTATATCTTTGTATTAAATTCCATTTTTTAATACTTTCTTCCCTCATTTTAGCCTCCTCTTCTCTCTCTAACTGAGCTTTTCTTGTTTCTTTAATTTCCTCAACAAGTCTCTTTCTGTAAGCATCTTCCTTCTCCCAAGCTTCCTGCATTCTAAAAATGATATGCAGGTTATTAAACAACAATATTGCTTTCATAAAATTTACTTGATAAATTCTAGGTATATTCATCTCATAGTTGTACATACATTCTGGGTCTGTTCCCTATCCTCTTTAATGCATTCATTCATGGCTTGATTTATAAATTGTATTAGAAATCAAATGTGCTATTTTGATATAAAATACCACTTCAAAAAATGTAAAACTCAGGTTGGAATAATATTATGAAAAGGATTATTGCTACTCACCCTAAAGATGACTTGAGTTGCAGAGAGGCATGACAAAAAGACTGTTACACATTCAAGTTTCCAGACAAAGCATCACACAAGAATGCTCAATAGAGATAGTCCCATGTGCATAATGTGTCATTGTCTCAATTTGTATGTATTTTCCTTTCTGAATAAGTCCGTTGCTGCAAGCTCAAATGAATAATGGTCATTTCATTGTGCCTGTCTGCAACTCAACATCTCAACTTATCACCTTTACAGTGATTAGCAATCTACCCTTTTTATAACTAATACCACATCTTCAGATATACTTTTTCAAAAAAAAATCATTGCCTACTTCTGAAAAGAGAGACTTCATTTTACATTAAATTACCACTTGTAATTCAGCTTTATTACAAATACTGCTGCTAGCTATATAACTAACAGATTTTTTCTATGTAGGTAGGGAACAACTCACTGTAAAAATGAACGTTGAGCCACCGACAGACACAAATAAGATACACAAACACACACACAATTCTAAATTTTCGGCCGTGGTCTTCCTCAGAAAAAGAACACTCATCCACACAATCACCCAGGCACACTCATCCACACACGCCAGCAATCTCTGGCCGCCCAACACAGTCTGTGTGGATGAGTGTTCTTTTTCTGAGGAAGGCCATGGCCAAAAATTTAGAATTGTGTGTGCTGCTTTGTACATCCTAAATGCCCTCCCTGCCATTGTAGAGTGTACCAGAAAATCATTTGAATGATTTAAAGATTTTTCATTGTGTAAGGTTTTCATTGGTAGATTTGCCTAACTTGTACATAAGGTATATTGCCTAAACTTGCCATTTTTGACAATTGTTGTACATTTACTGCCAAATTCATTACCAGGCCACATTATACAGCCGTGTGTACACTTTCATCTATGCAATTCCATTGAACTTATTCACAGCATTTAATATTTCAATGGTGAAAGTATATAAAGCATTTTCTGTTGAAAAGCCTTTCTGAAAACCAAACTGACATTTTGTTAGATCTTTATTTTTACATATGTGTGTAGCTACTCTAGAATGCATTACTTTTTCAAGAATTTTGGATAAGACTGTCAGACGTGAGATTGGGCAGTAGCTGTTGACATCAGACGTATCACCTTTTTTTGTGCACTGGTTTAACAATAGCATATTTCAGTCTATCAGGAAAAACACCCTGCTTCGGAGACCTATTACGTATGTCGCTAAGAATCCTACTTATTTCTTGAGAACAACCTTTTATTACCCTGCTAGAAATACCATCAATTCCATGTGAGCTTTTGCTTTTGAGAGAGTTTATTATTTTCTTAATTTCAGAAAGAGAGGCGGGTGGAGTTCCTATTGTCTCAAATTGTGTAAGTATGGCCTGTTCCATTAACTGCTTAGCTTCTTCTAATGAACATGTTGTTGTTATGGTCTTCAGTCCGGAGACTGGTTTGATGCAGCTCTCCACCCTACTCTATCCTGAGCAAGCCTTTTCATCTCCTCATAAGAACGACAACCCACATCCACATGAATCTGCTTACTATACGCGTCTCTTGGTCTCCCTCTGCGATTTTTACCCCACACACTTCCCTCCAACGCTAAATTCACAATTCCTTGATGTCTAAGAATGTGTCCTACCAATCTATCCCTTCTTTTAGTCAAGGTATGCCAGAAATTTCTTTTCTCCCCAATTCGGTTCAGTACCTCCTCATTAGTTACGCGATCCACCCACCTAATCTTCAGCATTCTTCTGTAGCACCACATTTCAAAAGCCTCTATCCTCTTTCTGTCCACACTGCTTATCGTCCATGTTTCACTCCCATACAAGGCAACACTCCATACAAATGCCTTCAGAAAGGACTTCCTTAGGCTTAAATCAATATTCGATGTTAACAAATTTCTCTTTTTCAAAAACGCCTTTCTACCCATTGCCATTCTGCATTTTATATCATCTGTACTGCGACCATCATTTGTTATTTTACTGCCCAAGTAACAAAACTCATCTACCTCCTTTATTGTTTCGTTACCTAATCTAATTCCTTCAGCATCACCTGATTTTCTTACACTGCACTCCATTACCCTAGTTTTACTCTTGTTAATGTTCATCTTATATGCACCTTTCAGCACACTGTCCATTCCGTTCAATTGCTCTTCCAGGTCCTTTGCTGTATCTGACAGAATCACTATGTCGTCGGCAAAACGCAATGTTTTTAATTCTTCACCCTGAACTTTAATTCCTTCTCCAAATTTCTCCTTGCTTTCCTTTATAGCTTGCTCAATGTACAAATTGAACAACATTGGGGAAAGGCTACAACCCTGTCTTACTCCCTTTCCAACCACTGCATCCCTTTCATGCCCTTCAACTCTGACAACCGCTGTCTGGTTTTTGTACAAGTTGTAAATAACCTTACGCTCCCTATATTTTACTCCTGCTTGCTTCAGAACTTGAAAGAGTTTATTCTAATGAACATATAGATCCTATTTTCTCCACAACATTTAAAAAATAATTATTAAAAATGTTTTTGACTTCTGACATGTTAGTTATAAACTTTTTATTCAGGTGTCTCCCTGTGCTCTTGGTTGCCCTGTCTCCATGCTAATAAAATACCAAATTGTTTTAATTTTGTTATTACAGGTACTAATCTCGGACATAATGCACATGCGTTTGGACTTTTTAATAACTTTTATTGATGTAGCACAGTAATTTTTACAATATTTGGCTGTTTCTGGGTCATTACTCTTTCTTGCTGTTAGATACAGTTCCCTTTTTCAGTTCCAAGATAGAGTTTAGATGTAGATCTTCCAAGTGGAAATATTCTATTAATGTATAAAAAATACTAACAGAAGAAAGTGACAAAATTATTTTTAAAAAAAGTAAGAAAGAGTGTAATGAACAAGAAAATATTGCATATTCACTTAAAATAAGTGCAAAAAAGGCAAGTACCAGAATGTTTTTAAAGGCAGACATTGGTCTACTTACTAGCTGTCAAAACCCAATCATGATGCAATTTTGAATGTACACTAAAATCTAAACCCCCAAAAAGTTAAAAACTATTCAGCGACAATACAACAGTCTGCTTATAATATTAAATTAAATAGAACCAACAGCCATATATTTAATAATTATGGTAATTCATTTAGCAACCATTTTCGGCTTCACAATGAAGCCGTATACTCAGGCTCTTGTTCACAAAAATCACAATACATCTTAACAATGCTAACCATTTCATTTGACCATACTAAAATAATAACACCAAAACATTTCTATGGAAACACTAGCAAAACTATAGAAACACTCATGTAGTGATGAACATATACTACATGTGAAATAACAATGTTGTGATACCAATATGTCAATGTCCAATGCAACATTTTTCTTCCTGTATTTATTACTGTGATGTTAATATTGCCCATTGATAATATAAATCATTATTACACATGCACAATATGTATACAACTACACAAGTAGTCTTATAATTTTTGCTAGTATCATCATAAAATAGTTATGTGATAACATCTTTATTTTAGTATGGTCAACTTATTTATAGCATTGGTAAGAAATACATGTGCATCATGTCCGAGATGAGTACCTCTGATAACAAAATTAAAACAGTTTGGAATTGTCTCCCACAATAAGGGGTTGTCTGTAAGGGTGAAGTACAGTGGAAACTATGCGAGTTTCGTGACTGCTACAGCAGCTATGAAGGCCTTACAGGAACCCTCAAAAACGGCGGCTAACGGGGCTCTGGTGAAGCCGTCTTAGGCGTAGCTGGCCAGCGGTGGATTAAAGCATGCTTTCAAGACTAAAACAAGCCTCGGATGTATAAAAGAAATTACTGTACATGACACTTCTCCAGGGACCTCATGAAAGTATGACGGCCAAAAACCTGAAGCATATTGGAGATCCCTGAAGACACAAAAACCAACAAAGAAACAAAAACTCAAGACTTGGAACTCTAAACATCCTCGTGCTCACTGATAAATGTGAAGAGCTTGTTGACCTAATAGATAGGCACAAAGTAAAGATATTAGGCCTAGTGCGACCAAGTGGAAAGGTTCTGGCAAGAAAACCGTCAGAAATGGATATATACTACACTGGTGTGGTTATCAAACAGAGACCAGAAATGGAGTCGCCCTGCTCCTTCATAAAGATGTAGCCATACATACGAACATCAGGTATGTGAGTGATTGAATCATTTAGCTGAAACTACATGTTGTCAACACCTACATAACCATCTTCCAAGCCTATGCCCCACAAACAGGTTGTACAACTGATGAGAAAGAACAGTTCCTGGAAAACCTAGAGGACCTAATAGTGGAAGATAATGTCATCATCATGGGTGATCTAAATGCCCAAGTGGGTAAGGAGAGGCAGGGGTGCGAAACTATTATCGGACCTTATGGACATGGTAAGAGAAACCCTGAGAGAGAACAGCTGCTAGACTTGTGTGTACAAAACAAGCTAATCATCAAGAACACTTGCTATCAGAAAAGGGAGAGTCATAAAATAACCCGTTACAGCTGGGATGGACAAAATAAAACTGTCATAGACTACATTATAACAGACCAGAAAGCTAGTCAGACTGTTACAGATGTTAAAGTTATTCCAAGTGAATGTATGGACAGTGATCACCGACTGTTTAACTGCGGATCTGAGGAATGTACGAGTCCCATTAGTTAAGTACAAGAAAATGCCAAAGATTAAGACTTGGCTGTTGAGAGACCCTGAAAAGAAACAAGAGTACCAGAAAAAGATCAAGGATAGAATACCCAAAACTGAAAAACTAGGGGTAGAAGAAGAATGGAAGCTATTTAAAGACACTCTTGTTACAGAAGCTGTTCACATCTGTGGGAAAACAAGTGCAGCACAAAGAGAGAAGGAAACACCCTGGTGGAATGACAGAGTAAAGACAGCAATTAAAGAAATAAATGTGTTAAAGAAGAAATTAGACCAGGAAAAACAAAGTAGAGTAGATGTAAGAAATGACACTGAATTGAACGTCTGGCTCAGGAATATTGAAACAAGAAGTTGGCTGTTAAAAGGTTGATCCAAAACGAAAAGGATAAATGTTGGGATGACTTCACCACCAAATTACAAGAAGACTGTCAAGGCAATAAACAACTGCTATATAAGGTAGCCAAGGATAAAAGATATGAATGTACTAACATCATTGTGCTAGAACCTGAGGAAGGGAAGCTGTTGAGAACAGAATCCAAAATTAGGAGTGAAATGAGGAACCATTTCAACTTGCTGTTGAATGGGAATGTTGACAGCAATGATGATAGTGATTGTCCAGTTGAAGAAACACCAGAGGTTCTACAACCATTAACTTGGCTGCAAGTTGAGTCTGCTCTGAGAAATATGCGAAACGGAAAGTCTCCATGGTTGGATGAACTAAGCTCAGATATGATGAAGGCAGCCAGAACACCTGGCTTACAATGGAACTACAGAGTTCTGTGAGTGATCAGGACAAACAACAAAATTCCAGATGACTGGACAAAAGGAATCATCATTCCACTGTTTAAAAAAGGAGACCGAAAGAAGTGTGGAAACTATAGAGGTATCACTCTACTTTCATATACCCTAAAGCTGCTGGAAAAAATTATAGAAACTAGACTTAGGAAGTTAGCTGAACCCTTATTAGAAGAAGAACAGCATGGCTTCAAGAAAGGGCGAAGTACTATAGACCTCATCTTTGCGGTAAGGATTTTGGCAGAGAAATACTGGGAACATAGAAAGAACTTAGTGATGGTGTTCTTAGACCTTGAGAAGGCATCTGATAGCGTCCCTCGCAATAAAATATGGAAATGCCTGGAAGATCTAAAAGTGCCCAATTACCTGATTGACAGAGTAAAGATGCTGTATCAAACTTGCAATAGTAGTGTCCAAATAGTAAATGGAAGAGGGGAGTCCAGCAGGGAAGTGCTCTATCACCACTCCTGTTTATTATTGTAATGGACAGAATGCTAACATCTATTAAGGAAACTGCAAATGAGTCGACATCACTGGTATTTGCAGATGATGATGTAATATGGGGAGAAACAGAAACAGAAGTTCAGAAGAGCCTGACTGTCTGGAACAATAAATTTAAAGAATTTAACCTGAAAAGCAGCAAGACCAAGATGGTTGAGATGACCATAAACAGATAGGGAACAAGTTCAAACGTCTACTTGGAGGGAATAAAAATTAAATCAGTTTCCCACTTCCAGTAAATTGGAAGTATTTTCTCCAAGGACAACACCATCCAGCAAGAAATCAACAGAACACAAAAAGCATCAAATTTCTACATGCAAGTTCGGAATCTACTCTGGGACAAAAAAGTAGCCCAGGCAGCAAAGTTAACTTTGTATAACACTTACTTCACTTCAATCCTTATATAAGGCAAGGAAACATGTACGTTGTTAAAAAAGGATTACAACAGAATCCAAGCAACAGAAATGAGATTTATCAGAATTATGAATCAAAGTACCAGGAGAGACAAGATCAGAAATGAGGTACACAGGGAAACAGCTGGTATCAGGGTCCTTATTGCGAACATCTTGGGGAAACAAATACTGAAGTGGTATGGCCATGTAATGAGAATGGATAGCACAAGAACAGCTAAAAAATACTTCAGAATGGAAGTGGGAGGAAGAAGACCAAGAGGAAGGCCAAGGAGACGATTGATAGAGACAGTTAAATCAGACACAGAGAAGAACGGTTTTGATGATGTCCAAGACCAAATGTTATACCAATATTGGATGAGATGGAGAGCGCTTGTGAGCCACACCAGGGAAACTGGAGATGGAAAATGATGATGATGAAAAAATACAGACACGTCTATATTTCATATTAATGATGGAGCCAATAAAACTGTTTGTTTATAAAGCCATTAGGGTGCTTTCTGTTTCAGCTTTTCATAATCATAAGTTCCTTTTCTCCAGCATGCACTGTTTTAATTTGTATAAATTTTGTTATTTACTTATGTGAAATAAACAATATGAACAGAGCAGACACTAATTCCTGCAGTTAAAGTAATTCTCACCTCGCTTCTTTCTCTGCAATAGCTCTATTAAGGCATTCATTCTCTCTTGCGATATCGGATTCCTTTGTTGTTGCTACCATTTGAGCCACTAACATTCTCCTTTTTATGGGTTCATCCTTTAACTGAAAGTAAGAAAATTTCTTTAATAACATTATCAATAAAAGTTTTCAGTGTGGTTAGAATTGAAAAATATAATGAGGAAAGTTAATGATTCACTGCAAAGATTGATGTCTAGCTGTGTCAGGCACATGAAAAAGAGTCATATCCACAGAACTCTAGCTTTTGGCCATTAGCCATTATTAGAAAAGACCCATTCACAATCAAACTTCACAGTTACACACACAACTGTCATCACCTGCCCCCATACACTGAATCAAATAAATCAAAACCAGTGTGCTTTTGCTACTTCTACAATATAAAACTACAACCTCTTGAAAGTCACATGAATCAGTTTCCCATACTGGTTGTGATAGGAGTATTAGTCAGACTGAGTAAGGAATTACTAGTCATCATGTTAAACTTTCTGGTAGAGTATGCTGCTTTTGCTGTTCATTTTTGGCAGTACTGTTGCCAGATGAGGGTGGCAGGGTTAAAAGTTTATCAGAGTGGGCTGCATATCAGTTCACATTTAGTATTTTTAATTCTGTTTTGTGTGCAATTAAAAGATTGTTAAATAGTCACCATGAAGTGTTGTTTGAATGTGTGTACAGCATTTGCCTTTACAAACATATATGATATTTTAAAAAATATTTACTCTTTTGCAACAATCATATGTTCTCAAGGGTATATAGCAAATAATGAAAAAGTGCCCATTATAGAGGTAAAAATTTGTTGTCTATGTTAATTGAACAATAGATGCAAAATTAACTGGAATTTTATAGGTATTGACATGTACTTGGAATAGTTAATGCTGTATTCATACATGCTACAGAAAACTGTCAGTTATTCTGAAAGGTTCACCTAAAATCAAGGTGGAGGCCAATGAAACATATACACACAGAAATAACCACAAAACAGTAAATGAAAGAATAAATAGATTTAAAGAAATATATACAACTAGATTCCTCAAATCCTAGTGTGACTGTCTTGGTATTTAATCTGTGGGTTTATAGTATTGCGTACTGATAAATGCAGAGTCTCTCTTTGAACTGCAAAATCTTGACACTGTTTAAGTCTGCACACTAACATACATTTCTCAAAACAATTAGAGGATCAGGTGAGATATCATACATAATATATACATATGGTAACTATTTTGTTCCGATATTGGTTGCAATTGTGATTTGGGTGTGATACAGTTTGAAATTTTGCTGTCTCAACTCTTTACATGAGGTTTACATGGAGTTTACTTACAGCAAGGCACCATGGTGCTATCATAATAGTGAAAAAGTCATTCTCATTGCCATCTAATATGGTGCATGATCAACATGGACAGCAAATGCAGTTGTACATCTGCTTGACATGGATAGTATGATGTTATCAATCAGCTCTTAAGAGATATTTAACCATTCCTCGATGAGTGCAATATCTAGCTCTGCAACTGTTGTGGGAGGTGCTGGTCTGACTGCAATGTATATGCCAAGAGCATCCCAGACATGCTCAATGGGGTTTAAGTTCAATTCCCTCAGCTTCAAGCAAGTTGTCCACCAGAGCAGCTCTGTGGGGGAAGTGTTATCATCAACCATAAACAGCTCATCTACAGCACTAGAGTAGGGCACAACAAAAGGTCGGAGGATCTCATCTCTATATCTCTGATCATTCAAAGCACTATTCTGAACGACTTAGAGGTCCGTACATCCGCCAATACTGATACCTGCCCACACCATTCAACAACCACCACGATGCGGTGATGTTTCCTGAACATAAGCAGGGTGTTCTCCAATTTCCACAGTCTCTCCAGATGAGGCAACAACAATTGTCTGGCTGAACAAAAAATCTGGGCTCATCTGTGAACAGAACCTGGTGCTATTAGTTATAACTCCAATCCAGATGTTCCTACTCCCAGTTCCTGCGGGCTAAAATGGTGTCACAGTTTTAATAGGACATGCACCACTGGTCTGTATGTATAGAGGCCAAATTCCTGAATATGATTTCAGACTTTTTGTTTTGATATTGTGCATCCTGTTACTGCCTGAAGGGTGCATAGTAGCTGAGTTGCATTCAGCCTCCTGCCTCAATGGGCTGTTAACCAAAGATAATGGTGATCTCTTGCTGATTGACAAGCTTGAACTTTGTCTTTTTTATGGTTCCTATTGTTTGAAATTATGCCCAGGTCCTAGAAATTACACTTTGGGACTCTTCAATAGCTGCAGCCACTTCCCTCTGTGTCTATCTCACTTCCAACCTTCCTATGGCACAGGTTGTTGTTGCATTGAACTACCTGCTCACTAAACTATCTGAACACAACTGCTTGTGAAATTCGTTTGGTGAACACAAGTGAACACCAACCCCTTCTGCAGAAACTTTCTGTTATTTCCACTATCTTTGTTGCTGTGATGTTGTTGTGTCCATTCCGTAGAACTGGCAGAAAGATGTCAAACCATCTTCGTTCATTCTGCCAATGACAATACTGCAGAACATAGATATATCAACTAATCCCCTAATTGTTTTGATCATTGTAGTTAGTGTCACTTTCTTTATACTATTTTACTGGACTACACACTGAGTCTAACAACAACAGTCTGACATCTTGAGCTCAGTGACCTTATTAAGAGTATATGACTACACTAAACACTATTTACAACTAAAGCAGAAAACTGTACCTGACTTTTACCTGCACAGGAATGACTACTACACACTAGCTCTTGATGATATATAGAGACATCCATGAATACAGTGAACAATACACACTTAGTCTCATAGCCTAACTGGTGACTGAACTGTCTAATGTGTACTCTATAGCAGGTAGATCATGTAGCGCATGGTGTCTGGAAATTGTGCAATAATGGTTTGTTTCTCACTGATGTTCCTGACTGCCAATAGTGTTATTTGCTTTGCAACATCTTTGTGGTGAGGACCTGTAGCAAAAGGCTTCCAACAGTCACCAACACCACTGTTAAACTGGGTATATGTAACTTGAGCTGTAGCAGAGTGGTGAGAAGATCACATCTTATTGTAAACCCTTTATAACAATAAGGCAATGTTTAAAATTAAATGTTAATTTGGAAGCACAGCGAGTTGCAAAATCAAATTAGGCCACAATGCACTCAACTTCATTTAGGTCAAACTAACAGTTTTGTTTTACCAAAACAAAAGACCTTTAGCAATGAACTAATGGAAAGAAATGTCACTACTCACATTGCAGACCACCCTGCAAACATAAAAATTGTATACACTTGACCTGCCACTACCTCAGTGTGGTTTTGAATGGGCTTCTTATGGTGTCACTGTTGAATGCAATGGGCAGCCATTAAATATGCAAAATGGCATACATGGAAGGTAGGTCTCTAATGAAGCCAACTAGATTCATCACCTTTTGTCCCTCCTCCCTCAACACCTCTCTTGTGCACTTACTGACACACAAAATATTACTGGTACCTCCCAAAAGAAACACAGAGCAGTCACCATCCAACCCATTCTGTTTCACTTCAAAACACCTGTGAACAAGTGATTGAATGCAGACCTTCATCATGTTCTTGAGTTAACCTGGCTGAAACTGTCTTCATAGTGTCCCCTTTGTATATACACTAGTACATTCTGAAAATAAAGACAAATATATCTCCCTATTCACCATGCCAGTATGCCCCTGGTTGTTAAATTTATTTTGTTAAAATTCTCTCTCTTTAAACATTGTGGCACCTGTTGATATAACTGCTCCTGTTAGCTGTACAATACAAATATCATGGAAAATATATTTCAGATTAGATAACAAGAGATTAAAAGTGTTAATTCCAACTGTTCAATGATTACATAACTTCACAGTTGGAAGGAAGGAAGATTAGGGTTAAATATCCAGTCAACAACTTGGTCAATAAATACTGAGCACAATCTCAGATTGTTTTTGCTAAGGAAACCATTGACACCTCAGAGGAACCATTAGAGCATTTTCCTAGAGTTATTTAAGTAAATCATGGAAAACCCAAATCTTGTGGTCAAAGGTGGATTTGAATCAAGAAAAACCCAAATCTGGTGGTCAGAGTGGATTTGAACTTTCATACTCCTGAATGCATGTCCAATGAGATAGCCAGAGTACCACCTTTGTCATACATAAATTCAAGAAATTTTATATTTTCAACATACAAAATTGTGCGGAAAGACTTTTCTTGTTCAGTTAATCATTTTATTCGAAGAGTTACTTAATCATTTCAACAGAACATTTTGAATGTTCACTTATCTGGACTTTGTTTCTGGCAAAACAAAAATTCTCTCACAGACTGAATTTTATCTTGGCTATTCATCACCACCATCATTACAGACTGATTATGCCTTTCAGCATTCAGTCTGGAACACAGCCCCCTAATAAAATTCCTTCATAATCCCCTATTCAATGTTACCATTGCTGCGTCATCTGATGTTAAGCCTGTTACTTCAAAGTCATTCCTGACTGAATCCAAGTACCTTCCCCTTGCTCTACCTCAATTCCACCTGCCCTCTACTGCTGAACCTATGCGTCTCTTAAGCAGAGCTGAGCACAAGTCCGTTAATCCATTAATTGTTAATTAATGAAGTTAACTTTTTGAGTAACGGATTAACTTTTAAGTTAATTCAAACAAACATTAATGGACTCTTTAACTTCCGTTAACTTGTCCCAAGTCCATTAATCTGTTATTTTTGTACCCACTTCTTGTTTCCAACAGGGATAACAATAGCAAACAAGAACATTTCAACAAAAATAAATGTTTGTCTTATGTACCTGTTGATTAACAGTACGTTCAGTGATGACGTACTAAACAAATAAGTATTTTTAATGTTCTAACTTGTGGAGTATCTGCTCGCCATAGATATTAGTGATGAATGGGACAGGAAGGCAGGAAAAGTTAATTTTCATTACAATTTTCACATTGAACTTTGTTATAACTGACGGGAAAAAATTTAAATTGCACACCAAGAAACAATCGATAATGAAGGCTGCAAGAATCAAGATATGGCTGACACACCTAATCAGGAAATTAGCATGTATTTCATGTATTTTTAATTACATTAGTTTCCCAGCCATATGCTGATTGCAATTAAATAAATATTTTACAGCAGATGCATTTTTTTTTTTTTTTTTTTAATTTGTAATGTAGATTTTTAAAAATTTTGTTTTGTTTTTCAAAGTGTATTCTCGCTGCGTGTATTCCCTCCCTGCTACAGAACAAAGTCCTAGGCTAAATTCTAGGTGATAACTTTAACTCAAGTCTTTACATAATTATAAGCTCTCAAGAATAAAAGACTGCTGAAGTTAATTTGACGATATGTAGTGCTACATAACTAACCACGTAATAACTTGGGTGCTGTGTTCCAGGAGAAGAGTTTGATTGTAGCAGCACGGTCATCACAACCTCTGTCTCACCGGGAACACTGAAACTCCCATATAAGAGACAATGAAATACAAACTATATACAAGACTACACCATGCTTCTATATCAAGTAACAGACAAGAGATAAAAATACTTAACCATTTGTAGTGTGTCTTTTCCCAATCTTGCCATCTTTTGCCTTACAGCAGCATATATTTCCATTAACCTTTCCTCATCCTCTTCATCTTTTCTCAGTTTCTCTTTCACTCGCTTATCTTGTTCTAAAGCATTTTCATAAAACTTCCTTGTATCTTTTTTCTTCTGGAGAAGCTGCAACAATTAAATTTACACTAGTCTGCCAATATCACATAAAATTAAAAATATGTACTCTCAACATACAAGTGTCAAAAGTGTAATATGGAAGAGAATACAACAATGTATAAATGTTACTGAGTCACTTGAGTCATACATTGAGGTAACAAATATCATGGAATACCCCCTAATATTGTATTGGGCATCATTTTTTCCAATGAATTGCTGTGATTGTTGAAACTCCTCTACGGGAATACAGAGCCCTGCTGTGTCTTACATCCGTATGTAATTGCAGAAGTGTTACTGGTGCAGGATTTTATCACAAACTGATCTCCTGATTGCATCTCATAAATGTATGATAGGACTCATGGTGGGCAATTGGAGGTGGCCAAATAATTAAGCATAATCATCCACAGTGTTCTTCAAACCAATCGCAAACAACTGTGTTGCAGAGACATGGAAAAATGTCATCCATTATAATTCCATCATACTTTGGGAACTTTACATGCATAAATGGCAAAAATATGATTATTTCATTTGGTTAAATAAGTTGCAAATGGTTGCTCTCTTATTTTATCTAACAAAAACTACAGTTTCTGTGATGGATAAAATATTTAACATTTATACAGAAGAGATAAGAGTGACTGGCTAGTACTAACATCAGCTCTGTACTGCTGATAGTCACACACAAAAAAAGACAAAAATAGACATTCACAGGCTTTTGGAAGTAACTTCCTCCTTCAGGTAGGAGATAGGATGGAGAAGAAACAGGATAGAAGGGAAGGGTTACTCAAAACCAAGGCTTTGAGGTAAGGATGGAGTGAAGGGTGATATGTGGCTGTCAGCAATACTGCTTGATAAGAACTGAACCATGACAGTAACAAACGAAAGATGATAGATCAAGAAGAAAGGAGAAAAGCGCCAAGTAATGCTGAGGGCTTGGGGAGGGGGGAGGCTTAAAAATTAAAATTGAGAAGATAATATTGGAAAGTCCAGTTTGGAAATCAACAATATAACAAACATAGTTAACATATCACAGCAAATATATACAAGGAGCTGTGACAGGCACTCACACATACATGCTTGAGCTATCGGCCATTAGCCTTCGTCACAAAAAGAAAGCAATCACACAGGCACACTTCACAGTCACACAACTGCCATCTCCGACTGGTGCACTCCAAATCATGGTCTGTGGTGAGGGGAGTGGAGAGGTGCCAAGGAGGATGAATGGAGATGGTGAGAATGTATACAGCACAGCCTTACAGAACATGTACACTATGTGATCAAAAGTATCCGGGCACCCCCAAAACTATATGTTTTTCTTATTAGGTGCATTGTGCTGCCACCTACTGCCAGGTACTCAATATATCATTGACCTCAATAGTCATTAGACATCATGAGAGAGCAGAATGGGGCACCCCACGGAACTGTGGATTTCAAATGTGGTCAGGTGATTGGGTGTCATAAGTCTGTATGTGAGATTCCTACACTCCTAAACATCATTAGGTGCACTGTTTCTGATTTGGTAATGAAGTCAGAATTTAAAGGGCACATAAAGCTTGAAAGTGTACAGGCCACCACGTCTGTTGATTGACTGAAGGAAGGAAGGAAGCTCAGGGTTTAACGTCCCTTTAAGAGCGTCTTCATCAGAGAGGGTTGACTCAAAAAGACTGCTGACAGTTGAAGAGGAAGGTACAGTGTAATAGGCAGGCATCTATCCAGACCATCACACAAGAATTCCAAAAGGCACCAGGATCCATTCATAATGCAAGACCTGTGGTGGAGTGGTTACAAAACAATAACATCACTGCAGTGGACTGGTGTGCACAGAGTTCTTACTTAAATCCTACTGAACACCTTTGGGATGTTTTGGAATGCTGACTTAGTGCCAGACTTGTTTGTGTTTATTTCCTATGTCTGCGTAGAGATTGTGATGATTCTGCTGGCCTCTCATCTCAATGTTATCGTGCGATGCCATCTGTGTCAGACCCGGAATAGTGTGGTCTAATAGTGATATATGTTGCATGTGAAGTTAGTTACAAATGAAATAGCCAGCTTAGGAATCAGTGTAGGACAGTGTCTCAGTGATACTGTGATTAGTTATCAAGTGATAGATTTCATAATTAAGAGATTCGTTTAGGTGCTTTCCAGACAGTTCTATAAACAATAGTTTCGTCATTGTAAGTTATTTCAAGAATGACACAGACTAATTGTAGAAACTTTTGTAAAACAAAAAGACATGATAATAAATAGCATTGTATATATGTTAGGCTCATAAACAAGTTGTGTTGACCAGCTAATTGTGTTAATTAATGTAATAGTCGAGATTTGAAGATTGTGATTCTTTATATATATTGACTGACCTGAAATTTTTAGTATATTTTGAGAATTGCCAAGATATTTGATAGTTCAATATATGTTAGGAACATCTATGATGTACTCATTAACTAATTAATTGACATTTAACATTGCTGTTTGTTGTCATACTTGTGTGTTTGGTAATTGTAAATTAGTATATTCAATTGTTATGAACAATACATAATGTAATGTCATTTTTGTCAATGTTATATATTTGCCTCACCGCCTTGCGTGGGGGAATTGGAGTTTTGGCAGTTGTAAAATGCTTTGGAATTTATGTCAGTCTGCATTTTAAAATTGAAGTACTATCAGCTAAGTTCTGTTC
Source organism: Locusta migratoria (assembly GCA_026315105.1). NCBI lineage: Eukaryota > Metazoa > Arthropoda > Insecta > Orthoptera > Acrididae > Locusta > Locusta migratoria. The sequence continues at coordinate 218,176,740 of CM048745.1, read as the reverse complement.
CATTGTGTACGTTATGAAATTGTAATGTTTTGGTGGAATAAAACGCAGTTTGATTGGAAATTAAATTATAAGTGAAAAATTGTACTTACGAGTATTTATTTCTACCACGACGCCCTAGGTGAATAATTTTGCAGCGAGCAGAACCCCCATACATCGTAATGTTGAAAAGATGAGTATGGTTTTTTTATATATATGGTGGTAGAATGACTGAACTGTAATTAGTTAATAACCTAGTAATGTTTTAACATCAACCACAAAGTTAATACAACCTGTTTTGAAGGATGACAAATTAAAAATACTATGATTAATATATCAGAACACTACTAGAGAATATGATGGGCAAGAAAACTCATGAAAGCATCTGCCACTTCAAGTGAGTAAATTCACTGGATGTTCATTCAGAACTGAACCAGACTTAGCTATAGAAAGGGGAATCAATAGAGACTGGGAAACACATAAAATGAAGGCACTCAAAAAATTGATCAGTGAATATGAAATGGCATTATATAATCTGTAGTTTGTAAGATACCAGGATACACACCGAGTTGCCAATATTTTGTACAATTTCAGATTTATTGATAAATTTTTACTGACACTTAACAAGATACTTTCAGAATGAAGTACTGGTTAAAGTAAGGGTGTCAAGTTTGATAATAATTCAAGCTTAGATAATTCAGTACAAAGAGCACAAGCCTGCAAAATGCAAAGGTTCCAAGTTTGAGTCCACATCCTGCACATGGTGTTTAATCTCGTACAAATTTTCAAAGGTTTACAAGTTTGTTGGTTTTGAGATACATAATAATTACCTCTTCTTTATGTTTAGCATCTGCAATCAGAACATCTCTGATTATAGCTTTTAGCTCTGCTTGTTCTGCATTATAATCATCTTGTCTTCTTTGTTTATCTTCTTCAATTCTATGAATTAAACAGAGACATGATGTTGTTAACTTTTAACTCACATTTTTTTTTTTTTTTTTACACTTGAGTGTTAAATAAACATAATTGCATGCCTGCAGGTTTCAATACATTTCTTCACTTTAAACCATAAACTATTTTTTATAGTCTAAAGAAAAAAAGTGGTATGAAAGTATTTTAATATAATACATAGTTAAGGAAACAAATCCTGATCACTAAATAGAGTATAAAAGTTAAAACAAAGGAATCACCTAAAAGTGAGGAATTAATTTTGCAATCTTCTAAGTGAATTTGTAAGTACAAGATCCGAAAAAAAAAGAAAGACAGAAAAAAATATCAAATATTATCTAAGATTTTTTTTCTTCCCCACCCCCCCCCCCCCTCTTTGTTCAAGAAAACCATAAACTTAAGTGCACCTCACTGGTTTATAACAGATAATAGTATAGAGAGTAGAAGTACGTCTTTGTGCAGTAGTTAAAAAGTCCTTTTTAACAATGGTTGTGTTAATGTGTTTATCTCTTCTAAATGTCTCTCTGCAGCTCAGTAATTGTTTTTATGGTGATTTGCTATCTTCTATAAATGTTTCTCTGAATTCCTTTTTTTTACATGTTTTATAAATTTTAAAACTAAATTTATAAAATATATGCCTAAATGAGAAATACAAAACTATCTGTCAGGTTTTGAATCAACAACATGGGACATACTACAAGCTAACACTGCCAAATGTTGCAGATCTGGGCCCAGATAGAATAGCCCTGAAGTGCACTCTGCTTCAGTTTATTATATTGGTATGAGTACTTGCTACCTGAACATGAGAATGAATGGCTACTGACAAAGTATAGCCAAAAGTAAAGTTGACCACTCTGTAGGACAACACACAGCTAAGCATAAAATGCTTCATTTCAATGACTGCTTCACAACCCAGGCCATCTGGATTCCCCCCCCCCCCCCCCCCCCCACTTTCCCACCACCAGCTTTTTGAACTGCAGAGATGGGTAGTATTATGATGGGTAGTATTATTTACAGTACATTCTTTGGCCCCCTCTTATGCAAACTTATTTATGGGACACTTAAAGGAAGCCTTCCTGGATACCCAAACCTGTCAACCCATCGTCATGATCTGGACTTACAGTGAAGAAGAACTCCAAAATTTCCTCTTCAACCTCAACTCCTTTGATTCCATCAAATTCACCTGGTCCTATTCCAAATCCCATGCCACTTTTCTCAATGTCGACATCCATCTGTGTAATGGCCAAATTCACACATTCGTCCACATCAAACCTACCAATAAACAACAGTACCTCCATTATGACAACTGCCATCCAATCCACATCAAACGTTCCCTTTCCTACAGCTTAGGTCTTTGTGGCAAACGAGTCTGCTCCAGTCCGGAATCTCTGAACCAGTACACCAATAACCTAATAACAGCTTTCACATCCCGCAGCTATCCTCCTGATCTGGTACAGAAGCAAATCGCCAGAGCCTCTTCCTCATTCCCCCAAATTCATTCCATCCCTAGGAAATCCCCAAACCACCTTCCCTACCTCCTGGCTCCTACCCTTGTAACTGCCCCCATTGTAAAGTCTGCCCTATGCACACTTCCACCACCACTTAATCCAGTCCCGAAATCCGAAAGGTGTACACAATCAAGGGCAGAGCCACTTGCGATAGCACCCACGTGATTCGCATGAATTGTCACAGGCAGACAGTGTTTGTTGGTAACAAGGATCACCTGTGGCTAAACATGCCTTGGTGCACGGCCAGCCCATCTTGGCACAGTGTTACACTGTCCAAGTTATCTGGATACTTCCCACTGACACCAATATTTCAGAACTCTGGAGGTGGGAACTTGCCCTTCAGCATATTCCCTCTTCCCGTTGCCCACATGGTCTCAACCTCCGAAAATTCAAATTCCCGCCCACCATCTTCAACATCTCTGCCTCGGTTCTCTGGACAGAGCCTCAAGTGGTATCTCTGGCCTACTTCTTAGCTTTCTGCAATATTTCTGCCTAGGTGTGTTTGCGTGTGTATTTGTTTACCTTCCTTTTTTCCCCCCAAGGTAAGTCTTTCCTCTCCCGGGATTGGAATGACTCCTTACCCACTCCCTTAAAACCCTCACCCTTTCCTTTTCCCTCTCCTTCCCTACTCTGCCTGAGGAAGCAACTAGGTTGTGAAAGCTTGCTTTTGTGTGTGTTTGTGTTTGCTATATTTATGTATGCTGTCACTTCCGGTGCTTCTTCGTCTGGTAAGTAAAATTCGTCTATTTTTGTATATATTTTTCCTGCTACGAACTTTTCCTCTGTAATCTTTGTATCATAAATTTGAAATCAACAATTACATTCGTTTGTCATTGCTCTGTTACTTTTCGAAATCTTTTCTGTTATGTGTCCCGGCTACCTTGTTCACCCAAAATATCTCTGGAACAATAACAGCTATTGGAAAACGACTTTCACCGGTATCAATGTATGGCTGGGGCCATGAACGTACATATTTGGAAACAATAAATTAATGAAATGCAGCAACCAGTTGCTTGTGGTTATTTATTTTTAGCTTTAACGACCAGTTTCGGGTGCTTGAGTGCCCTTCTTCTGTTCTATTTTTGTACTGTTGCTTAATGAATATAAATGCTAGTAATGGAATCAACGTTAAGTGCACAAATTTGGAAACATTCTAAAACGAAAGAAAATGTGTTTTTTGACACAAACTTACGTTTTTTTAAATGGACACCCTATGTTTTTTCTTCAGCACTTAAACAATGGCGTTGATTGCATCGCATTATTCCAATTACATCCCGAGATATTGCGACGAGAAGTTGACACTTGAAAACCCGAAATGCGCTGGTAGCGCATGTACTGAGACTCAGGTGTGAACCCCATGCTGCCCGTAATTGTGATGTGATTGACATGCGTAACCACACTTCCATACTTATCAAGAGGTCCGAAACGAATAATACGGTCTGCTGCCATCAACTCTCATAAGCACATAATGGTTTCCCTCTTGCACTTTTTATGTGTCTATGTACACAATATGAACCAGTACCGATCGGTACACACCAGTCAGGTTGTCTTATTTATCCTGCACACCCAAAATAAGGTTTATCGAATGCGTTAAATGACCAATTGTGTCTTTCGCGCACTCGTTCATCCAGGGCCTAGCTCTACCTAGACAAGTGTCCAACGTATTTCCCACTACAGCCAGTTACCACTTCGCCTTGTTTGTGATTTGCGACCCATGCAAACTCTTGAACTCCACCACCCTGCGGGCATCCATTTTTTGTTGCTTTGGTGTGCAGTACATCACTTGCCAGTGTAGTCGTGCATCAGAGTAATCTAGTGATGGCACGGAGGTAGTACACATTGTGAATAAATGTTGTGTTGTGGAACTTATACTGTATTATGAACACACATGAAGATATGGTAGAAATGCTGCTGATCTATGGAGAATGTACATTGATGGGAAATACGTTATTACATTGCTTGTTTGTTTATAGTACTGTTAGAGAACAGTATGATTATTACGTTAATATGTCTGTTTTCTACACTACTCTACATACCTGTACTGTATCCTGTTGTAGGCAGGCGAAATTCTGTTCAGGCAGAATGACTGTACAGAAGACGATTCCCTGACAAGCCATTGCCTTCACGCCAGATGTTTGGTCGTCTCACATCTCGTCTACGTGAAACGGGAAGCTTAAATCCAAGACCTAGACATCGTTCTAGAACACGCACAGATGAACGTGCTGAAGTTGCTGTGCTCGCTACCGTAGCTGTGAATCCTCACATCAGCACACGACCAATTGAATGTGAAGTTGGTGTGTCGAAATCAAGTGCACAGCGTATTCTTCAATGTCATAAATTTCATCCTTATCATGTTCATTTACACCAGGATCTTCATGAAAATGACTCCAGCAACAGGGTAACAATTTGTCGGTCGGCTCAGCAAAAACTTCTGACTAAAACCAAATTTTTTCGCAGATGTTCACTTTACCAACGAGGCATCATTCTCCAACAAAGGAATTGTCAATATGAGGAATATGCATTATTGGTCCGCAGACAATCCAAACTGGCTCCGTCAGGTAAAGCATCAACGTCCGTGGAAAGTGAATGTTTGGTGTGGGATTATTGGCGATACCATTATTGGACCTTTCATTGTAAATGGCATCCAAAATGGCAGACAGTACTCCAGATTTATACGACACAATCTTCCTGTTCTCTTGGAAACCGTACCTCTGAACAGGAGAATGGTCATGTGGTATTAGCATGACAGATGCCCTGCACATAACGACTTGAGAGCATGACTTCTGAACCGTAACTTCTCTGGTAGGTGGATTGGACATGGTGGCCCAGTTAGGTGGCCTGCCCGATCTCCGGACCTTACACCGCTGGATTTTTTTCTTTGGGGAGCAGTGAAGAATGCTGTTTACCAACATGAACCAACCACACCAGAGGACATGAAGCAATGCATTCTTGGTGCTTGTAGAGCCGTCAAAGAGGAAACAGTAGCACGAACTAGGGCATCCTTCATCCGCAGAGTGACCCTATGTATGCAAGCCAATGGTTATCACTTTGAGCATGATATGTGAACGCTATCTTTAGTATGTAGTGCTGGTATCACAGTGCAAGTTTCTACAAAGGGCCATTTTACCCAGTTATGTTCAGAAACATTTGTTTGAAACAATTTGTCATTTAACGCATTAGATAAACATAACATTGATAATTATGTGATAATAAAACTAATTGGTTAAACATGTTTACATTCATCTTCTATGTCTTACCTGAACTTCCCAACCATTTTTAGCTAAACAACGGTAAAACCTTTAGTCCACTTGCTCATTTCACTAAAACCATCAACATGAATTTTACTATTATGAGTGAATGATTCACTGTCACTTGCACTAGATCTACAGTAAAGTACAGTTTTACCATTGAACGGCATTACCTTTTTAGTAACGGATTAATGATAAGTGAAGTTAACTTTGTGACTAACATTGCAGTACACAGATATGTTACAGAACCGCGTCACCCCTAGCCTATGGGATACATACCTGCTGGAATGTATGACTTTAATGCTGGATGGCAGCAGACCGTATTATTTGTTTCAGACCTCTTGGTAAGTATGGAAGTGCGATTACGCATGTCAATCACATCACAATTACAGGCAGTATGGGGTTCACGCCTGAGCCTGAGGACATGCGCTAGCAGCGCATTTCGGGTTTTTCAAGAGTCACTTCATCGCAATATCTCTGGATGTAATTGGAATATTGTGATGCAATCAACGCCATTGTTTATGTGATTTGTCATGCTATGGATTGCTGAAGAAAAAATATAGGGTGTCCATTTAAAAAAACATAAGTTTGTGTTAAAAAACACATTTACTTTCGTTTTAGAATGTTTCCAAATATGTACATTCATGGGCCCCAGCCGTACACTGATACCGGTGAAACATTTTTACAAATGTCTGCGTTTGGATATGTGTGAGTGTGTGTGTGTATTTGTTTACCTTCCTTTTTTCCCCTAAGGTAAGTCCCTCCCACTCCTGGGATTGGAATGAGTCCTTTTTCACTTCCTTAAAACCCATATCCTTCCCTTTCTGCTCTCCTTTCTTCCTCTTTTCCTGAAGAAGTGACCAACGGTTGCGAAAGCTTGTATGTGTGTTTGTGTGTGATTTTATTTGTGTCTGTCGACGAGCCTGTCCTTTGGGTAAGTCATCCGATGGAGATTACTTACCAGGAGAAGGAGCAGAGGAAGTGATAGTAGCATAAATAAATTCACACACACAAACGCTAGCTTTCGCAGCCTAGCTGCTTCTTCAGGCAGAAGGGAAGGAGAGTGAAAAGGAAATGATGAGGGTTTTAAGGAAGGGGGTGAGGAGCCATTGCAATCCCGGGAGAGGAAAGACTTACCTTGGGGGGAAAAAAGGAGGGTAAACAAATACACACACACCCGCACATTTTCACAAACGCAAGCACACCTAGTGAGTCCCAGTGACAGGCCCACATGAAGGAATGCCACACAGCTGTGATCTTCTTTATAGCCCTGAGTTTGTTTGATGTTGTCAGGCTACGCCACTCAGTAGACCAAAGCTCACGCACTCAACGTTACAGCACTGTCTGGAGATCAGAATCCAGCAGGCCCATCTCCAAAGCAGGTGCATCAACAGCCTGTTTGGCCAGCTTATCAGCACATTCATTGCCCAGAATACCAACATGACCCCGAGACCAGAGGAACACCACTGATCGACCGGACCTGTCGAGGGCAGATAGTGTCTCCTGAATTCCTAACACCAGAGGAGAACGCGAATAGCACTGGTCGAGTGCTCTAAGGCTACTCAGGGAGTCACTGCAGATGAGGAAGGACTCACCTGAGCAGGACCGGATGTGCTTAAGAGCTCAGGAAATTGCCACCAGCTCTGCGGTATAGATGCTGCAGCAATCTGGCAGAGAGTGCAGTTCAACCTAGTTGCTATAAATGTATGCAAAACCGACACGACTCTCAACCTTTGAATCATCCATGTAAACCAAGTCATGTGCCGGGAATGTAGCTACGACCGCTAAGAATTGGCAACGGAGAGCTTCTGGGGGAACTGAGTCTTTGGGTCCACGGGCCAAGTCCAGAAAAATATGCAGCCTTGGCAAGCACCACCGAGGTGTGCTTGCATGAGCCCGATATGGGGATGGTAGTGGGTTAGACTCAAGTTCCAACAGAAGTGAATGGACTCTAAAGGTGATCATAGACCTGATCTGGGTCGTCGGCGGTCACGGACAAGCACTTGACAGAAAAGAACACTGTGATTTGGGCGGCCTGGTGAGCTATGGACATGTGCTGCATAGGCAGCAAGCAGCTGTTGGCAGCGGATCTGCAAAGGCGGGACCCCGGCCTCCACAAGTAAGCTGGCCACAGGGCTTGTGCGAAAGGCACACATCGCGATGCGAACTCCACAGTTGTGAATACGGTCCAGCAAGCACAATGCTTACGGTGGTGCAGACCCATAGGCGATACATCAAAAGAGAAGATGCAATTGCACCAGACCCTGATAGATCTGCAACAGGGTGGAGCGGTCAGCACCCATGGAGGTATGGCCCACATGGCGGAGAACATTGAGGTGGCGCCAGCACTCCTGTTTCAGCTGATAAATGTGGGGAGCCACATCAGCCGGGAGTCAAAGACAAGCCCTAAAAAACAATGAATGTCCATGACCTCTAATAGGTGGTCACCGAGATACATTTCAGGCTGAGGGTGAACCATCCGACACCAACAAAAGTGCATGACACTTGTCTTTGCAGCAGAGAACTTCAAGCTGTGGGCAAGAGCCCAAGACTGTGCCTTCCTAATCACTCCCTGCTACCTACGTTCGGCAACTTGGGTGCTGAAGGAGCTAAAGGAGATGCAGAAGTCGTCAGCATATAGTGAAGGGGATCTGACAACCCAACTGCTGTTGCTAAGCCGTTAATGGCCACTAAAAATAAAAGAACACTCAAAAAAGAGTCCTGAGGAAGTCCATTTTCCTGCACGTGAGAGGTGCTATGAGAGGCACCTACTTGAACGCAGAAGGTATGGACAGCTAAAAAGTTTTAATGAAAACCAAGAGTGTTGCCAACATGGCGCACATCTAAAGTTCTAGACTATTTAGTGGGCGAAATAAAGTGATTTCAGTAGTGAAAAGTGCCATAGTGAAGTTCAAAGAGTTGTGTGATAGCATCTGCATGTACTCAGGAAAGAAAACAGGCAGTATTAGTAGGAAAATAAGAGAATCATATCGACGAAAGTGAAAGTGTAAACTGGGTTATGGCAGGCCATAAGGATGCAGTGTGTGAAAAGTGTAAACAAAAAACAAAAAGTGGTTCTACAACAGTTACATGTAACACATTCTGTGGAGCAACTTACTATATTGAGTGTATAGAAATAAGTAGTAATGGAGCTAGAATTGTAAACGCAAAGAAGTGTAAAAATATAATATATTGTTGTGATGTTTGCATGGAGAGGTTAGAAACAGCAAGTACACAAAGTGAGAAATCTCTCGGACTTATTGAGGACAAAATTGAGAAACTAGCAAATATTATTTCTACACCGACTGTACTCCTGCAAAAACAATATGAAGATATAAAATTATATATAGAAATGGTGGATGAACTAAAACAAGAAGTGAAGAAAATGAAAGAAGAAAGTACCAAAAAAAACGTATGCACAAATAACTGACAACAAACAAGAAGAAGTTGTTTTAATCCAGCCAAAAACTAATCAAAGTAGTGAAACCACAAGAGAAATTTGTAAGGCAAATATAAAACCAGTAGAACTGAAGGGTTGTCTTCATTCCTAAACCAAGGAGAATTGATCATACCAAGGCCAAGGATATGAGACCAATCAGCCTGTCCTCCTTCATTTCTTAAGACATTGGAAAAGCTGGTTAATGTGCATGTTGGAGAAATGAGGTTAAGTAGGGCTCCTCTACATTCAAACCAACATGCATATCAGCCGGGTAAATCGTGAGACAGCTCTCCACCAACTCGTTTGGAAGGTGGAGAAAGCACTACACTTTCAGGAAATAGCCCTCTGTATCTTCCTGAACATCAAGGGGGCTTTTAGCAACACAACTTTCGATTCCATGCTTAGGGCAGCAGAGGTGCATGACCTAGGGACCACTATATGTGGGTGGACTAGGGCCATGCTCAGTGGAAGAAAGGTAGAAGCTACCAAAAATGGTAATCAACACCACTAGGGGTTGCCCGCAAGGAGGAGTTCTTTCCCCTTTATTGTGGAATCTAGTGGTGAATGATCTCATTGGAGAATTAAACTCTAGGCAGTACTTTTGCCAAGGATACGCAGATGATCTTGTCATAGTAATACTTGGCAAATTTGCTGACACAGTAAAGAATATGGCACAAGGTGCTTTGGACATTGTGCAAGACTGGTGCAGAAAACAGGATCTGGGGGTTAGTCCTAAGAAGACTGTTGTTGTACCATTCACAAAGAAGCATATAGAACATTCAAGTTGGAATCTAAAGCTTTTCAATGAAGCACTACCTGTGAAGGGGACAGTGAAATATCTAGGGGTTACCCTAGATGAGAAACTGACATGGACCCCTCACATCAGGAATATTTGCTCCAAGGCAAAAGGTACTCTTGTGAGTACCAGGAGAGCTTGTGGCAAAAATTGGGGCCTGAGCCTCAAGAGTATGCACTGGATATACACCACAATGATTAGACTCATGATCACCTATGGGGCGGTCGTGTGGTGGAAGAAGGTAGAACAGCAGGTTGCTGCTAAGGAGCTTGGTAAGGTGCAGAGATTAGCCTGCTTAGCCATAACAGGCGGAATTAGCAGCATACCAACTGCTGGGATGGAAACCATGCTGGATATGCCCCCATTACACCTTTGGGTCAAGATGGAGGCAGCAGCTGGTGCATACAGACTCAAATCTGATAACAACTGGAACTCTTTGGGATATCCAGAATCACACACTAAAATAGTGAATGAGGTAAATATAGGAAAGGTTGGGGAAATGCCAGCCGACTATATTATAACCCCATACTGCTTCAACAAGCCTTTCAATATAACAATTGGAAGTAGGGAGCAGTGGGAGAAAATAGTTCGACACCGTACGGGGGATATTGTCTGGTTCACTGACGGGTCAAAATCGGACCAAGGTGTTGGGGCTGGGGTATATGGGATGCAGCCAAGACTGGAGGGCGTCATCTCTCTAGGAAAACTGGCCTCAGTATTCCAGGCCGAAATCATTGCCATCAGGGCGTGTGTGGAGGAGAATTTGCGTAGGTGCTACAAAGATCGTAGCATATATATCTATTCAGACAGCCAGGCAGCCCTGAGATCACTGGCAGCTTCTGCAACAAGGTCTAAAATTGTTGCAGAATGTCACAGGGTTCTGATGGAGCTAGGGGAAAGCAATAGAGTAAACCTACTGTGGGTCCCTGGTCCCTCGGGGATCAGTGGCAACGGACATTCCGACAGATTAGCCAGGATGGGGGCAGAGACTCCATTTATTGGACCGGAACCTGTCCTGACAATCACCAAGGCAATGATCAGATTGGAGCTACGTAACTGGCTCAGAAGACAGCACGTAGAATATTGGACCAAAGTCCATCAACAAAAACATGGCAAGGTAATGATGCCAAAGCCATGTTTTAAAAGCTCTGCAATCCTGGGTCTGAACAGGAGAGAGATTAGACTCATGGTTGGATTGCTGACAGGCCATGGGAATTTCAAAAAACACCTATGTTCAATGGGAATAACAGAAGAGGACCCTAAATGTAGGATCTGTGATGACGGTGATGAAACTGCATCACATCTAATCTTCGAATGCATTGCATTGGAGAATAAAAGGCACAGAATATTTGGGACAATCAGACCCGAAGAAATTGTGTCTAATAAAGAACTGGTAAAGGGACTCCTTGCACTGTTCAAGGGTATTGGTTGGCTTTACTAGGTACACAGGGAGCAATACTGCACAATAAACTTAGTTTCGGTGCGGGCAGTGGCGGGTTGGTCCAAGACTGTTTTGGCTTCCCTGGAAAAATCAAATCAACCAGCAATATGTATAAATATCACCACAAAACTATGTCTAACTGCAAATGCTTGATCAACAGAATGTGCATTAACAGAATAATTTCAACACTTCTTCAACTCCTGTGCCATTTTTACACTCCCTCCCCACCTTTTTATACAAGCGAAAAATGTGAAATCACTTTGGCAAATTCTCTGTTTCTTTCAGCTCCATGCCCTAAACCTATTGTTAGTCCTCATCTTTCCTCCTCATGCCATAAAACCCTTCTCACAACCTCACCCTTCTTATTTTACCTTATCATTTTTAACTTCAGTGCCTAATTTTCCATTCCAACAGTGGACCCAACTTTCCTCCATCCTCTCTCTTGAGAAATATATATGTAATCTGCCTCCCTGTCTTGTACTTTCAAAATCTTTCCCCATACTTTCTTACCTTGCATGTTGCGCCCTTTTTCTGTGATTCCAATCATTTTCTCTGTCTCCACCCTGCATGTCCCTGACAAGACAAACTAAAATACTAACAGTGTTGCTGTAGCCAATGATATCATCATCATCATAAGTAGAGAATGATTATGCCCTTCAGTGTTTAGTCTGGAGCATAGTCCCCCTAACAAAATTCTTCCATGATCCCCTATTAAATGCTAACATTGATGCCTCATCTGATGTTACACCTTTTGCTTCAAAATCATTCTTCACCGAATCTAAGTACTTTCTCCTTGCTCTATCTCTACTCGTCTTACACTCCACTGCTGACCCCGTGAGTCTCATAGGTAACTTTGCTTCTCCCATGCGTGTAACATGACACCACAATCTCAGACTGTTTGCTCTAACTGCTTCATCTGTGTTCATTCCCAGTTGTCTTTGATTTCCTCATTATGGACACCCTCCTGCCATCATTACCATCTATTAGTATCTGCAATCATTCTTGCTACTTTCATATATGTAACATCAACCTTATGAATTAGGTAACTTGTATCCACCCAGCTTTCACTACCATACAACAAAGTTTCGAGCCAATGAAATTACACAGTAAATTAATGTAATCTATAATAGTGACTATACATAAAATTTCTCTAGCAGCAATGATTCACATTGATCAATTGATCAAGGTATCGAAAGTTTGGAAGATATTCTATGTAAGGAACCATGTAAAAGTGCTCTTACTGTTGTGTTATTTCTCTTTTGTATTTTCTACACTTGCATATCTTCTTTGCAATTTCATCTAACTTTTCTCGATGTAGTGATTCAGCATCTTGTTTAACAGTAACAGCATAAACAGTTTCTCGCTGTGCTTCATCTTCCCTCAGTTGTTTATTGAACTTTACTTGTGCATCCCGTTCTCGCAGCACCTGTAATTACTATATTACTGAATTCAGTAGACAAATACAGCTTACAAACAAAGATGGAAATACTGATTTTAAAATCTATGATTCTGTTTTAACTGCTTTGTGTTTAACTGAACATTAATTATAACTAATGCAACTTTACTTCTGCAAACTCAACAAATTATTGTGCAGTGCTTTACTTAATGTGATACAGCACACTAACTGTGATGGATAACAAGAATAAATTTATTCCATTTGTGAGTGAAAATGTCAGACAGTACAGTATGAAAAAATCAATTTTTTTCACCAAATAGTTTTCTCAGGATCTACTGACAGCAGCCACCAACTCTGCTGTGAACAAACACATTACAACACCTGGTTCAGTTAAGTTGGATTTGAATTGCTATATCTTGAGAAGGAAATGAGCTTCCATTCTGCTCTCATCTTCTATATACATAAAAATAAATGTTTTTCTGTATGTCCTCTATAAAGTCGAAAACAGCTGGAGTGATTTTGATGGCATTACACAATATTCATATTAGCCCAGAGGGTGTACCTGTGAAGTTTGGTAGTGATCAGATCAAGATTGTTATAGATTTGAAAATATTTACTGATTACAGGCAGGGTGTACAACATTTGTGTCATGTGGGTTGCCTATCCTCCAGGTGTCAAGTCTTCGGCGGCGTAATGTGCTAATGTTCACAATGAAGTACTCGCTTTCCAAGGATAATTATTTTACTGACTGGACAGGGAGACATGCAAGAACCTGTCATCCAACCAAACACTTTTTTTCTTTCCATGGCATTGAAAAGCATGTAGAGTACAACTAGACTTTAAATAAAATTTCAGTATCCTTCCTACATGTCACCACAGCAATGTATGACCTAAAATCAACCATATGCAAGGTTTACAAACTCAATAAAACATCAAGCAGTGCTTCACTTAATTTGATGCAGGCTGCATGGTCACTATGATAAATAATGGTGAGAAATTCAATAGATACATTATCAAGTGAAAATGTTCTCTGTCCAAGAACAAAACTTTTTAAACAAATAGTTTTCTTGGATGAGAAGTATCAGATAGTGATCATCATGCTTGAAGACTGCAAATACATATAATGCAGTGTACAGGGCCCCAGTGGCGGACTAAGGCTGTCGGAGGCCCAGGCCGGCAGCAAAGCAAACTGAGGTCCCCCGTCCACCTGGAAATCCATATATTACTATAAAAAAGTAAGTTTTGAAATTTAGAGCCCCCACCCCCTCCAGGTAGAGAGGCACGAGACATATTTGTAGGGCCCAGAACAGCAAAAGGACGCTAAAAAAAGATAAAGAAAAAAATTGTTTTTGAGGCATTTGGAGGCCCCTCAAGACAAGAGATCTGGGGCGGTCCGCCCCCTACGCCCCGCCTCCCCCCCTAGTCCGCCACTGCAGGGCCCACTCAAGCATTAACGCCATCCTGGACAAAAAAGTTATAATGCCTCCCCTCTTCAAGTGCAAATCCAAGGGAGAGGTGCTGGGATTGGAGGCGTTGGAGTCATCATTCACACATTAAATATTTCTGATTGACAAAATTTCTAGACTTTGACTATTTATTATTATTGTTGCTGCTGTTATTGTTGAATTAATTTAACACAAACTGACTATTCCAAATCATGACCTTCTCAAAACAAAAAGCCTGGATGGTGACCTTTCCCATACCAAAAACCTCCATCCGTGCCAGCCCCTTGTAATTTAAATATTTTATTCATTGAAATTAAATTTCAGTCATGTATATAATATAAAAATCAGGTATTGAAATGCAGATAAGTCAGAAATTTACATTACGAGCAAGGCAGAAAGTGACATACCACTAAAATAAATTAGTTCAGCGTAATATCATAGTTACACAATTTACAAAAGTTAGGTAAACATACAAATAACACTGAAGACTTTTATATCGGCATTTCTTACTTCTCCTTTTTGGCGACCACCTCATTTTTATTGTTTCCCACTCCCCTATACAGAACATCGCAGTCACACTGATCAATGCGTAGAAGCAAAATGCCCCAAAAGCATGGACACTGCAAAACATTACGGAAACATGAAAAATTGAGCAGAAAATTAAACACTGTTGAGTAAGTATAATATTATAGTATGAAACCAGAAACATAAGCCCTTCAAAGAGACAGGAACAGTGTTATTGTAAAATGCTGCATAATGGAACTATTCTTTGCCCTGTGAATAGCACTCCATAAACTTTACACGCAGTGGAAGGGTATTTATGGGCTTCAAGTGAACTATACAGACTGAAAAGTTTTGAAATTAGAAATGATGTATTGCATCAATTTAAAATAAAACTTATTCACAGTGCATTCAAAATTGTCAGCCGTCGGTAACATAGTAATGTGAGACCCTATACATCAACTGCAAAGTAAGTTCTAGTATAAGAGATTAGGTAACTAGGTATAATTTTTAAATTTCAGTTCTGGATTTTCAACCCTTATAATATACTGGCCAGCAGTGGATTGACACAGCCTTCCCTTCCAAACAAACAAATGAACTCAACTAGGATTTCATCTCTGCATTTCAGACATGGTATCCTGTGTAGTATCTATCTGAGAATCTAGCCTCAAGTCATTTTTAAAGAAAACTATAAAATTTTATTGGAGGAAACTCTGGTGACCAACTTTAGCACTTTATTTCTCTTACCCAGATATTATTCCCTATATCGCGCAGTAACTAATAATTTGAAACTTTCCCCAATCGCCATGCAAACACCAGCCAGAAACATAGATTATTTACTTGTGCACTATACAGGGTTGTCCAAAAATGTTACCATTCATATGGCCTTCTCCTTTTTCTTTGCCTTTGTCCTGAATTTCCAGAGCCAGTGTAGTTATTTCAGATTTGACATGTTAATTAAGGAGCATCCAAATGTCCTTCCTGTGACCAATTGCCACTCATATGGCATTAAGTGAATTTAAATTTTTATCTTGTTGCAAGCTACAGCCACAGCTACAACCACATAACTACTTAGGAAGTGAGAATGAATGCAGCAGCTTGGATGGAAGTGGTTGAGTAACCCCCCCCCCCCCCCCCCGAGAATAACAGGAGAAAACTAACAATGGTTTTATACACATTCTTCAAGCCATTTAATTATCTGTCAACTGCAAAATAAAATTGTATGCAGTGGGTCTGTGACCAATTACTGGACCAGTAACAGTGTACATCCAAGAAGTATTCAAACAGAATATAACATATTAAATGTTCAAGTCTCAATGATTATGAGACTCAGAAAGTTAAGTACCAAACTAGCACTGTAAACCGAAATTGTATGAGCAAGTGATTGAAGAATTCTCCATCTCAATTTGCGAATGAAGCAACACCACCTTACACTGGTGCTCATGTACAAGTTGTGTGTTATTAGAAATAATGCACGTCAACCTTAATATTGTGATTGTGGTAAGTCTGAGATGCCCAATAACAACACAGTTTACTGTATGAAACACTTCATTGTGTGTAGGCACAACAAGAAACAGATCCAAACTATTGACAACATGGTGGTCACCAAAATACAAAAAACCAAAGAACATGAGACAGATATGTTACAAGTTTGAGTACACAATCGATATGACCAATAAATCATGAAACAAATACATGGGTGGCTAGCGCCACCACACAGACGACCCCCCCCCCCCCCCCCCGCAGTACTGAGTACTCCTGAGAGCCATTGTAGGGGGGGGGGCGGGGGGAAGGAGTCACTAAAACTTGGGAACACACACAAAGAAGGCATGACCCACTCGGTTAGTTCCAGAGTCACATCTGATAGTACCAGAGGGGGAGGTAGCCGACATGCAGTGGGGCCTTGCACGATCAAATTCTGCAGGCGAGGAGACTGTTTGACTTGGCGCAATAGTCACCAGCTCGAGTGTGAGCCACAAACAGGAACTAAGGATAGGGCAGTGCTCAATGGGAACAGGAAGGCTTGAGTCTCAGAAGGTGAGGAATCGTGGGGCAGTTGTAATCATTTAATGAGTTTGGATTTAGCTGATGATGTACACATTATAAATAGATTGTAGTTGCGCACAACAATGGACATATCTGTTGAGAGGCAGGGGAACGGGGACAGAGAACTGGAGGGGGTTGCAGGGACGAGAGAATCCTCTGAAGGGGTTAGGATGGGGAGGGGGCAGAGGAGTCACCGACTGAAGAGGGTGCTTGTCCAGAAGGCAAAGGAGAGGGGGGGGGGGGGCAAAGGAGGGAGAGGAGGGGGGGGGGCTCGAACAAGGAAAAGGAAAGGGAGGGAGCCTTGACTTCAGGAGGTGAAGCAGGATCAAGGTGAACGGGTTTCAGGTGATTAATGGAGACTGTGGAGGGTCTGCCATTGAGAAGAGCAGTGTAGGTATTCACTGCATGAAGGAGGAGACGATAAGGACCAGAATAAGGGGGCTGTAAGGGCGAGCAGACAGTGTCATCGTGCAAGAATATGCACTTACAAGTCTGCAAATCCGAAGGCAGCCTTACAGGAGGAGAAGAGTGGCTAGCAGGTGAGCAGGTGATGGAGCAGAGGCCGCAGTATAGATTAGGCAGATGTGATTGACCTTGTCAACAGGGGGGAGCGACGTCTTCCAACAGGACTATATACCCGAGGAACAGTACTGAGGAGAGATGCAGTTGGCATTTGTCATCATTCCACTCAATTCTGGCACCAGCCAACCTGTCAAGAAGGATTTGCAAAAATTCCCCCCCCCCTAAGTACACAAAGCAGAATTTCAAGTTTTGTAATATCTCAGTAATAAACTGTTGGCAGGTCTGTGTGGTGGTTTTAGTCCGAAAGGCATGAAGCAATAATGGCAAAAGCTGAGCAGGGTGGTGATGGCTGTTTTTTCAATGTCCTCCAGGGCCGTGGGAATTTGATGCTATGAATGTTTGCAATCAACAACCCATAAAATTTTAGAACCAGCTAGCAATTTGGAAAAATCAGTAACATTAAAAATCGGGAAGTGGTCCATAATGGTCTCGGCATTAAGCTTTCGATAGTCGCTGCACATGCGCCAGGTGCCGTCATGTTTTTTTTTGTCAAGTGAAACGGTGAGTCCCAACTGCTAGAAGATCGCTCAATAACACCAGTTGACAGTAGTTCAGAAATTTGTGCGGCGACCGCAGCTGGTTTTTCTGGACACAGAGGGTGCGGTTTAGAAAACATAGGCACATTATCAGTGAGGTGCAATCTGTGAACCATGCTGTTCATGACTACGGCTACTTGCATAGGCGAGGGCATGGCACCAGGTGCCGGAGTGTAGCGGGTGCAACGGCAGGTCATGCAGAGTAATAGCTAACAGAGGTGGTCATGGCAGCAGCATGCCACGCAGGTGCAACATATGCTGACAGTGGCGCAGTGGTGTCAGCAGCAGCCATGGGCGACACACACGGCGCAGGCCAAGCCGACATGGTTGTCAAGTTGGCCGTGTGAGGCGACTGCAGTGCTGGTGGCAGCACAGCAGATGGAATGGATGCCACAGGTGACAAGGCACACGTGGCACCGACACAATGGTAGTGGTGGCAGCCAGAGTTGAAGAGACTGGCGCAGAACAGTTCAGCGGCGACTGTGTGAACTTGGTATGTGTGGTGGCCACAGGAGGTGTGCAGGCAGGCGCACATGGCACTGAGGAGATGGCCGGAACACTGGGTGATGGAGGCAAAGCGCACGCAGTGGAGTGGGCGGCCTGCGAGGTCCAGCATTCCCAACATCACAGCAAGGGCTGGCAAACCGATTGGTAAAATTCTTCTCAAGTAGTACAGTGCACGCATGAGTTTGAGAGAGGAGTTACAAGATGAAGAAGTGGGAGCACTGACAGGTACACATTGAGACACTTCACTAGTGTTTGTCAAGGCAGGAACAGTGAACACAGTTGGTTGATTAAGGAAAATCACTTACAGAGCACTCTAACGAATACACGACTGTTTGGTACATAGTTCAAGAGTGAAACAGTTTGTGGTGCACGTGAAGAAGGCATGAGTTTACAATTGTTTTTACAGACCTCCGCATACGAGCGACAAGGAGTAAGAGTAACACTCAGAAAAGGCAAAAGTTCTGAAGTAGAAGAGGCTCCACTAGGAACATAAGCAAAGCAGTACTGTGACTAACCTGTGATTTGCATTGTGTAGAGCTGGACAGCTGCTCGATGACTTGTTTTGCAGAGTCGAGCACGGATTGTTGTTCAGCCAACCACCAAAACAGGTACACACGTTCACGCCATAACTGTTCCAGTTGCTCTTGTTCTAAATGTAACTTGTCAATGGTACTTTCAAGTTTGGTAACAGTATCAAAACACTCACAAATAACATTAAGGCAGTCAAGGTTAGCACAGCTTGACAGAGCACACTCGATAAAAGTTTGTGAGGGAGAGTGAAACACAGCACATTGACCTACATCAGGAGACAGTTAGTGAAATGAAAGTCAAATCCGAGGATAGGCTCAGGAACACTGGCCACTAGAAAGTTCCACTCAAACACATATGTAGGTGAGAGCTTGACTGAGTGTTGTGGAGCCTGAGCAGCAAAGTTGCCAGGCGTTGACAGGTTGAATAAGCTTGTTAGTCAGTCATACAGGGTTCGGAGACAGTCCGGGAGGCAAAAGTGAGATATCAGCTCCAGTGTCAATGAGAAAGTTGATGCTAGAATGAAGATCAGTTACATATAGATGAGCACCCACAACCACAGTGGCTATGGTGAGCACAGTGTGGAGAGTAGGCAGGCGCCCGTAGTTTTCATGGAAGATTGGGGCACCTAGTCCAACCTGCCTACCCCATTTAGGTAACTGCAAGGAGACCTACACCTCCTTGCAGCACTGCAGAAATGAGCATGGAAAAAGCAGTATGGGTAATATGGCTGTTATTGTTGCAGGAAGCGGAGGGGGGGGGGGCAGAGGAGGCCTGTCCTCTTCACCAGAAATGATGCCCTCTGATGCTGGCAGTGACTGCAGAGCTGCGGTGACAATACGGTGTGGAATACCAGGTGGATCCATGAGTACACTCAAAAAGTCATGTTAGTCAGTCGTACAGGGTTCGGAAACAGTCCGTGAGGCAGAAGTGAGATATCAGCTCCAGTGTCAATGAGAAAGGTTGGTGGGCATGGTATAGGCCCCAGCGTAGCAGATTACACAAGACATGATTTGCAGAGATGAGCATTTAACACTCAATCCACAATTCATATACGTTCACTGGGGGATTCAAGCACATTGTACATTGATGCTGTTTGCACTGCCAGAGATAGTTTACTTGCCCAGACTGCCATGAGCGAAGGGTCGGGCATTACCTGCTCATTCACTAGGAGCCGAAGGTGTGACCAGAGTTCAGAGGGTCATTTGTCATCAAGGTCCTCTTCATGAATAATATGCTGAAAAGTCTCCTGTACAGTACCGTTAACACTCCAGGATCATCTTCTTTGCACTGGCGTAGCGGTCCCGATTAGGAAGGGAGGTGAGAAGGCTACAAATCAGATCAATGTGATCATGCAGTGAAGTTATCAGGCAGAAGTAACAAGTGAAATCGTCTAAACTGTAATGTTCAAATATGAGCTCAATCAGAGCAAACCAGGTAGTAGGCAAGTCAATGAGAAATGTGGAAGCTTTGGTAGTTGGCCCAGCGGTGGAAGAGGAGGTGAACCAGGAAGCGGCGGTCTCGCTGCGGCATTGGTGACTTCGACTGGCAAAAGCTTGGAAGAGTCACATGACATGGCAGAAGTGCCCAGTAGCACTAGAGCAATGGACAAAAGTTCAGAAATGTCCACGAACGGTTGTGGTACGATACAACTTCGCGGCACTGAAAGCATTCCCGGAGGCACACGGTTGCATGTGTTTTGAAGCACACACATTTGTGGTATTGGCATGGGGAAGAGAACTATAAACACTGTAAGGAGGTACATTGCTAGAAAAGTTCATTAAATACATTGGGCGATGAAGCTGAACCGGTACAGAGGTGGGGAGATGAACTGCCGGTGATGAGCCTGCACGAAGAGGTGCTCTCATGAAGGTAGCAAAATGTTCGGAACAAACATGTGCGCAGGAAATTGGCGGGCAAAGTTCATAAGGCACATTGTGAAGTACAGTGCCCACAGAGCAAAAGTATGAGGCCCGACACGCTTTTGAAAGCCAGTCACTTGTCTGGCGGAGGATACACTGGTGTGCTCGGTGTGGCTGTTGGTTGATGCACATTTCAGTTCTGAATAAAGTCCACACTGAAATTGGCACTGTCTGAAGCACAAAAAAGCTAATGGGAGTGTTTGAGCAGTGGAGTGGCATGAAAAGGAGCACTCAAAGGTGTGGAGTGACAAAACCGGAATCACATCGCTGAGGCACGGTATTGTTGCAATGCGGCAATGCAAAAATGTCCTGTGAAAATCGTCTGGCCCAGTGCAGTAGCGTGTGATTAGGCAAACCTTTGACACTTGTCAATGTGTTAAAGAGTCCACAGATTGCTGAGCAAGTGTGAATCCGGGCGGTGGTTGCACGGGTGACAACTAGTGATGGGACAACCGACTGTTTTTAACAACCGATTGGTCAATCGGTTGTTTTTTCGTTCAGTCGGTTTTTTCAGTCGAATGAAACAACCGAATGAAAATAGTCTCTGTGGCTGTTTGAATGTTTTCACTCACTGGTGGGGTTTGAGTGGTTTCAGTCGATGCGAAACAATCGAATGAAACCAGTCTCTGTCGGTTGCAGCCGCTATATGAATGTTTTCACTCATTCAGTGGGTTTGAGTGGTTTCAGTCGATGCGGAGCACCGAATGAAACAAGTCTCTGTCCTTTATATGAATGTTCTTGGCATTGAGTGGTTTCACTTGATGCGATACAACCGACTGGAAAAAGTCTTTGTCGGTTTCTGCAGTTATATGGATGTTTTTATTAATTCATCGACTTTGTGTGACTTTATTTGCATACTCCTTCAGCCTTTTCGGGTATAAATGAACCGTGATTCAGCATGAAACATTCTTAAAGACAAATTTTAAGAATATAGCAGTGTGTCCGTATGTCTGTTTCTATTGCATGGAAATCTGCAGTTTTGTTCCAATCTTGATGAAATTTTGCACACTTGACCTTCAAAGCAAGAGAAACGTCACTCCCTGCATCAAATTTAATTCGGTGCATGGCGGAGGGTGCTTTACATACTAACTTCGACAAAAACCACAATTTGGCTGCGATCTTGATGAAATTTTGCACACTAGACCTTTAAAACAAGGCGAAGGTAACTGTGTACAATAAATTTCGTAGGTGCATGGCGGAGGGTACTTTACCTACTAACTTCAACAAATTCCGTTTGTATTCGAATTTTAATGATATATTTCACTCTTCACCTTCAAAGAAAGACAATGGTCACCGTCTACATCTACTTTAGTTCGATGCATGAGAGTAGGTATTCCAGAATTCGACGCCAATATAGAGTTTATTCCGATCCTGATGAAATTTAGCACACTTGACTTTCAAAACAAGTGGCATCTAAGATTTTGTATGATACATGGCGCAGGGATGGAATAAACCTCCACATCGTTTCACCAATAACCACAGAAATATCTGTGACAAGAGTGAATAATTATGAAACTTGAGATGAATGTTTTCATACACCGTTGACGAATACAGACGCGCTGAAGGAAATTTACAGCACTGATAAATGTTGTATGTCTTCTCGTACTCCTTCAAATTAGATGGAATTAACAAAAATATTTTTATAAGAAACATTTTTATACAAAATACTTTAATAAACTTTTTTTGCAATATCTAATGTTTTAGTGATCTTCGAATTTGGATCTAGAAAATATGCTCTAAGTTAAAATACTTAACTCTGTCCTACTAGTACCTTAGATATGTATGTACAATAAGCCGCAAAACGCACGTTTCTACCTGTTCCCACTTCGGAGATACAGTATGCGAGATTAAACTAGTAGCGATCATTTTGGAACACCCTGTAGTTTCGACGCTTCTTTATTGAGACAGTACGTAACCGACAACAATCGGCGATGGCACGCCCTGCGACGCCGCCAGACACTGTTGTGTTGAGTTTGGCGCGCGCCTGCTGGCGCTGTCAGCAGTGAAAATGCAAGCGAGGCAGCACCCCCTCTCGAGTCCCCGCTCCTCGCGAAAAACGTACTGCCTCTTTTCACTTTAAAAGAAAGAATGATAATTCAGTCAATTTACAAAACTGCAAAAGTGTCGCATGTTTTCATTCGGTTGTTCCCACAGACTACTTTCATTCGAAAAAAAAAAAAAATAAAAATAAAAAATAAAGTAAAACTATGACCGACTGACTCTATCATTCGGTTGCTCCCACTGGCTGGTTTCACTCAAAAGAACTAATGAAAATGCCAACGTACTGTGTCAGTTTTTTTCATTCGGTTGGCCCCATCGACTGATTTAACTCAAAAGAAAAGGAATGAGTGGTCCAACCGACTGCGTCGATTTTTTCATTCGGTTGATACCACCGACTGGTTTAACTCAAAAGAACAAATGAATAGTCCAACCGACTGAATCGGTTGTTTCATTCGGTTGGTCCCACCGACTGGTTTCACTCAGAAGAACGAATGAATAGTCCAACCGACTGAATCGGTTGTTTCATTCGGTTGGTCCCACCGACTGGTTTCACTCAGAAGAACGAATGAATAATTCAACCGATACGAGAAACTACAACCGAATGATCGATTTTTTTCCAACAACCGAATGAATCGATTGTTTTCATTCGATTGTTCCCATCACTAGTGACAACATGACAAACATAGGTGAAGGATCATTGGAGCCTGTAGCAGTACAGAAATTTTTTGGGGTGCATCATGACTTCTGGACGATAGCAAAACGAGAGTATATTGCATACAACTTAGGTTGACGAAATTGTTTTGTTTAGGTGAATGGTATATTTATACCTAGTAATTTTTATTGTTGCATGTTTTCACTGGAGCAGCGGGATTTAACCACAGTAAGATGGCGTACGCTTCCCTGGACATACTAACAGCGTGGAAGCAAAGAATAAACGGGTCGCCCGCGGAGCATAGAAGCGTGTTACAAAAAAGAAACTCTATGTAAAGGAAAAAAAAATGAATGTGTCCTTAGGTCAAGGTTTTGCTACCAAAGTAATGTCGATTATTTTAAAGAAATAGTAAATCAGCCATCTAAATGAGATTTACATGATGAATTGATGCATTCTGGAGAGCCGAACGGCGAATTAATGGAAAAGGCAGCCACTTTAAGATGATATATCAAGGGTAAAGTGCCGTAATTTAATGTTTATCGAATTCTTGTTGCATACTGGAATGCACCAGTTAGTAATTTATGCGGTATCTTATGTGGTTTTATTCCACGAGTAATTAATTAATCAGTAATAGAACATAATCCTTCATCTTATTTTTACGAGAATTTACTCGTAAATCAAGGAAGTATCTGGTCATGAAAGTTATATTTCATGCATATGGTTGAATTTCTTTTGTTATCAGTTTGATGGTCCACAGAATAACTTCTCTTAGCCAGGTGTATAATTACGATCTATTCGTAATGGAATTTAATACTTACCCTGTATAATACAGTGGTAAGTTGATTTTATTAAAATTTTTTGGACATAGCAGATAGTCTGATTTTTTTGAAGTTGGGAGTCAGTGTGGATGGTAGATACTGTCGGAGGCTGCGTGTTGTCCGAAGTATCGTGAGTGTGACGGAGTTCCACTCATATTTATTATTGAGAAGTTGGATCTATATTGCTTATGGTCCATATTTGAAAATAATGCGTGGAAATAGTATGATTCACCGGCTAAGAGCAAGAAGGGCAATTAAATGTAAAGTTACTTTCATGACCAATACAAAGCTTTTCTTATTAAAGTGAAAGGTTGTTTTTGTTTATTAGATGCCGCATAAGGTCTACAGAACAAAATAACAGTGATTATTCTATTCGAAGTAATTACGGTACTCCATTTGGGTAGTAACTAAAGTAAAACCTTACCTATTGACGACTACATTCATTTTATTTCCTAGGCTGTTATTAAAGATCAACAGGCAGACTCTTATGGGTTGTGGGAAACCAGACCTTTTGAATGATTAATTTCGCCCACACCTGAAAAACGGCTCTCGCCTTTATTTTGTAATTTTAATTATGAGAGGTGTCCGGAAAGTGGTGGTGGCACTGTAGGTTATTTTCTGTTTTTGTTGTAAAAAGATAGCATAACCAGTGAGGATAGGTATTTGCAAATTTAGAGTCTGGCCAGGATTTGTATTGAAAAAATATAAGACTTTTCTTTTAAATAAATCAATCCCTGTGGTCGAATTTAAAGTAAACTTGCAGTGTAACTTATTGTGGTAGTTTACAAATAATTGACCTACGATCGCTAATGCTACGTGGAAGTATCATTAGCGAGCGTAATTTGTAAAAGTAATATTTCTTGTCTATATTAAAAGTTTATTATTATTTGTTACTGCGATCGAGCAGTATTACTGGTCGACCGCAGCAACAATAAAGTGTGTCGAATTTCAGAATTTTTCAACTTTATTAGTATATATTACTCTTTGAAGATAACGGCTAAATGAACTATGTTCAAATGATTAGTCACAATTTTTCTGGACACACGCTGCGACCAAAAAGGCCCACTGAACTGAGTTCTTCTGATTATATATTTTGTTTATCAGATGCGTTGACTTTTATTTGGGTGGCGCAGCGATTTATATCTACGTGTTCACTTAAACGAAAGACTATCGGGATGGCGACACAGGGCTGAAAACTTTACCACCTAAGTCGAGCAACACCTTAAGTAAATATTACTCCACTCAGCAAGGGTAACGGAGTATTCGACCTTGGTAATAAAAAAAAAAAAATAAAAAAATAAAAAAAAAAATAAAATAAAAAAAAAATTCTCCCGATTGTTACAGCGGAACAGAGATTGTAGGCGTTCAGAGACTTGTACCACTGAACACTGAGGACAATACAAAATTTTTTTTTTATTAACTTGAACTGAGAACCTATGGTAGTGAACTTTATCCTATGATTTCTAGTACAGGTCACGACGAACTGCTACAAGCCCCGAGTGTGAATGTGTTATGGTCAAAATAGCATGCAGAAAACTGCTAGACAACACTGTTCCGAACACATAGAACTGTTTAAGTATGGTGTCACCACTGTGATAATTCAATGGGCTGAGGTGCCCAATGACAACACACTTTACTGTACGAAATTCTTTATTGTGTGTAGGCACAACAAGACACAGATCCAGACTAACTATTGAAAACATGGCAGTCACCAAAATACAAAAAACCAAAGAACATAAGACAGATATGTTACAAGTTTGAGAACACAACTGACATGGCCAATAAATCATTAAACACATGCATGGGTTGCTAGTGCCGCCACATGTTCTTTACCTTGGATAAAGCCACACTCGATACTCTCCAAAACTGAAGTATGGTGAGGTACTTCAAAGATTAAGGTGCTTGATACATGTCTTTTATGATCCGATTGTAACAAATAATTCTTGCAGAGATATTTTTCAGAACTTTGTTGGTGATAATTTTCCCCTTCATATCATAAAATCAGCCTACTTCCAACAACACGTGCACCATCACATTATTTCTTCAAGGCTCCTCATTACCTGGACAAACTTTTGGGTAAGCTATGGACTGTAGGAGATTGAGTTTTGAAGTGGTCATCACAATCACTTTAATTTTATTTCCTGTGATTTCTGGGTATGTGTATCGCCAGATAGATACTAAAGATCTTGAAGAATGCATAAAACATGTTGTCCACTCAATACCAATAGAAATATGTGAAAGAACTATGGTATGTACTTGTATGGTGAAACTGCTTTGCACATGCATTGAGAACCAAGGTGTAGAGGTAAAAAAGGCAATAGCTTCATTAGGATGTGTGTATATACTAGGTTTTTATATCTTATATTAAAATAATAATAAAATATATTAAAAGCCAATCTCATATAAATGGATAATTCTACAAGCTATTGAGTAGAAGCAAGTTAAAATCTTGGGCTTTCCTGGTGATTTGTTATCAGTTTGTAGAATCATCACATTACATCTATCATGGCTAATAGAATCATGCATTGCTCTGGTAAGGAAAATAATCTGTGAATGTGGCATAGACTGGACATCACATCTAGGAAGGTAATACACCTACATCTGGAAGAGACAAACAACTTAGCACAAGAGGTCTGGGACAAGATGGACAGTGCATCTGGTCATGGTGACATCTAATCAAACAACACTACAGTTCAGCAACTGATAGAATTGGAACTCATAAATAACTGAAAACTTTACCACCTAAGTCGAGCAACACCTTAAGTAAATATTACTCCACTCAGCAAGGGTAACGGAGTATTCGACCTTGGTAATAAAAAAAAAAAAAAAAAAATAAAATAAAAAAAAAAAATAAAATAAAAAAAAAATTCTCCCGATTGTTACAGCGGAACAGAGATTGTAGGCGTTCAGAGACTTGTACCACTGAACACTGAGGACAATACAAAATTTTTTTTTTATTAACTTGAACTGAGAACCTATGGTAGTGAACTTTATCCTATGATTTCTAGTACAGGTCACGACGAACTGCTACATATTTGGCGACCCTGTGTGTCCAGGATTGTGAGAATCGTACGAACATAAGAGATATTTTTTAATTTTAATTTTTGGTTATTTAGGCAGGTATAGTATAACTATACATCCAGTTCTAATAAATTTTGTTTAAGAGGGGTGTGTGTTTAAGGCAAAGAATTGAGACTATTAACGGCTAGTGAACCATCCTGAGTGCGAGTGAGCTGACAATTCTTAGGACTGTGAGCACAGAGAGCAACAGAGAGAGACAAAGTGGGGTAGAGTGCTGCTAAACTAATCCAAGGGCAACACTTTATCTTTCAAGACTACGAGAACTCATGTGCTGTTTATCGATTTTGTGAGTAGACTGAGGTAAAAACAAGGTACGAGGTTTAGTGATAAGATTTTTTTTTTGTGTGTAATTGTTTTATAAATTATTGAGAAGGTCACATATAATAGTGAATGTTTATGGTGTATTAGCGTATCTAGTTGTGTATAAACTTGGAAGGTACTGACTACAGAAGTGTTTTTTTTTTTTTTTTTTTTTTTTTTTTTTTTTTTTTTTTTTTTTTTTTTTTTTTTTTAGACTGAGGTAGAGTGTAATAAGATTATTTTTTTATTGTATTAGGGTGTATATTAATTACTATAACCATGAATGAGGAAAGTTTAAGAGAGTTATTGGAGAGGCTTGATAGTTTAAAGGATGATATTTTGGAACAGAAGGGTGATCTTTCAAAGCAGATTCAAGAATCTAAGGATGAATGTAAAGCGGGTTACGAAAGATTAGATAAACGTTTAGCAGAGAGTGAGTCTAGGCATGATGAAGCTTTGGAGAAGGTAACGGAGGAGTTAAGGATGAGTCGAAATGAAATGAGGGCTAGACTTGGAGTAATTGACAGAGATATAGAAGCTATCAAGAAGGTACAAGAAGATGTTACTGAGAGTTATGTTAAACTAGATTCGAGATTGGGACAGGTAGAATAAACATTGAATGATTTGGGAATGCTGTCTAACGTTGGAGGAAGGTTTAAAGAAATGAAACAAGCCGAGTATGATGGGTTATTAAAATATATGGACAGAAAAATACACGAGAAGACCGAAGTAGTCTATGAAACAGTTGTTAAGGAGGTGAAGGAAGAAATGAGTGAATGTAATTCGAAGTTGAAATCGCAGGTTCAGGCGTTAAGTAAGGAAGTAAAGGAAAATATTTTTCCAGTGCAGAGGTGGTTAGCGGAACGGTTAAGAGATGTTGAATTGAAAGATGGTAAAGAGGTGACAGATTCTTCTGTGAACACTGATCAAGAGGAGGCAAATTGGTTCGGAGCTCAGGTTAGTTCTCATCAAATAACCCCAGTTAAAACTAAGAGAGATATGGGAGTTCAAGGAGATGTACACAGTCAGGAGGTATGTTATGTGGTATCACCAGATAAGAGTAAAGATGTTAGATATTGTAGGGAGATAAACAAGTATGACTTAGCAGAGGAAATAAAAATTGGAATGAAAACAGGTGGTCAGCAGTTCCCAAAGTTTAAACCAAAGGGGGAAGTACATCCTGTAATTTTTCATAAGGCTTTTGAGGATTCACTTCCAAGTAGCTGGGATGAAGAAAGAAAAGTAAGATTCATAATAGGACAACTTGAAGGAGATGCTAGTCAGTGGGCTATACTGAATCGTCATAGGTTTAAAACAGTGGAGGCATTTTCTACAGCTTTTAAAGCAAAGTTTTGGTCAGAGGAAGAACAGAGAAAGTTAAGAATTGATTTGTTTAGTCCAGTAGCTTATAGTGAAAAGTGGGGAGGATGTAGGAATTTTATGGAGTATCATTTAAATCAAGCTTTATTTTTAGATAAGTCTGTTGGGGAAGAACATTTAATGGAAGTTCTAATTTCTAAGTTACCTAATAGAATGAAGGAGTTGTTAGCAGGGAGAGACTGGTCGAAGGTGCAGGAGACTTTGGAATATATAGGGCAACTTGACCATGTGAATAAGGGAGAAAACACAAAAGTGAAGACTGCATGTTGTGTAAATATAAATGATAATGTTGATGGTGATAAATGTGTCAATAATGGCAATTTTAGACATCAGAATGGGAGACAAGAGAAATGGAATAATCATAGAGGTGGTTACAGAGGATGTTGCAATAGTAATGGTAGAGGATATTATGATAACAGTAGAAGAGTCAGAGGAAATGGAAATGGACAGGTTAAAATGGGTAGAGTTCATGAGGGGTCTACAGGAGATTCTGGCAACAATAGTAATAAGGGTAGTACTTCAGAAGTGAAATCAGAGGTACTGGAAAAAAAGGTAGGATCAAAGGAAATGGATCCAAAGAATTATAATCCGTTGACTAGTAACTCAAGTAATGAACAAAGATTTAAGATGGCATTTCTTAGATACCAAGGAGATTTACCAATAGAGGAGGAATTACTTTTGGAAAAGGAGGAAAAGGAAAGTAACATATCAACTTTAGTAGTTAAGGGAGATGTATGTGGACAAACTATGGAATTTTTATTAGATACAGGTATTCAAGTGAGCTTATTGGCAAAAGAAGTGTGGGAGAAAAACAAACATGTGTGGCAATGCCCCACATTCCCTGTTACCAATGTACAAGTAATTGGTTTGACAGGTTCAAAAGGGAGAAAGGTAGAAGAAGAGGTACTGTTAACATTTAAATTAGGAGGAATTACGATACAGCAGTCAATGCTAGTTGTATCCAATATCAATTTACCTATATTGTTAGGTTTGGATTGGTTTGTGAGCAAGAAGGTTATGCTTGATTTTCTAGATAATAAAATGAGGTTATTGGTAGATGATAGATTGGTGTGGATTAACATCAATCAAAGTGATAGTTGTGAAGGTATGAAGGATAGGATAGATTCATGGCAAGTACAATTAGATACACGTAATTTGTCTGTATGTTATTCAGAGAATTTACAAGAGGTTAGTTGTGAGGAACGGTCGGACTGGTCAGAACAAGTAAGGAATAGGTGTCAGGAAGCCAGTAGTTTGACTGATATTGAGAAGGAGGATTTAGAGAAGGTTTTATTAAAATATGAACAGCTCTTTGATAATAAACCTGGTACTATTAAGGATTATGAATGTAGGTTAAAGATTAAAGAACATGTACCATTTTTCAGACCACCCTATGGTATAATTGAGCGTTCAACTAGTGCTTATGGAAACCCCATCGTGGTGGTGAAGAAACCCAATGGGGATATCAGGTTGGTGTTGGATGCTAAAACTGTAAATAAAATTATTGGAATTGAGAGAGATAGGCCATTACCAATGGAGAAGATCTTAGCAAGGTTTGAAAATGTGAAATACATGAGTTCTGTCGATCTTACTTCGGGGTACTGGCAAATAAGGCTTGCAGAAGAGTCAAGACCATATACAGCTTTCTTATTTGAGGGAAAATGTTATCAATTTAAGGTTCTGCCTTTTGGGCTTAACATATCTGTATCAGAATTTATACGGGCATTAGATTCAGCAATAGGACCCGGATTGTTAGAAAAGGTTTTTATATATGTTGATATCATGGTGGTGACAAAGTCGTGGTCAGAGCAATTATCGTTGTTGCAAGATCTGTTTGATCGGTTGTTAGAGAAAGGAATAACTTTAAAATTTGGGAAGGCTCAATTTGGATGTAGTGAAATGAAGTTTCTTGGACATGTAATAAATCAAGAGGGAATCAAACCCACTGAGAATAAGTTAAAGGCAATTAGAGATTGTCCCACTCCAAGGAACAAGAAACAATTGAAATCAGCTATAGGGTTGATTAATTTCTATCGACGGTTTATTCCGCCTGAGAGTATGAATTGCATTCATTTGAATAATTAATTAAAAGCAAGAACTGTATGGGCATGGACAGGAGACTGTCAGAAGGAATGGGAATCTTTGAAGCAGGCAATGGATAATCCTAGAATTTTAGGTCATCCAAACTTAGACAAGAAATTTTGTATAGCAGTTGATGCATCAGGATATGGAATTGGGTGTCATCTGTTTCAGGAATATAGGAAAGGAAATGAAATAGAAGTAGTTACCCTCGGATTTGCAAGTAGAATGTTAAACCCATGTGAACGAAATTATTCAACTACGGAGAAAGAGACATTAGCAGTTGTGTGGTCTGTGAAGAAATTTAGGTATTTGATTTATGGTAGGAAAGTGATTGTATATACGGATCATAGAGCTTTGTCATTCCTTATGACAAGTAAATTGCTTCATAAACGGCTGATTCGGTGGGCGTTAGCCTTACAGGAACATGATATTGAGATTAAATATATTAAGGGATCTGAGAATACGATACCTGACGCTTTATCTAGATTACCAGTAGGTTTTGAAGAAGAGGGATTGAGTATTGATTTAGATCAGAATTTTAAGGTTCATCCAGTAATGGTTAAGACAGCGAATAAAGAGGTAAGGAAAGTGTTTAGAAACATTGGTGTGGAACAGAGAGAAGATCCATGGATAAGGAAAGTCTTAGATAGATTGGAGAATCCTAATCATGTGAGGAATGGTTGGAGAAGACAGTGGGTATTGTATAATAATGTGCTTTTCCATAAATCAATGAAAGATGTGGTTAGATGGCGAGTGTGTGTGCCCAGCAAGTATTTGAGAGAACTAACTTGGTACATACATAAATTATTTGGACATTATGGAGCAGAAAAATGTTTAATGCATATGACAAAATTTTATTACTGTAAGGGTATGTCCCGGGTAGTAAAACAAGAGTTACGAGGTTGCTTGGTGTGTCAGCAAACCAAACCTGTTAACTATGGAATAAGAACCCAGTTGTATCCTATAGTACCAAAGAATATGTGGGATATCTGTGCTATGGATATAATGGGACCTCTTCCGAAGGGTGCTGGAGGAGTGAGGTTTATATTTGTTATATTGGAATTATGGTCGAAGTTTGTCAAATTTTATTCCATTCGTGTGGCCAATAGTAAAACAATTATCAAAATTTTAAGTAAAGATTATTTCCCACTGGTTGGAAAAACTCGGAGAATAATATCCGATAATGGAAACCTTTTTACATCACATTAATTTAAGGATTTTTTGGCTGAGAATAACATACAACATCTTCTAATCGCCTATTACCACCCTCAGGCAAATCCTTCGGAAAGGGTAATGAGAGAAATAGGTAGATTAGCCAGAACCTATTGTTACAGGAGACATACATCTTGGCCCCAGTATGTTAGTTATTTTGAAAATATTATGAATGAGATACCACATGGTAGCACTGGATTTTCTCCAAAAGAATTGATTAAACAACAACTAAAGTGTGATAAGTTAGTGGAATATGTTAATTTTCCTCCAAAGGGAATAGATTTTGAAAATAATCTGTTTAAGTTTACGGATGTAAATTTACATAAAAAGGCTCAAGCGAGAATTAGAAAATGCTCAGTTAATGGAAAGCAAGATCAATTAAGAGAAGGTGATTATGTCCTGATAAGAACTCATTATAAGAGTAGCAAATTAAAGAAAAGGATGAAAAAATTTGAACATTTATATGAAGGACCTTACGTAGTTAAAGAGGTAATCCATCCCACAATGGTGATTGTGAAGAGACCGAATTCTGACCAAGTATTAGGAAAATATAATATTAAGGATGTGAAAATATATTATCCAGTGAAGAGTAGTTTTTGTAAGTTAGATTCTGATAGCGTGTTAAAGAATATGAAGATATTATTTACTGATATGGGTGAAACACAAATTCAAGATAGAAAGAACACAACAATGAAAAAGGAAGATAATTTACAATGTACATTTAATGTAATTAATAACAATATGAATCAGGAGATGTATTATTATTGGAAGGCTAGTAAAAATTTGGTAGATTGTGCCACATGCTGTGATATTAAGAACAAAAATGGCATTGTCAAAAAGAAAAAATAAAGATATCATAGGCAAAATGGGCATGAGAACACAAATTATATGTATATATGTATAGTTGAAATACTATAGTAATGTTTTGATAGTGTCAGACTGTTAGAAACTGAGAGTTCATTTCTTTGTACTTAAGTGTAAGATTTTTTATGGAATTGACTGCAGTGATGTTTTTAATTTAGAGTAAATCATTTCATGTATAGGAAATACTGATTACTTTTAGCAAACTTGGTCAAGAATCAAGTAAAGAATTTCTTTATATCATAAAAAACACAGTGTTTCCTGTCAACCTAAGTTGATGCTAAGGGGAGGGCACTGTAGCAGTACAGAAATTTTTTGGAGTGCATCATGACTTCTGGACGATAGCAAAACGAGAGTATATTGCATACAACTTAGGTTGGCGAAATTGTTTTGTTTAGGTGAATGGTATATTTATACCTAGTAATTTTTATTGTTGCATGTTTTCACGTGAACGCACTGGAGCAGCGGGATCTAACCACAGTAAGATGGCGTACGCTTCCCTGGACATACTAACAGCGTGGAAGCAAAGAATAAACGGGTCGCCCGCGGAGCATAGAAGCGTGTTACAAAAAAGAAACTCTATGTAAAGGAAAAAAAAATGAATGTGTCCTTAGGTCAAGGTTTTGCTACCAAAGTAATGTCGATTATTTTAAAGAAATAGTAAATCAGCCATCTAAATGAGATTTACATGATGAATTGATGCATTCTGGAGAGCCGAACGGCGAATTAATGGAAAAGGCAGCCACTTTAAGATGATATATCAAGGGTAAAGTGCCGTAATTTAATGTTTATCGAATTCTTGTTGCATACTGGAATGCACCAGTTAGTAATTTATGCGGTATCTTATGTGGTTTTATTCCACGAGTAATTAATTAATCAGTAATAGAACATAATCCTTCATCTTATTTTTACGAGAATTTACTCGTAAATCAAGGAAGTATCTGGTCATGAAAGTTATATTTCATGCATATGGTTGAATTTCTTTTGTTATCAGTTTGATGGTCCACAGAATAACTTCTCTTAGCCAGGTGTATAATTACGATCTATTCGTAATGGAATTTAATACTTACCCTGTATAATACAGTGGTAAGTTGATTTTATTAAAATTTTTTGGACATAGCAGATAGTCTGATTTTTTTGAAGTTGGGAGTCAGTGTGGATGGTAGATACTGTCGGAGGCTGCGTGTTGTCCGAAGTATCGTGAGTGTGACGGAGTTCCACTCATATTTATTATTGAGAAGTTGGATCTATATTGCTTATGGTCCATATTTGAAAATAATGCGTGGAAATAGTATGATTCACCGGCTAAGAGCAAGAAGGGCAATTAAATGTAAAGTTACTTTCATGACCAATACAAAGCTTTTCTTATTAAAGTGAAAGGTTGTTTTTGTTTATTAGATGCCGCATAAGGTCTACAGAACAAAATAACAGTGATTATTCTATTCGAAGTAATTACGGTACTCCATTTGGGTAGTAACTAAAGTAAAACCTTACCTATTGACGACTACATTCATTTTATTTCCTAGGCTGTTATTAAAGATCAACAGGCAGACTCTTATGGGTTGTGGGAAACCAGACCTTTTGAATGATTAATTTCGCCCACACCTGAAAAACGGCTCTCGCCTTTATTTTGTAATTTTAATTATGAGAGGTGTCCGGAAAGTGGTGGTGGCACTGTAGGTTATTTTCTGTTTTTGTTGTAAAAAGATAGCATAACCAGTGAGGATAGGTATTTGCAAATTTAGAGTCTGGCCAGGATTTGTATTGAAAAAATATAAGACTTTTCTTTTAAATAAATCGATCCCTGTGGTCGAATTTAAAGTAAACTTGCAGTGTAACTTATTGTGGTAGTTTACAAATAATTGACCTACGATCGCTAATGCTACGTGGAAGTATCATTAGCGAGCGTAATTTGTAAAAGTAATATTTCTTGTCTATATTAAAAGTTTATTATTATTTGTTACTGCGATCGAGCAGTATTACTGGTCGACCGCAGCAACAATAAAGTGTGTCGAATTTCAGAATTTTTCAACTTTATTAGTATATATTACTCTTTGAAGATAACGGCTAAATGAACTATGTTCAAATGATTAGTCACAATTTTTCTGGACACACGCTGCGACCAAAAAGGCCCACTGAACTGAGTTCTTCTGATTATATATTTTGTTTATCAGATGCGTTGACTTTTATTTGGGTGGCGCAGCGATTTATATCTACGTGTTCACTTAAACGAAAGACTATCGGGATGGCGACACAGGGCTGAAAACTTTACCACCTAAGTCGAGCAACACCTTAAGTAAATATTACTCCACTCAGCAAGGGTAACGGAGTATTCGACCTTGGTAATAAAAAAAAAAAAAAAAAAAAAAATAAAAAAAAAAAATAAAATAAAAAAAAAATTCTCCCGATTGTTACAGCGGAACAGAGATTGTAGGCGTTCAGAGACTTGTACCACTGAACACTGAGGACAATACAAAATTTTTTTTTTATTAACTTGAACTGAGAACCTATGGTAGTGAACTTTATCCTATGATTTCTAGTACAGGTCACGACGAACTGCTACAAGCCCCGAGTGTGAATGTGTTATGGTCAAAATAGCATGCAGAAAACTGCTAGACAACACTGTTCCGAACACATAGAACTGTTTAAGTATGGTGTCACCACTGTGATAATTCAATGGGCTGAGGTGCCCAATGACAACACACTTTACTGTACGAAATTCTTTATTGTGTGTAGGCACAACAAGACACAGATCCAGACTAACTATTGAAAACATGGCAGTCACCAAAATACAAAAAACCAAAGAACATAAGACAGATATGTTACAAGTTTGAGAACACAACTGACATGGCCAATAAATCATTAAACACATGCATGGGTTGCTAGTGCCGCCACATGTTCTTTACCTTGGATAAAGCCACACTCGATACTCTCCAAAACTGAAGTATGGTGAGGTACTTCAAAGATTAAGGTGCTTGATACATGTCTTTTATGATCCGATTGTAACAAATAATTCTTGCAGAGATATTTTTCAGAACTTTGTTGGTGATAATTTTCCCCTTCATATCATAAAATCAGCCTACTTCCAACAACACGTGCACCATCACATTATTTCTTCAAGGCTCCTCATTACCTGGACAAACTTTTGGGTAAGCTATGGACTGTAGGAGATTGAGTTTTGAAGTGGTCATCACAATCACTTTAATTTTATTTCCTGTGATTTCTGGGTATGTGTATCGCCAGATAGATACTAAAGATCTTGAAGAATGCATAAAACATGTTGTCCACTCAATACCAATAGAAATATGTGAAAGAACTATGGTATGTACTTGTATGGTGAAACTGCTTTGCACATGCATTGAGAACCAAGGTGTAGAGGTAAAAAAGGCAATAGCTTCATTAGGATGTGTGTATATACTAGGTTTTTATATCTTATATTAAAATAATAATAAAATATATTAAAAGCCAATCTCATATAAATGGATAATTCTACAAGCTATTGAGTAGAAGCAAGTTAAAATCTTGGGCTTTCCTGGTGATTTGTTATCAGTTTGTAGAATCATCACATTACATCTATCATGGCTAATAGAATCATGCATTGCTCTGGTAAGGAAAATAATCTGTGAATGTGGCATAGACTGGACATCACATCTAGGAAGGTAATACACCTACATCTGGAAGAGACAAACAACTTAGCACAAGAGGTCTGGGACAAGATGGACAGTGCATCTGGTCATGGTGACATCTAATCAAACAACACTACAGTTCAGCAACTGATAGAATTGGAACTCATAAATAATTAAGTGCACGGAACACATGGTACAAGGTGGTAAATCTCAGTGGTCACACATTAGATGATGCCACCTTGAAAGTACTCTGAAGGGGTCTCAATTTTGCTGCCACTCCTACGGACCTAACAGTTTCCAGCTTCAATAGCTCTGTGGAGCAAATGATCAACATTCTACATCAAGTGTTGCAAAAGAGTTTTGAAAAACATGTGCAGGGCACTTACCAGAACTAGACCATCAAAAACAAACATATCAAGAGACGAGAGAGGGTGACACTCAAAGAGTTTGTAGGAAGATGACAACTTTGTGGTGTTACCGGCAGACAAGGGGGACTCTACTGTTATTCTGATGAAGAACAACTATAAGATTTGTCAATTTTTAAATGATCCTGCTTACAATCCATTAGAGAATGACTTCACTGATAGGGGAACAGGAAAACCAGGGATCTCTTTAAGAAAACAGGATGGACTGAGAAATCTGCAAGGGCCCAGGGCCCAGAAAAAGGTATATGTACTGCTTTATCCAGTTGGAAGCAACACTGGCGCAACCCTGCAGCCACTCACCTTTACCCTTCAACGAGCACACTACTGTGAACACATCACAACTTGGTTTACTGAGTATCGGCACTCTGGTGATAATAGTCAGCTTTCATAGACTCTAGTTTTCAGTCTTCATCACAGATGGAGTGTGTTTTGCCTCGTTTGAAACCAGAGCTGGCCATTATTTAGTTGTAACACCATTATTAATTGCAATCAGTCTCTACAATGTGTTTGATGTTACACATGTTATCATAAAGTATTTTGCTTATGAATTTCTAAACATTATTTTAATATTTATTTTTATCTATCATTTTAGTTAGTCATTTTTTCATTTATTTATTGTATATATTTGAGTAATCCGCGCATATTTTTATCCGAATTTATGAACAAAAAACTGAAATGTGCGGATTACTCGAATTTAGGTTGGTATTAATCCAACTGCAACAACAAAACACACTAGGCAGGTATTACTCCGCTTAAAAAAAAAAAAAAAAAAAAAAAAAAAAAAAAAAAAAAAAAAAAAAAAAAAACAGATCCCTTTAGGCCAGTATTATACAATAATATTTTCAGTCAAATGTTTGACAATGAAATATTATCAAATATTCATAATATTTCTTAGACATAAATCTTCATTGTGGTGTTACAAAGGGGTATTATGGTCATCATATTTCAAGATAGGGGATAACAATAATTTTTTATTGTGCACTGCCTTAGCAACTATCAAAACTGCATACAATTTACTTGACAATGACAGTGACACAATATATCAGTAATTTTGCTGTGAAAGGTCTCCTCATGTCACAAACCGGCGTGGCGGAGTAACGTCTCTTTCCACGTGCACGTGTGTGTGTGTGTGTGTGTGTGTGTGTGTGTTCACACGCGCATGTGTGCTTGCACCTGTTTGTGTGTTTGCGCCCGTGAGCAGTGTGGATGCATTTTATTTTTATATCTGTATTTATTTTAATTTCATTTTATTTTCTTCCCCACTGCATTCCTAAGCTGCATCTCGTTACTCCCATCTAGGCCATGCTGTACCCATTCCCAACACCATGACACAACCTTCCTAGCCTACTTACACCCTGTAGAGTGTAATTCGATGTGTGGCAGCCAGAGGTGATGGTTGTATGACAGTATTGTGTGCCTGTGTGATTGCGTGAGTGTTCTATTTTCTGAAGGAGGCCCTGGCCGATAGCTGAAAGTGTTGTATGTGTGTGTCTTTTGTATGTGCCTGTCACAGTTCGTCGCCATGTCTTTTTGGTGAGTTGTACACTGTCTTTATTACTATATTATTAATTCCAACCTGGATTTTCCATTATTGAAATTAGGCTTTTGAACTACAAGAGAAAAAATGGAAAATGTTCCCTTCTCTAGTAATGAAACTCATATGACCAGAGGCGTAGTTAATGATATTAAAGTATTCAGTGGAACACCAAATGCCAAATACCTCCTCAGGAGACAGTTGTAAAAGTTTCAGACAAAAAGGGGGATAATGTCAGCCACCTGAAACTTCAAGCACCACACAACCTGGGAGTAGACAAAGAACAGAATTCCATATGATGACCACTGTCACAATTGATTGCTGCAGTGGGTGTGGACATAAAACACAATTCCTGCGGCAGCCTGATGTGCAGGAAGTGCTCTTTGCAGGTGCAGACCAAACTCTGAAGGTCAGGACTGTGACTTGGCCATGAGAGAAAGCCCCAGCTGTTGTTCACATGGAATGCAATGGGATAGCTACTACTGCTGTAACTGTCATGGACTACAAACAGAAAACTTAGTCAGTTACCACTGCCAAAAACAAAAGCAGTAGGTGCAGACCACATAGAAAGCTCCAGATGCCACCTGGACATATATGTGTGAGATTGTTGACTTGTTGACCCGTCACAGGAAACACCAGATGAAATGCCAATTACAACATGGAAATATCATATTGGGTAGATGTAAACCACCAGCAGAACACCCAATGGAAGCATGTTACTTAGTTTTGTTTTTGTGCTCCTATAGTGAAATACTATATTCATGTATGTCTCTGTATTTATAAGGCATAGTCTTGCATTTTAGTAACTGTACAGTACACACTTTTCCATCTGTAAAACCAATGTCATTTGTTTTTTATGGACAGCAAACATTGTAGGGAGTTCAGTCACATGCCAGCTTCCACTCAGTAGCACCTGTTAGGGTAGAGCATTTGTTTCTGGATTATATCATAAATTTATGACCACAAGGAAGTTTCTTATTAGCTTTGGTGTGTTGTAAATTCATGTTAAACTTACTATGTTTGTATAATGTGTACTTTTAGTGCCATTAATTATGGATAGGGAACACAAATGATGTGTTTGTATTAACTCACAGCTTCAGGCAGGCTGACTTTAGTCACTTACCTTGAGCCTTCAATGGTCATCATCATGGGAGCAGGGGGATCTACAAGATATTTAGCATGTTCAACATATCCCATGATTAGTCCACTGCTGTTGCTGATCCAGTTACAGCCTACACTGAGACTGACACCTCACATGTGATCAAATGAGTAGTTATTTCAAAGTATGGCTAGCTATATAAGACTTCCTGGAGTACTAATCATAAGGATTCACTAGTTTTTCTGAGAAAACAGATTTCAGATACAACCTATGGCTGGTAAAGATCCTGCAACAGATGCAATCATTTACAAAGGGTGGGATTATTTGCAGTTTGGAGCTCAAATGTTAAGCATTTGATGAAGCCCCTTATAGATATGGTTCCCAAGCAAGAGAAGAAATTTAGGTCACTCTGTGTGTGTGTGTGTGTGTGTGTGTGTGTGTGTACTGAGGGAAATCATCACAAATGTGGAATTGGTTCTTCAGAAGCCAGAAGAGATCGGGGCAGCGAACTTTAGATTGTGACTCATGTCAGTACTAGCAATGTGAATCACTTTGAACTGGATGAGATCCTCTGTTTCCCAGTGCCTATCTGAAGTATCTTGCTAGCAAGATCATGATATAGAACACTATTGTAGCATCACTGACAGAACCAATTATAGACCTTTGCTACAGAGTCAAATAGAAGGTATAATACAATGACTCAGATGGTTCTAGGAGCATATAAGGTGCTGATACCTTGACCTGCACAATCAGGCAGACTGGGGGCTGTGTTCTATGGACTAGGTGATTTTTAGAATAACCTCAGAAAAGTACAAACTGAGGTACAGATGCAAAGAGAGCAGACCAAACACAGAACACAAGGGTAGATCAAAGAAACATGAGGATTATAGTAGTGACTTGCAGTGTTGGAAAAGAACCAGAATGCCAAGCACTCATAAAAAGCATGTTGTTATTGTGGTCTTCAGTCTGCAGACTGGTTTGATGTAGCTCTCCACACTACCTGTGCTGTGCAAGCATCTTCATTTCTGAATAAGTACGGCCTACATCCTTTTGAACCTGCTTATTGTATTCTTCTCTCAGTCTCCCCCTACGACTTTACCCCACACACTTATCTCTAATGGTAAACTGAAATTCCTTAATGTCTAAGACTGTGTCCCACTAATGAATCCCTTTGCTTGCTTAAGATCTGCCAGAATATTCTTTTCTCCATAATTCAGCTCAGTAGCTGCGCATTAGTTATGTGATATATCCATCTAATCTTTAGCATTCATCTGTAGCACCACAATTAAAAAGCTTCTATTATCTTTTTGTCTGAGCTCCTTATTGGCCACATTTCACTTCTGTATGATGCCATAGTTTCAGCTTAAGTCATGTTGTTGTTGCATTGCACTACCTGCTCACTACATAACCTGAACCCAACTGTTTGTATAATTCATTTGGTAGAGTAAATACAAGTCAACACCAAGCCTCTCTGCAACAACTTTCTGTTATTACCACTATCTCAGTTATTGTAACGTTGTTCTCTCTACTCCATAGCACTGACAGAAATATGTCGAACCATTTCAGTTCATCCTGCCAATGACAATACTTCAGAATCTAGATATCTCAACTGATCCCATAATTGTTAAAGATAGTTAAGTGTAGATAAAGATGAACTGTGTTTGAACAGATTACAAGAACATCATTTGTGCTAATAACAATGAATTATGGATGGGATGCTGCTATCAAGACATGGAAAAGGAGAAGTAAATATTCTGTTTGTCCATTCTTGTCAGTCAGCTCTTTTCTCTTCTTAACCAAGATTGATGAATTATAAAGTTCATACTTTGTAAATTAAAGCCCATAACTGCCACTGGAAGAACATACAGATTACTGGTGAAACTGTTCCAGAGAATACATTATGTTACGTAAAAGAAAATTCCACTACATAGTTGTACACTGTACTACGACTTATGAGATCACCATTAGTATAGCCTCAGTATAGTTGAAGGTAAGTTAAAAGTTCACCATTGCACTCACAATACCATTATTTAACATCAATATCATCATTTAATTAATAATACTGACTGGTATAGATATTTTTCTGAAATGAAAGTATAATTGAGTAAATTATTCATAGTCCTTTTCTGAATATGTATTATGGTATATGTTCAAATATTTTCACAGTTAATAAGGGAAAGACAATCTAGAATTTATTTATAGTGCATATTTGTAATGATATAATAAACTGATTGTAACTAAATAAAAATATTAAGACAGTCTTATTTGGTTTTTGATATCAGGTGTAGGTACAATAGCATAGTCCTAAAGACAGCACTACGTGCCGCAGTTACTAGTAAAATAAAATTTATTTTAGTATGTTCCCACTGGAATACCAAGTGAAATTTGGCACACAAAACACATAAATAAATAAGTAAGAAATATTCAAAATTTAGACATCTTGATTTGGGAAAATTCAACACTGGTGTGAATATTGTCAAGCAGCACAAACTTTTTAAGCTTTTAAGAAACTAAATATTAGTATATATGTCTTTAAGTCCAATAGTTTTTGAGATATTGTGTTTTTATAGCTTCAAAACTTAACACAAGCCACACAATTTCCAGTTTTAAATATAAACTCAAAAATTAAATATCAAATAATAACAATTTAGGAATTTGCCTGAAACAATTACTTCTATCAAAATATGAGATTCAAGAAGCAGACCATTGGCTGATTTCAAATGGACCAGGTGGCACAGAGTTGCAGTTGTAGATGTTTGAACAGTTTCACATTAAGCTCAGCTACTGCTATTTTAAGGTGCTGATCTGAATGAACATTTTTTACTCTAATAGAACTGCACACCACCAACCCTGACCCCCCCCCCCCCCAACCCCTCCAGAATAACAACCCAAATAACTGTGACAGTTGGGTTTGAAATTTCAGAAAAGGTTTTGATAGAAAATGGACTGCCAACTTAATAATATACAATAGCTTACCTTACCTCTGAGAGGAGGAGGGCTCCATGAAGAGTTTGTATAGTATCATTATTAAAAAATAGTTTTTTCTTACATTCTTTCAAATATTTCTTTCTTTCTTCAGCTTTATCTTTGAGTATTTCCATATAATGTTTTTCCTTTGCTTCATGTGCTTCTCTCCTCTGTTCTATTTTTTTCTCTTCTGCAATCTGTTAAAATAAATTGCTGTACTTTATCTTGATGTGAAAGTGTTTCAGAACCATGCGAAAACATGTAATTCAAATCATTTTAGAAATTAGTTATAAATGCACAGTAGAATGTTTAGAAGTATATATAAAGAAAGGTAAAGCAGTCAACAATCCGAAGATTGGTTTGAACACCACATTGCTTTACTAGGCATGGTCTTGTTTTTGGAGGTGGTATGCCATTGCCTTCCTTCGACCTTCGAACTGACTTACCCAGCCAGTTATAGGGGGACCTACAGTTCAACGTGGGTTCCAAACCACAGTGCTACTCGGTATTTTTCACATGAGCAATACTGCCAGAGGTGAAAGAAGTGGAAAGTGACAGATAAAAATTCTAGGACCTGGCGGGGATCGAACCCACGACCTTTGGATTTGTAGTCTGGCACTCCACCACTGTGCAACCAAGGTGCACAGAAGTATATATGGTACACAAATTTTAAACATTCATTATATGGCACTATTTCTCACAAAAATTGAAATAGTATATATTTGTAAGTTATAAAATCAACAAGTAAAGTGATTTTCTGTCCTATATTTCATGTACATCATATAGATA
Organism: Locusta migratoria; assembly: GCA_026315105.1. Lineage (NCBI taxonomy): Eukaryota > Metazoa > Arthropoda > Insecta > Orthoptera > Acrididae > Locusta > Locusta migratoria. The sequence goes on along the minus strand of CM048745.1, from coordinate 218,133,094 downwards.
GAAAATGGTTTTTATATGGACACATAAATAAATATACTTACTTTTTAACAATGGAAAATCTGACTGGATACTTTCTGATAGGTCTACTTATCATAGTAGTATTCCAACTGGACAATTTGTTCTTACAACTACAGTAAAAAAAAGATATTCATAATTAAAGCTACAAGTGTAAATAAAAGTTTCAATTATTCTTCTCCCCTTTTCACTTAATTTGTTCTCAAGAAAAATGTGTCTTTCTTTGACTTAAAAAATAATATCAGTTCTAATGGAAATTCTTAACAGTTGTAGTCCCATCAACAATGTGTTGTGCTCAGACTTTGGGGTTTAGTTACTATGCCGTAAAACAGTGGCATTGTTTTTATTGCACTCATTAATTTGAAACTGTTTGACAACAATGTTTTGTTAATTATTTTAAGCTAATTGCATTTGTCAGGGCTAGTTCACATTGGTGATTTTTGCCATCGTGACTGTTTTGCCAATCCCGTAAAGTAAATACTTAAAAGGGTATATATCAAGGGTGACCAAATGTCTCACATGTCAGGGTATCATTTGTCCCACAATTGTTTTGTTTTATATCTGAACATATTTTTGTTTTACTGTCACCGGTATGAATTTACGTAATACAAAAAGTCCTGCCACCTAGCTTCAACTAAAATAGTGCAATCAATGCCAACAGTATAATCTTTAAAAGTGCAAAGAAGCAGGTTATAGCATACAGTATTTTATTTCTCTTGACTGTTGAAAGAGTCTTTTAACATTGCTGCAATAAACAAATGTGTAGAAGATTCTTAAGATGGGTGGTTATTTTAAACTTGCTACCTGAAGAAAAACAAATTAATGAACATTTTCCTAAAAGGGTACAGTTCTTGTTTTCCATTCCTCCATCAAATGCCTTTGCAGAAAGAACCTTTAACCAGGGAAAATTGCAGGTTCTGGCTTTCAAACAGCCTTCACATGAATCAGACTTCATATGAATATTCTTAAATCAGAACTTATAAATTAAAATAAATTTTGAAATAGCTAATAACTGAAAGTTCATGTTGGAATTCAAGAATATAATAAGGGCAGTTTACAACTTACCACAAAGATGTAAGTCAAGCTGTGACAAGTACATAAAAAAGACACACACATACAACACTCGAGTGATCAGCCTTCAGCCTTCTTCAGAACAGAGGGCATTCACACAATCACACAGGCACACTTAACAGTCACACAACCATCATCTCCGGTTGCCGCACTCCAAATTATGCTCTGTTGTGAGCGAATAGAAGAGTGGGGAGGAGGGGGGCAGGAATGTTGTGAAACAGTGCTGGGGATGGAGACAGCATGGCCATATGGAGCATGTGAGTATTAGATGGGTGGAGCGAGATGCAGCTGAGGAATGGAGTGGGGAGGCAGGAGAGAAGTGGAAATCAAAATAAAATAAAAACACACACTCAGAGCACAGCACAGCACACGGAATGGAAGAGATGTAAAATAGAGGGTGTCGGAACTGTTGGGTGAGGAGAGAAAAGGGTCATCTTAGGTAGAGTCCTGAATAATTTTTAGACTGGTGAATATCCTGCAAGGATAATTCCCTTCTGTGTAGTTCAGAAAATTTGGTGGTGGGTGGTAGGATCCAATAGCTCAGGTTGTGAAGCAGCCATTGAAATCAAGCATATGCTCCACTGCATGTTGTACCACAGGGTGGTCTACCTTGATTTTGAACACAGTTTGGTGGTGGTCATTCTTGCTAATAGACAGTGGTCATGCCAATATAAAAAGCTGAGCAGTGATTGCAGCACAGTAGGTAAATTACATGCCTGCTTTCATTTTCCCATGCACATTGACATCACAGTTGTAACTAATGGTACTGTACATCAACTCCCCTTAAAGATGGCTCTCCTATTTCCAATAAACCATGCCAGCTTTGCTGGAGGAACTTGCCACTGTGAGACAAAAGACTGCATAACTTTTGGAGGGCAGTGGAATTGAACCTTGTTCCAGCTACTGGTCTTCGCCAATTAATTTATTAGACAATCAGAGACAGCATTTGGCACTGAGTGATGATTATCACAGACAACTGCAGGACCATCATGGACAACGACCCCATCCCCAACTTAGCTGATTTCACACATGGCTTGTCAGATGCAAAATTTTTCTTGGTTGTGGACTGCAAGCGTGTTTATCACCAAATACCAATGACTCCTGAGGACATTGAAATAACTGCTACTATGACCTCCATTGGATTATGTCATTATCATTTCCTGCCATTCGGATTACAAAATGTGTGACAGACATGGCAACGCTTAATCAAAAAGTTCTCTTCCATTTGAAGTCTTGCTTTGCATATCTGGACTACATTTTAGATTTTAGTGCTTCAGTTTAGGAAAACAAAAAACATGTACAAATCATTTTAAACGTTCTCACCAATGCCAGCATTGAGTTGAAAAACAACAAAAACAATTATAACAACCTTTTGAGCTTTTCCTTGATCTCTCTATATCTGGGGAAGGCATTACCCCGCTTATTACGTCAAAGACTTGTCCCTCCCAACAACTTTCAAAGAACTTAGGCATTTTGTTAGGACTATTAACTATTACCAATGCCATTTATCTGGTGCTGCTGAATGCCAGGCCCCCTTTACAGACACTCTTGTGGACAAACACACTTCCAGTACTCACCCCATTCCATGGACCAAAGACATGAAAATTTCCTTCTCTGCACTTAAAGACCTCTTATCTAATGCTGTCACCATTGCCCTTCCTAAGCCAGATGGCAAGCTCTTCATGACAACTGATGATAGTGACATTGCAATCGGACTTTCCTCAGCCAAACTGTCAATGGTGTCACACCACTGCTTCAATTCTTTTCCAAAAAAATTGACAATATGCAGACTTTGATCAAGAGTTACTTGTGGTGTACGAAACCATTAAACACTTCTGCTTTGCGGCTGATGGTCGCCCATTCTATATTCTCAGAGACCACAAGCCGCTCACAGCTGCTATTCACAACACACCCGCGGACCCTCCATCTCATCGGTTCTGCTATTTTGACTATATATCTCAGTTCACCATGGACGTCAGATACATCAAGGATGTTGACTATGTTGCAGCCCACTTCTTGTCATATGTTGACGCTATCTCATCACTGTTTGATCTCTCCAACCATGCAGCCGTACAATCCACTGGCAACCAAACAATACAACTGATTTCACAACACAGCTCAACCCTCAAAACCTGTACACACCACTTTCCCAAGATCTGGTACAATGAATCCATGGGCAGGCTTTGCCCTTTCATTCCCCACACCATACAATGGGAAATATTTAACAAACATCAGAACCTGATACATCCTGGTGTTAAGGCCTCCACCAGACTGGTCGTGGAGAAATTTGTTGGGTATCACATGAAACGAGACTGCCAGGCTTGGGACGAGTGTGCAATCCATGCCAAATGAGTGAAGTTACCAACCATACCATGCCCATTCTTTGTTCTTTCTCCATCCATTCTGGCCACTTACAATACCTTCACATTGACTTATTGGGACCTCTTCCCCTGGTTTACGACCTCCATTATGTTCTCTTGGCCACCAATCAGATGACTAGCTGGGTTGAGGCAACTCCTTTAATGAACATCACTGCAGAAACTGTTGCTCACACCTTTGTCCAGTCATGGATTTCCATTTCTGTTGTCTGGCTGTCATCACCATGAATCAAGGCAGGAAATTTGAATCTTCTCTGTTCAATGCCAATTGTAACCTGTGTAGTATTCGTCGCATACACACCACCGCATACCATCCCCAAATCAATGGTCTAATGTAGCTCATAATGCTGCCCACATTGGTTAAATTTTACTTACATTGGGCGTCTTCGCGTGATAATGTTGGCAATTGTGAGACTGGCATTAGCAAATCACATGACAACACAAATGTTTTGACGTGAAATCTTTGTTGTGAGAGCAATTACTTTTAAGGCCCCTACACACATTCCAATTTGGCGGGACCAATTTATCGGTGGTCCAATAAATTGGACGTGTGGAGGTGCTCCCCCCCCCCCCTCTAACCACTCCGCCCGACCAAACTCCTGCCTGCAATTGTCTGCTGTCTGTGCAGAGCGAACACACAAAAACAAAAGTAGTTCGACAACCAAATACAAGAAGAGGGAGGCATTGCAATCGCTGTGTGCAGTTGGTCGGGAACATGTAGGTTGCTACAAATTTGGTTGGTTGGACAATTAATTGGAACATGTGCAGGGGCCTTTAACAGGCAAACACGGTTAGGCCTACAAACAACCTGTCAATGACGGAGCAGGAACAGCATTATTTGTACATTTTGCTCAGTTTTCAATAATACTTTGAAATTATGAAAACCTTTAGGAATAGATTTCCTCAAACAGTACTTATCCAGATGTCTTTACAGTGCACTTGATCTTCTTTTCCCTCTTCCCATGACCGATTAAACTGCCCTCCCCCCCCCCCTGCCCCTTCTGTCACACACACCGTAACCATCAATGGTGTTAGTGCACGTCCCTGTTTTTTACCTTTATCTCAAGAACCTAGTTTGTAGTTTACTGTCAGATGTATATGGTTAAATTGTATGATCCTTCTCTCCAGGCTCCAATGCTTATTTTGGCATGAATGGCTAATGGCTGCAACTCAGATGACCAATAAATGTTTTGTCTTGATAACTTCAATTAAAATTAAAATTATTTCTTTCTGACCGGAGAAGGGTACATATAAGAACCTGTCAACCATAGACCAGTTACAGTATTAATTTTGCTGTGAATGAAATGAGCAGCAATAACACTTACTCAGTAGCTCATGAAAAATATTAATGCAGTTCTACACTTCATTGTTCATCTGTTGCCAACATAATCACTGGAGCCCAGTGAGAAGCATATATAGTCGAGCCCGGTGGTCTTTGGGTAAAGCGCTCGACTGTAAACCGAAGGGTCGCGGGTTCGAAACCCGGTCACACCTCGGATTTTTTCAGTCTGCACTTTAACCCATCCTTCACCTCTCAACGATGTGAGGAGTTGCCAGAAACCACACGTGGTTTGGATTCCACATTAAGCTGTAGGTCCCCTTTCGCCGGTTGGATAACTGGGGTAGGCTAGGGACACGCAAGTCGCCGAAGTGGCGTCCAATTGAAAGACTAGCACCATGTCAATGAGCCATATGAAATTATTATTATTACTGATGTATGTAACTTCTACGTCTCAATCCCTTATTAGATACAAAACTCTTCTATTAATGACCTCAAAACATCATTCGTACGATTAGGTACTGCCCAGAATACAACAACACCCACCCCCTCCCGAAATTACAACCGCACACATATACCTACAAAATAATAGTGACCTCTCACCAGTGGCAGACTAAGGGGGAGGGGGGGGGGGCGGACCGCCCTGGGCTTCTCATCTTGGGGAACCTCCAAATGCATCTATAGGAAGTGGTTTTTTTAGTACTTGGCCTCTCTTGTCGTGGGACCTACAAAGCTATTTTTCTTAGGCTGTCCCATGCATGTAGTGTCCTGGGGGCCTCCAAATCTCAAAACTTAGTTTTTTATACAAATATATGTATTTCCAAGTGGACAGGGGGGCCTCATTTTGTATTGCTGCCATCCCGGGCCTCCAACAGCCTTAGTCCGCCACTGCTTCTCACAAATCGCAGAATATGACTCATCAACTTCAACCACGGCTTCCGGATCAACAAAAAAGGCCTAAATAAATAAATAAAATAAATCCCTGTATTAGATGAATTCCTTGCATAACTTCTTGAAAAAAATGAATCAGTCCATAACAGTTGATTTTGATACCTCTGCCTCATTTATCACTGATTCCACAGAATAATGGTTACAAAAATAATGTCAACATAATAATTGTTTCCAAATTCAGTCAGAATTCGTAAGACGATGTGCCACATCCGATGGATCTCCATATATTATCCTTCCTACATCTCCTCATATATTCATCGCATTGAGGCGCCATGCTACGATGAGCGAGATTGTTCCCCACCGGGGGTTCGAATCCCCCCTCGGGCATGGATGTTTGTGCCATATTTAGTATAAGCTAGTTCATAAGTAGTTTTTGTTTAGGGACTGATGACCCCACATTTAAGTCTCATAAGCATTACAAACATTTGAACATATATTCATCGGTTGTCCGTGATTTAGGCACTTTCCTCAACGAGATGCTGACAACACACGCACTACAGTGTGTTAACTGTTAGATGGCAGAGCTCTCCCTAGCCCTGAATTGGTACAAGTCAGTAGACGTCGGGCAGCTTCAGCCAGCAGTCTGTTTTGAGGCTGCAGCCAACATTACTGACTGTTAGTCAGTGGGAGGCAACAATAGACGTCTGCTTTCTTATTGTTTGCATAAAAGTGTTCTGGAAAAAAGAAATGGCCAGTAGTCTGCACTTGTGTCTACATCCCGTGTCCTTTTGCATATCATCATTCCTGTGGTTATCTCAATGTATGATGGTTACCTGGTAGGTAATTAACTGAACTCAACCTACATTTATAAATCTGCTGAGGACACCTCTTCAAGATGTTCAAAGTCCTCCAGAATGGCAGATTCCTCATCCGAAAGTTCCGTCCTCTTGTGGTCATACATAGACACATTAAATTTTGCCAACATTTTTTCTGACAGCTGGGACTTTGTACAGCATATCTTTTCAGACTTTAGATGGTATTGTATAGTTAATAAATTATTTGTAAGTTTGAATAAAAGTCGATTTCTATGTTTATCATTTATGGTATTGAAAACAGAGAATGCACTGTGGCGTTTGAGATAGGAAGTGACAACATTCCTGCTACAAAGTTGGCATTGTTGGGAAACCGAGCATTTCCAGCTGCATCTTTATAATTCAGTACTTCAGCTCAGAACAACATGGTTTTCGATGTATTTTCCCACAGCTTATTGTGCAGATTATTCTATTCTGAAACAATGTTATCAGATGTTCCATCTAACTTATATCTGCTGAAATTTGAGATAATTGGAAGAATGTTTGGTTTATGCTGTGATGCTGCTAAAGAAGGATGAAATATTGTTATCATATTCAAAACAGAAATAGTTTCAGGTATTCGTTTTTGCAACTCACTGCAGAAAACAATTGAAAACTTCTTGCACCTTTCACGTACATCAGTACAATCTTATGGTTTTAAATGCTCTTTGGTCATAACCAAATTAAATGGCAGAAGTGTGAATTAAATGTCTTTGAAATTTAAAATGAGTGAGTTCAGAATCTTTTTGTTGTTCTAATAGAGAAGGAATAACAATTTTTTTAGCAGATATTTAAATAAGAGGAAAAGATCTTCCAATACTTTAAGTGGCTCAACATCGTCACTTTGGAAAATCATATTTACTTTGCAAATGTGTTTCAGTTCATTTCGTAGAAAAATTAAAAAGTCTTTGTAAGCAGGGCAGTCCATTATGTTATACAGCTGCTCAGCCATGTAACATTTATCTACATTTTTTGCTAGGGAAAAAAGAAGTTTCAATTCATCCTACTGTTCTAGAATTGCTTCGATTGCTGTAAATCTTGCATGCCAACGTGTGCCACAAAGACCCTGAATTTTCTTTGGTGTGCAGTTTTGGTTAATAGTTCTGTATAATTCTTTGTATTGAGCAAACCTCTTGGGACTGTTGGAAAACCAGTTAGGAACTCCAGCTGGTGTGGTAGAACTTCAGAGGACTTTTCAGCACAGAGATGGAGGGAATGACGAACACATTTCATTACAGTTAAATCAGGAACATCACGTTTCAACAGAACTACTAAAGAATTGTGAATGGCAACCAACACACTTGCACCATCAATCCCATTTCCTATCAGACGTTCAAGTTTCAGACCACCAGTTTTTAGTTGATTTTTGATTGTATCATATATTGGCTGGGCATCAGAGCAGCTCAGTTCTAAAAGACAATAACATGTTGTCATATAATCATTCTTGAGTCTTGAAAAACACCTGATCATAAGGCACAGTTGTTTTGTAGTAGTAGGGTCAGTACTTTTATCGATAATTAAAGAATAAGAAGAGTTCCTATGTCCAAATCAAATCTCTATGGTGACTGGAACCAATGACATTTTTATTAACATTGTACACTTGGTACGGTGGACTTTTTAAATTTTGTAATGATGTTGTGGAATCCAACTTTGGCAGAAGATCCCCCAAATCGTCAACAGTTTTAATGGAAGAGTGCTGAGCAACATAAACTGCAATTTTAAGTTCAGCATTTTTCACATTATTGCTAATTTCCTACCGGTGAATATTTTGACAAGATTTTGCAATTCTTACCAACTTTCCCACTTTATCACTATGCTTATTTGTTTTTGCATATTCAATTAAATTGTTCTTATGGGCATTCAGAGTAATGTGACAGTATCTATAGAATGGCTTACTATTCTGTCCAGGTGGATCAGGGGATAGGCAATCTGAAAAAGTAAACTGGCTTTTACAAACGATGGTATAGGCCTAATTGCAAATAGTGATAAATTATGTATAATTTTACAGTTTTACGCTATAATATTCACAATATTTTCTTTAATTAGGTCTGACATGATTTAAAATGTGTAAACTTTATAAACCTGTAAACTTTATAAAACTGACAATAAGTCACGGCACAAACCACAGCTTCATATGCCTACTAAAAGCTATGATGTTGTTAAATATAAAGCTGAGCCGAAATTGAGAATTCATGTATTTAAGTCTGGAAAGAGCCATAAAATCTAGCTTTGCTGAGAGTCTTGTGCACAATGAGTTAATGGTAAAGTGGCAGATTTCTGAAGAGTGGAAATGGAGGCGGAAAAAGCAAACCCAGCTTCTGCACATAGACCACAAAAATAATTGTTCTGTCTTTCAATAATTAGTGGAATTCTGGAAATGATTTAATCATTAACTTGGTCTTTCATTTGAATACTCGAGTTTGTCCCGATTTCTTAGTGAAGTCTGTGCCATGATGGAAAAGAAAATCACCGAAATGTCATACCTTCTTCTTCAAATTACATTGAAGCAAGAAGTTTTACTGAAACCGCCAACAGTAGCAAGCATGTAGATGAAATACTACATCGATTGAGAGCCAAAACATTGCTATTTTGATTACGTTTGCCTGTATAAAAATTACTAAGAAATACCTGTGTAAACAAATTTCGGTGTACTTTACACATACAACTTTTTTTTTACTCATTACATAATATCTTGATAATGTGTAGGTTATGGAATATGTTTTATTCAATAGAAAGTAGAAAGTTAACATTGAGAGTTAGTCATACTTTTAAATATGACTGAAAATTGGCTATGCCATTGTTATTTTCTTTGCCTTTTTGTAAACACAAGGTGTTGCTGTGCAACTTGTGTACTATACATTTTGTGTCAAACTGGTTATTTTATTGAAATAAAAATAGAAAAGAGATGACTTACCAAAAGGACCGGCTCGTCGAGAGAAACAAATAAAATCACACACGAACACACATACTAGCTTTCGCCACCACTGGCAGCTTCTTCAGGAAAAAGAGGAAAAAAGGGGAGGAAAAGGGAAGGATATGGGTTTTAAGGAAGTGGAAAAGGAGTCATTCCAATCCCAGGAGTGGAAGGTGTGAAGAGTGTTCTGAAAAAAAAAACTACATTCTCTGATGTGGTTTTTCTATACCAAAATATTATCTAATAGCAACGGTTAAGTACTCAATCGATGTAAATTTCAATGTTTTACATATCTGTTAACCTTTGGATTTACGGTTAAACGGTTTGTTTCGAAGTAATTCGGTCAATTGAAGCATGCGGTAACACCCGTCAGCTGTGAACCTTCGCATCTGTGTATTGTGTAGTAGAATATGCGGTGGCGAGCTGTTTTTATTTACGAGGAAGATTACATTTACTGCGTGGACTAGGATACATCAAGAACCTGTAAACCATAGAGCAGGAGTAGTGTTATGTTTTTACTTTATGGTCTCTACTAAACATTAACCAAGTTATTCTAAATCGTTCGGATTTCTAAAATATTAACATCTTGGCAAATCAAGCAAGGCGCTAGGACGGGAAGTAAAATTTTAATGAGGCCCATGGTACTAATCAATTGACACAATTATTATTTGCAGTTGGCTGTGACTGGAAATTTGGGTTTTCGCCAATTTCATGACGTCATGAGTCAAAGCCGACGGGTGGAATCGCGTGCTTCAATTAAGCCGAGTAATTGGACAGAAACTATAAAAATTCCAAAATGTTCGTGGTTTACTTTTCATCAAGGATGAATGTTCCATCAGAAATCAGGGCATGTTTTCAGTCACTGGCGGGGTTTGAGTGGTTTCAGTCGATGCGAAACAATTGAATGAAACCAGTCTCTGTCGGTTGCAGCCACTATATGAATGTTTTCACTCATTCAGTGGGTTTGAGTGGTTTCAGTTGATGTGCGACCACCGAATGAAACAAGTCTCTGTCCTTTATATGAATGTTCTCGGCATTGAGTGGTTTCACTTGATGCGATACAACCGGCTGGAAAAAGTCTCTGTCTACAGTTATATGGATATTTTTATTAATTCACCGACTTTGTGTGACTTATTTGTGTACTCCTTCAGTCTTTTCGGGTATAAATGAACCGTGATTCAGCATGAAACTTTCTTAGAGACAAATCTTATAAATATAGCAGTGTGTCCATGTGTGTGTTTCTATCGCATACAAATCTACAGTTTTGTTCCAATCTGTATGAAATTTTGCACACTTGACCTTCAAAGCAAGAGGAAAGTCACTGTCTACATAAAATTTCATTCAGTGCATGGCGGAGGGTACTTTTCAAACTGACTACAACAAAAACCACAATTCGTCTGCGATCTTGATGAAATTTTGCACACTTGACCTTTAGAATTGGCTACGGTTACATGGTTTCGAAACAACATTTCGATACAGACAACAGTTTCGGTGTTTCAAAACCTGCACGTTAAACGGTTTCGATTCCATTCAGTTTCGGATCACATTTGCGGTCCATAGTCGATACACTGAAACCAATTCTTCCTGTTGGTTTCATAGTTTCGTGGCGGTTTCACAGTTTCATGTTGATTTCACAACACCAGTGTTTCAAACCACTAATGCAGAAAAGCGGAACAGACTAATGGTATCGAAATGTGGTGTTTTATTTTGATGAAGCTCCACACAGATAAACATATAAACCATTTAGAGACTGTCAAACAGTAGTTCACACTCGTGAGTCTCCAGCTTATGATTACTGAAATCAAGATTCGTTTCCAAGACACTGCTATATTCCAAAATGACATAATGTCTGCTTTATACATGTAAAATAACAATAAAACAAAGTTCACTATTTGCATTGAAATAACCAGTTAAATTCTATATCTATCTACCATATTAAAAACACACGAGTGAACCTACATTTTTAAAAATAAGATACAACATAGAGCCTGAAATGACAGATTTTATACTAAGGGTTGATCGCATAATTAATCTAGTGTTAAATAGTTAGAATTTTTTCCTGTACAGTTAGTTTCTTACGAGCGATGCGAAGTTACGGTACCTACAGTCGCTATAATTTTTACGACACTCATGTTAAAGGAATTGTGGCGGTGGTGTAACGGTCAAGACGTACAAGTGCTGAACTTGTCTCTTATTTTATTACGCCTTTTAATTCCATAGCATTATTTGTGATTATTCAGTGTGCCCTTTATTCCCTATAATTTATTTAGTATGTATAGAAAGTAGCATTTATGATCCATCACTGTAGTATGCGTACAGTATTGTCGTTTGTGATTTCCTAACGTGGTAAACTTTTACCTACCCTACCGGCGGCCTCGCGTAATTATGTTGGCAACATCAACACGGTAGAAAATATTAATCAAGATGTTTCGTACAGACCAAGAAGTAAATAAATACTATATGGTTGACAAGTTCTTGTATATACACTTGTCTGCATAGTGAGAAATATTGCCCTCATAGACATGACAAAACATTTGCGTTGTCACATGATTGGCTAAGGCCAACGTCACATGATTGCCAACATTATCACGCTTGGCCGCCAGGACGGTAAGTAGAATTTAACCGTCACGGAATGTGGGAATTCCAATACTTCCTGCTCAGTAACCAGTGGCGTAGCTATCATAGGGCTAGGCGGGGCAGTGCCCCGGGGCCCCCGAGATTAAGGGGCCCCTCGGCCTCCGTGAGCAAAGTTCGGAAAAATTTACAGTAGAGCGTCGTTTATTTTTTTACCTTCCCAGCCTACCGTCCATCATTTCCCCCACTTGTCAACCTAAGCTTCCCACAGTAGCCGCACTGGGCCACAATGTGACGTAACATTACTCCTAGTGGGGCCTGCTGACAGGCCAAGCCGACAGTCGCTGAGTACAACAATCGACACACTTCAGTCGGCAGAAGTACAGTAGCGGCAGCATCAAAGCTGCTCACAGCAACAGCTGCGCCTTCCAAGTGTTGCAGCGTGCCGCTCGGCGCAGTGTCAAGGATCGCGCGATTACTATACTGTATAAATACATATACTGTGCAGTACTTCTTATTGGCAAGTAAAAGTGTACAGTTGGATTATACGAATAATCTGTTTTCCGAACATCCATGGCCCCGAATTACATTCCGGATAATCCACGTTGTACTGTATATAATATTTTAATTTTACAATGGGTTGTAAACCTATTGGTATCGACGGACATGGTGTGGCAGCAGAAGTGGTTATGGACTATTTTCGTAATACTGTATAGAAAATAAATCCGCAGAAGAAAGAAGGCAGGAAGACCATTCGATGTTAGTTTTTGCGATAATGAACACAGTATTCACAATACAGGAACATCATTATCTGATATGCATGTTTAAGAAGACGATAACTCTGAAAATGATTTCTGTACTGACCACCACCGGAAAACAGGCTCAAATGGTCGCAAAAGCCGCCCAGTAGTTCGCAAACGTGAAATTGAAATTAATGGCTGTTAATTTCTGTACTGTAAGTAAAAATATATTCTCTCCTTTCAGATATTGAAATGGTCGTAAATTAACATTAGATGAAGCAAAAGAGAAGAAATACTACTAAACGTCATTTTTGCCCCGGGGCCCTTTGTGTAGTAGCTACGCCACTGTCAGTAACTGGCCTGTTTTGTAATAATAATAATAATTAATAAAAAAGACAGTAACGATCATGCCGAAAGACGATCTGTTAGCCTTTCAATCATAAATCTGAAGTGCTTTTAAGTCAATCGGGTACTTCACAAAACCAAGTTTTATTTTAAAAAACAGTCGATCTTTCATACAGCACAAATCAAGTTTTTATTACAGGACAGAGATACATCTGCATATATACTCTGAAAAACATATTGAAGTGCATGACAGAGTGTTCATCGAACCCTTTTTGTGATATTTCTCTACTATTTGGCCACGATAACTTGACGATTTTGTTGGTGCTGCCACAAGCGGAGAAAATCTACACCAATTGAAAGTTATTCTTTTATTTACATGCGCTGCCAACTTTACAATGGTACTTGACGCGAAGAATTAATATACACATTGTTAGGGTAAAGGTTCCAGCACTGCAGCAAGCAGCCGATGCTGCCTTTCGTTAGTGCAAGACAAGCTCCCAGCAGCCACCGCGCGAATCGTCAAGTTATCGTGGCCAAATAGTATAGTTCCAATCTCTAACAGCGTGCGGGGAAAAAGAAACACCAAACGCTTTTCGTTTTCGATCTGATTTCTGTGATTTTATCCTGACGAACATGTCTCCCTATGTAAGTGGGTACTAACAAAATATTTTCGCATTCGGAAGAGTAAGATGGGGACAGAAATTTCGCAAATAGGCTAAATCTTGCAGCAATGAATATCGCCATTCTTTTAATGATTTCCACTTCACAGTGAAAAGATACAGGGAAACGAAGTATACGTTTTCCATACGAACTGATATCACAGAGCTTCAAACTACCAATATTACATAAAAATTTTCTTACACTCGCAAAATAATAATTATAAAATTAATAACAAAAAGTGTTCCGAATTGATTGTTTCTGTAGTTTTATTAATGATTGCGCCTCCCATTTTGCTCGTGTTGTATCTTGTGTATTACTGTCTTTTGCTGGAAACGACCAATTACATGTGCCGGCATAGCATGTGAAGGCAAACATTTGCTTCTTACCATACGACTTGCATATTAATATTGAGCATCAACTATTCATATTTGCATAGTGTCGCAGCGAGAAGGAATGCAAAATTTAATTACAGCTACTTTGATAAAAACCAATATATTAAACATAAAAACATCATTCCTCAGCTAATGGGAAAGCAGGAAATATAAATTGTTTAATATTTTCAGCTACGGTTGCTGTCCTTGTACTATGTTAGTGGTTCTATAGGTATATTTTTGACGATGGTACGATAAATGGGCCCTCACTAGTACAAAACACACATTGCTTTTCGAAACCACAGATGGTACGGTTTCATTTGTTTCGAAACCGACAGATGTTTCAGTTTTCCCATCTCTATTGACCCTTAAAACAAGACGAAGGTAATTGTGTACAATAAATTTCGTAGGTGCATGGCGGAGGGTACTTTACCTACTAACTTCGACAAATTCCGTTTGTATTCGAATTTTAATGATATCTTTCACTCTTGACCTTCAAAGAAAGAAAACGGTCACTGTCTACATCTACTTTAGTTCGATGCATGACTGAAGCTATTCCAGACTTTGACGCCAATATAGAGTTTTATTCCGATCTTGATGAAATTTTGCACACTTGACTTTCAAAACAAGTGGCAGTTCACTGTTCATCTAAGATATAGTATGGTACATGGCGGAGGGATGGAACAAACCTTCACACCGTTTCAACGATAACACAGAAATATCTGTGACAAGAGTTCAAATGTTTGTAAATCTATCAGACCAAACTGTGTGGTCATCAGTCCGTAGCTTACAAACTACTTAAACTAAGGTAAACTAACATAAGGACAACACACACACACACCCATGCTCCAGGGAGGACTCGAACCTCCGACGGCGAGCATCCTCGCACTCCGCAGCGAGGTATGTGTTCTCGTACTCCTTCAAATTAGATGGAATTAACAAAAATATTTTTATACAAAATACTTTAATGAAGGCTCTTTTTTTTTTTTTTTTTTTTTTTTTTTTTTTTTTTTTTTTTTTTTTTTTTTTTTTTTTTTTTTTTTTTTTTTTACAATACCTAATGTTTTAGTGATCTTCGAATTTGGATCTAGCAAATATGCTCAAAGTTAACATACTTAACTCTGCCCTGCTAGAACCTTAGATATGTATGAACAAGAAGCCGCAAACCCAGTGGCGTAGCTATCATAGGGCTAGGCGGGGCAGTGCCCCGGGGCCTCCGAGCTCAAGGGGCCCCTCGCCCTCCGTGACCGACGTTCGAAAAGTGTTACAGTAGAATTTTTTTTTTAAATTTTATTATTATTATTATACTGTCCATCATCTCCCCCTCCCCTAAACAAAGTTTCCCACTATAACCTATTGGGCCACCGGGTGGCGGAACACTCCACACGATGCCATTCGGTGGCGCTGCTGACCGGCCAAGCCGCCAGTTGGTGTGTGCAATAATTCCGTCGGCATTGCAGCAGAAGTAGCGGCAGCATCAAAGCTGCTCACAGCAACAGCTGCATCTTCCAAGTGTTGCGGCGTGCCGGCTCGACTCAATGTGAAGGATCGCGCGCCTCCTGTTACTGTATAAATACATTCACTGTACACTACTTCTTATTGCCAAATAGAAGTGTAGAGTTCGATTATCCCAACAAACCAGTTTTCCGAACATTCACGTCACCCAGTTACTTCGGTTAATCGACGTTCTACTGTACGTAATATTTTATATGAATGAATGATTGTCGATTTTGAACTATTTGAACCCTGTTCAACAAACCTCAAACGCACTAAATTGTTCCCACCTCAGAATATAAACATTACAAGGTCTATTGTTTGTCCACTAAGAGTGGACCCTGCCACCGTTAGCGTGTTGTTGGTTGAAGTCGGAGTTGCTATGGCTGCCAATCTTTGCGAAATAACAGTGAATGGCGCTGAATTAACAGCAGTTTGAAACTTCCTGGCAGATTAAATTTGTGTACTGGAACCAGGACTCAAACCTGTGAAGTTTGGAAAGTAGGAGGCGAGGTACTGGCAGAAGAAAAGTTGTGAGGATGGATCGATCGTGAGTCGTGTCGGGATAGCTCAGTCAGAGCGCTTTCCCGCGAAAGGCAAAGGTCTCAGTTTCGAGTTCCGGTTCCCGCACACAATTTTAATCTGCCAGGAAGTTTCATAACAGCGCACAATCCACTGCAGAGTGAAAGTTTCATTCTACCAGTAGTTTGTTTGACAATGCAGGGTTTAACCACATTTGAGTATTAAAGACCCTACAATGTATTATTTCAGAACGGTTTTATTACGGTAACTCAGCTGTTTGTGTAGTGAATTCCCCCAAGGGAGTGCTCCTTAATCGTAAGATACCAATGTAGTGCTGTAACCAATTTCACTCTAAAATTCATGCAAGATGAAGAGAAAATACAGGCCGTAGATGGTTTTGTGGATTGTATTACTGATCGGTGCCTCATCAGTGAAACAGTGGTGATATGTATGGCTTTATTCATAGAGACTCTTACAAGCTGTATTTGATATTTCGACTAAGTGCCATGTTGCACGTGATACTTAACCTCCATTTCTTACATAACATAAGATGAACTTATTGAAACCGGCCGTCATAAAATAAATAATTATTTTGCGATCTTGGCTTTCTACTTTTGAAGATAATTAATCCATCAGATCGCCTACACAACATGCGATGCGAGGTAATGTCTTTTAAGGTACATTTCTACCCGCACAGTTTGTTTATTCTGCCATGTAACGGTTTAGTTACATTCACGGATCAGAGGTTTCATGTAATAATTACTTTCTTAATAGTGAATTGTGCATTCAAGACGCTGCCCTCTATCCCACTGTCACGATAATAAACGAAGATGTGGACTTAGTTATTTTACTTATCACTTCTTCCTAGACATACACTAACATATATTTCATGGAACATGACAGGAGCACAGTTCAATCCAAAGTGTTTCATCAAACAAAATCCGAAAATTTCTTTTTGCTGAAACCATCCTACCCGAATATTTCCCGTGTTTTCCTTCTTTGACTGGGCTATCAACGAAATTAGACTGATGGGTACGAAGCAATGAGCTAACAGCGCAGTAGTTGGGCGAGAGTGACTTGTCGCCACTGGCAAGTCCCCCTGCTGTCACCGTAGACGCGCGAGTTCTGACCTGACTGTTCCCAGTCTGCTTCGCGGTGGGGTCCATGTTTTCTTGGATGACTAATACTTCATCGTTTATTTTTTATTAGCTTCTGCCTGCGACCTCATCGCTTAGTACGGGGCAACTTTGAAAACTATCCCATGCGGACGTTTTATCTGTTTGTCCTACCCAGGACCAACTCTATCCCTCTGCAAAATTTCAACCAAATCGAACCAGTAATTTTTCGTGAAAGCATAACAAACAAACTTTCACACTTATGTTAAAGAGTACGATTAAACATATGTTGTGTGACACATAATAACTTACTTAGTAGTATTTAGGTTTGTCGTATTATGTCTTTCAGAAGGCGTCATTATTGCCCCGGGGCCCTTGGTGACATAGCTACACCACTGCGCAAACCGCACGTTTCTACCTGTTCCCACTTCACAGATACAGTATGCGATATTAAACTTGTAGAGATCATTTTGGAACACCCTGTAGTTTCCACGCTTGTTTATTGAGACAGTAAGAAACCGACAACAACGGACGATGACACGCCCCGCCCGCCAGACACTGTTGTGTGGTGTTTGGCGCGCGCCTGCTGGCGCTGTCAGCAGTGAAAACGCAATCACCACCTCTCATGCCCCGCTCCCGCGGATCTTTGTGGTCATCGGATGTCTGCGAAAGTAATCTGATCGGGCCTAGATGATCGGCGTTTTTGAAGTCTAGGGTGGGCAATTAAAGTGATCGGAGGCCTGCTCCAGCGATATGACTTACTCGTTGATGGCACCTCAAACAATTTACTCTACAAAAAAATATGAATCACTGTTACTGTATATTATAAAACGAAAAGTTACTTCATTCAGTACATAATTAAATGAACATAGTAATACGCATTTTAACTTTGGCATACCCCTTTCCCATGGCGGTATAATGTAGCACTGCTGTAGGTATCTGATCTGCATGCCAGTTTCATTCATACAAGTAAATGGATAGCTCTGTAAGCTAAAACACTAATGAGTCGTTTCAGTTCAGATAATGATTACATGGTTCAACCGTCAGAAAAACTTCCTGCCTATTTTCACTTGAAAAGAAAGAATGAGTAATTCAGTCAATGTACAAAACTGCAAAAGGGTCGCATGTTTTCATTCAGTTGTTCCCACAGACTACTTTCATTCGAAAAAAATAAACGAATATTAATCCAACATAGTAAAACTACGACCGACTGTTTCATTCGGTTGCTCCCACTGACTGGCTTCACTCAAAAGAACTAATGAAGAGGCCACATACTGTGTCAATTTTTTCATTTGGTTGGTCCCATCGACTGATTTAACTCAAAAGACAAGGAATGAGTGGTCCAACCGACTGTGTCGATTTCATTCGGTTGCTCTGACCGACTGATTTCACTTAAAAGAAGGAATGAGTAGTCCAACCGACTGCTTCGATTTTTTCATTCGGTTGATCCCACCGAGGGGTTTCACTCAAAAGAACGAATGAATAGTCCAACCGACTGAATCGGTTGTTTCATTCGGTTGCTCCCACCGACTGGTTTCACTCAGAAGAATGAATGAATAATTCAACCGATACGAGAAACTACAACCGAATGATAGATTTTTTCCCAACAACCGAATGAATCGATTGTTTTCATTCGATTGTTCCCATCACTATGGTGAAGGCGACGCTGGCTCCTACAGCGGTGACAGCACACACTACGCTCCGTGCTTCCGCGAAAGCAGAAGTAATTGTTTCTAAACGAAACTTAAATGGTCACATGTATAATCAAGATCCCGTCTGCAAAAGTTACGTCCAGTTACTTCACAGACAGGAAACACTAGTACATACAACAAAGTAGAACAGAAAACAATAATGGCTACCTCACAGCTGCAGCAAATAAAAACTAGCAACGTCTCTGCACACGAACGTAGTGGTGCAATACCGCAAGATAGCTCAAAATAAGAAATAATTTCAACCTTACCTTTCAGCAAAGGGTCCGTTTCCCATATCTTCGCATACTTTAGTACATGCTTTCTCTTTTCTTTAGTAGCCATTTTGTCCAGTAAAACAATACATTTACATCAGAATTTGAGCTGATCACTAAAGTAAAAATAACGATAGATCACCAATACAATGATCGCTAACGCACTAAACTGCTGATCATAGCACGTGACTTTAATTCAGTGCGGTGTCCTCGGTAATTACCAGTCCATTACTATTCGCGAAAATAAATCTTGTATTGTTGACCGACGGGATTGGGGTGGAGATAGGGAAAATATGCGCCACCTCCATGCGCTGTAAGTAAACAGTGCAGGCAACATGAACTGAAGAAACAATAAAAACAGTGCGACAGTGCGCTATAGTCAACACAGGCTGACAGTCCCTTACACGGTTGGCAATGAACATCTGCAATCAGTTCGGCAACAAGTCTTCCGATTGCTACTCACACATCTGATGAAAAATAAAATAAAAAACTCTTCTTCCCCCTGACGCTTCTTTTCCCCCTAACATTTCTTCCTACTAAATTCACCACTGAAAAAAAAATCCCCTAAATCTGGGGGAAAACTCCCAAGTTGGCAATCCTGAGTGAACTGTCTATCCCTACAGAACTAAAATTTCGTACAAACGATGAAGTAAATAAATAATGCTGTTCCTGCTCACTGGTTGACGGGTTCTTGTATGTATTTATCCTTAACCGCTAAATAAAATTAATTGACCTCGTAAAACTAAGATTCCCCGACAAAACATTTGCGTTTTCACGTGAGTGGCTAAGGCCAATGTCACATGGTTGCTAATATTACACGCGAGGCCGACAGGTTGGTAGGTAAAATTTAACCCCCACAGTTATTATGTCTATCTCAAAAAATTCTGTAGACTTACCTTCAAGGGGTTTGGCCATTCCTTAGCCAAAGCCTTAGATATCGCCATCATTTTCTCTTTCTTCGCTTTTTCTTTCTCCGCTTCTTCCATGCCTTTAGTTGACCAGTGCATATGTTCTTTTATTTTATTGAGTTCAGACCTGCTAAGCACTAGCACAGATCTATTTGAAGTTACATTATTTGTCAATTTTGGCGAGGATTCTACTTTAACTGAAGCCATTGCCTTTACAAACAGCACCGAATTAAACGTTCCCCACTTCCTTACTGTTTATACACCGAGAATGGTTGACCACATTTCTGTTTCCATTGGCGACGCATCAAACGGTAAACGTAGGGTACCATGGAAACAGTATCAGTACAGTACCGATCTCCACTTACCGAAATATATTTGCTATCTACGTATATAGGATTGTAGGGGTGCTCATCATGTTCTAAATGTCCCTATTATTAACAGTTTTTACAAGATGATCAATTGAAATTCGATAACAATACGATTTCTGTAGAGACGTGATCATGCCTCGAGCTCTTACGGGTGCTGCTTCTGATCAAAAATATTGAATGTGTAGTAGTGCTTTCACGTATTTGAAGAAATTTCCAAGAAGCATTGCTTATCGAACGCGCTGCCTCCGAACGCTAGAAATCGAAATACTGGTGGCGGCAAATATGGATACTGTTAACACAAAAAATGACGACGGAACGTTGTGTAACATTGAGCTACGAAAGTAGTGTGGAGTTCCACAAGTCTAGCTGCTGTCAGGTTTTCCACTGTTGAGAAATATGAAAATTTGTTAAGTTTTAGGTCGGGAAATATGGGTTCGATATTTCTCAGTTGAATTGTATTAAATAAATACAGCACGAATGGTATCAGTAGCTGCAATATGTTACTGTACAGGAGACCATATTCTTGTTTGCTCCAATACTGTCATGAGAAGTGGATGTTCGTTGGAGGGGGGGATAAATTCCAGTATGCGATACCACCCGTAAGCTTTAGTAGAGCATTGTATAGAACAATCCACCATTTTGAATCCCACGTTGAAGGAGCGCATTTAACATACTCTTAAGGCCAATAAATATACTTTCCTAAGGCAGAAAAAATTACAGCAAAGTAAATTTATTTTCTTACATTTGACTGTAAGAGGCAAGCATCTTAAAGTTGGTGATTAGGTGGATATTTAGAGATGTGATACAGACACTTACATTCCAAAGTAAGGCATAGGACGCCATTCTAAATATTTACCACTTATAGTTAAAATACGTTACATTTATTGTATTTTCTGGTTTATAAATGGTACGTCCACCTACGTTTACTGTAACTAAGAGTTGCATTCGAAAACAGTTACGGAATAATGTTAAATTGCGATATTGTACTTTCCCTTATTGCCCCCTCTAATGTCTCGCATATTTTACCACACCATATTTCAGAAAAGATATTACGTCAAAATGTGTTTAATAACTATGAATGTGGTTTCGTTACATAACGAGTAAATAAATTTTCTCTCTGGTAGTATGCACTTTGAAATAAAGTCAGTGTTGCATGCTACATTTTGAATTTAATGCCTTTCATGTAAGACATGTGCCACATCCACGAGGATCTCCTCAACATGGATCTATGGAACGAAAAACTAATCTAATCTAATCTTTTTTTTTTTTCCTTTTCGGGCATTTCTTACGAATTTCATTTTTTCCCCTTTTATCAGTCATGCTGTTCACAGCTTCGCTCAGGCCTACATATTCCCATGTTCAGATACATTTCAATTAAACACCGAACTAATGACAAAGTAATATAATTTAAAAGCCACTAGCTGGGTAAACCCAGGTGCATCCATGCATCAGTTAAAATACATTTAACAGCCCCTAGAATAGCTCCTTACTTGGTCTAAATAAAATCAAGAAAAGTAGCTTACTTTAAGCAGACTGTATGTAGTGGCCACAGCCGAGCACATTGAGGCGCTATGCTCCGAGTCACGAGGCCGTTCTCTATCAGGGGTTCAAATACTTCCTTGGGCATGGATGTTTGTGCTGTCTTTAGTGTAAGTTAGTTCATAAGTGGTTTGTAAGTTTAGGGACTGATGAGCCCGCAGTTAAGTCCCATAAGCTTCACAAACATTTGAACATTTCTTTTGTATGTCGTGTTAACTATCTTGCAGAAATAAACCATTGGTTACAAGTATAGGCCTATATTTTAATTATTACCTCTCTGTGAAGGTAACTATTTCTGATACAGATGAAAAGAATACACTGTGAAACAATAAAATCACGAAATATTTGCTGATTCACGTCGCTACACCACACTATGCATACAACACTGGCGTTGATTGGGATTCAAAATGGTGCATTGTTGAGCTCGGTATATACAGTGGCGGATACAATTTTTTTGGGGGGGGAGGGGGGCAAGGCTGACAAGTTAAACATGTCCTTAAGAGCCTAATTGCAACCCCCCCCCCCACAACACACACACACACACACATACACACACACACACACACACACACACACACACACACACACACACACACAGAGTTAAGAAAGTATCATTTACCAGGTTAAAAGGCACCAGTTTGTTGACACACACATAAATAAAAACATACACATACAAAAACTAAGCTTTCAGAACGTTAGGTTGCTTCTTCAGAAAAAGAGCAGGGCAGGAGAAGGAAAAGGAAAGGATGTTGGTTTTAAGGGAGTGGGTAAGGAGTCATTGCAATCTTAGAAGAGGAAAGACTTACCATGGGGGAAAAAGGATAGGTAAACGAACACACACACACAAACACACACACACACACACACACACACACACACATTAAAGCACACACACCAAGGCAGGCATATGCAAAATGCATATTTTTAATATACTGCCATCTAACACCTATGCACTATTCGTTTCTGCGCACTATGGAGTCATTTTACAATGCCCATGATCACAAAAATATTTCAATTATTCATTCACATTAAATAGTGTAAATTTTCTAAATTTACCACAAAATAAAACCAACTAAAGAATTTAGAGCCTGAAAGCCCCTTGTTCAGCCGTGGACACATTTGTTTCATCCTTCATCATCATGAAGAATGAAGCACTTGCCCACTGCTGAACACAGGGCATTCAGGCTCTGAATTTAATATGTAACTGTTTCTGAGACCAGATGGGTATATATGTGAATCCCTATACATCCAAAATTGTCATAGGTTTCTCTACATATTTTCAACTTTCGAATAATTGGATCATAAGAATGAAAAGACTGACCACTTGAAAATTCAAACAGCTGTACAACATTGTCGAAAAATAACAATTTTGTACAATGATGTCTACAGGATTATGATATTAAATGAGCCAAATGACTTAATGGTGATTGTACAAAAACCTGGAGCATATGGTTAATTTTTTATTTATTTATTTCTTTTTTAATAGGTTGTAATCCAAAGCAACCAAACTGCTAAGGTCATCGGTCCGTAGTCTTACAAACTACATACTCTAAGGATGACACACACACACACATGACTGAGGGAGGATTCCAATGATGCCATAGTGCGCCAACACTAATAGTGCATTGGTAATTAGATGATGATGATCGCTACCAATGTTACGCTGCCCCAGTCATGAAATGTTACTATATACATTGTTACGGGTAAGGTTTTCAACACTGCAATGCAGCCTTCTGCTCACTAACGCTCGCTCCCCAGCAGCCATTGTACATGCCTCCTGTTGCTATCAACAGCTACCATACGAACTGTCAACTTAACGTGGATGAACAGTAGAGCATCCAGAGTAGCTGTGTCATCACCAAACAATGCAGACATTGGAAAAACAGCATATCTTAAAAGATTGTCCAATTATGGTCAAAAGCAAACAACCAGTAAATATATTGCACAAGTTTGATATTCCCTCCAAATCTGAAAATCAGATTTCTTGTGTTTGCGTTGTACTGAATTAATTCCTTCTTCATGCTTTGTAAACTTGCTTAGCAAAACGAGATAGGTTTTCAAGATAGCTTTTGCGATCAACAAAATTACACTTGAAACTTCCTGACAGATTAAAATGGGATTCAAACCTGGGACCTTGGTCTTTCATGGTCAAGCACTCTACCATCTGAGCTATCCCGGCATACTTCACAGTCTGTCCACACAACTTTACATCTGCCAATACTTCACCTCCTACTTTCCAGACTTCACAGAAGGTCTTCAGTGAATCTTTCAGGACTAGCACTCCTCATTCTGGAAACATCCCTTAGGGTGTGACTAAGCCATGTCTCCACCGCATCATTTCTTCCAGGAGTGTTAGTCGTACAAGGTTCGCAGGAGGACTACTTCGAAGTTTGGAAAGTAGAAGGCGAGGTACAGGCAGAAGAAAAGTTGTGAGGACCACTGTGAAACATGCCGGGATAGCTCGACGGTAGAGCACTTGCCTGCGAAAGGCAAAGGTCACAGGTTCAAATCCCAGTTGCAGCACACAATTTTAATCTGCATAGTAGTTACATATCAACGCACACTCCGTGGCAGAGTAAAAATTTAATTCTGAAAAATATATTTGACTGTGTTTCAAGAAGAATTTCTACTACCATGAAAATCCATTGTATCTGATGTGTGGAAAAATGCAGTTGAAATTTCTAATTTGCTCCAATAACTGGAAAATCTAAACATGTAACTTCAAATAAAACTGTTTATAATGGGTGTCATTACTGTCTCTTAGTGTCTAGGAAAAGAATCCAGAGACAAAAATCGTATACCGAAGACACCTGAATGCACGAATTTGAACGCAGCCCTTGAAATTCACAGTTTTTCACATAGTTAAATCTTTTATTGAGGTATATGTAAAACATACACAATAGCTCATTTATCTCCCAAGCAATCAGGAAACAATATACAACATTTATTTATTTTTATCATAAATTACTGAAATAAAAGAGTAATTACATGGAAACATAACACAAAAAGTTAAATTACATTATGTTAATTACAGGGATTTTGCATTTTTAAACTGCTGTCTGTAAGTAAAAGTTAATTATCCTAATGCTAATATTCTTTCTCTCCCTGAATCCACCCTTGGGTATATTTAGTGCTTTACTTTGACCATTGACGTCATAGGTAGTGAAAAGATATGCTACTCACAGCATGGCGCGGCAAAACATCAAAATATTCTTGTATTCAACAAGGAGATTAGAAAAACCTTCTAACCTCCTTGGTATTCAACGAGACTAGTGTGGTAGCCAATGAAAAGATGTGCTACACACAACATGGTATGAGATAACATCAAAATATTCATCAAATTCAGTGGAACTAGCATGGGAAAATGGGGGTTGTGGGTGGGGACATACCAAAATAAAAAAAATATTAAATGGAAAACAGTCGAACTCCATTAGAAATGCAAGAAAAATAACATAATTAAAACGAAATAGGAAATTCAAGGATGTATAAGGAAATTGGTATTGACATCTGGAATTTACCTATTTAGGTCAATTCCAGTTGACAATACCAATTTTTTAAAAATCTTTCATACCAAAGAAATATTTTAGATAGTATTGACAACTAGGATTAACCAATAATGGTTGATTCCAGTTGCTGATAACAGTTTCTGTAACTGAAATATTTAGACAGTATCGACAACTAGGATTAAACTACATAGATTAATTCCAGTTGCCAATACCACTTCCTCTCATACTGATTTATTTATTTTCCTTTTTGCATTGATAAGTGAAAATAACCTTGGGTTAATACCAGTTCATGATTCCATTTTTCACTACTTCATACAGCAATGTTTGATCATTATGAACAATTAGAATTAACCTGTATAGATCAACTCCAACTGTCAATGCAAAACCATCCTGTGGGAAGGTCAATTTTAGTTCCCACCACAACAGATGACATCGAAAGATAATTGAATCAATCACTAATATTGACTTTTACTTTTACCTCCCATACTTGAAACTGCTTGTGATAATGTTGGCAAAGGATACTCAATGCTGGCAATCACACAACATAAATTCATCAGAACTTTAAATAACTTCATAGTATTAGAACACATTTGGCAAGTACAATATTCCCTCAGTATGCCAGTATCAGTAATAACTTGATGGTGCTCATTTTACCACCAATCATATCCATCACTTTCTTTGCTTTCAATTTCTCATCACCCAACTCCAGCAAAACAAAAAAATAAATAAATGAAAATAAACATTGAATCAAAATCAACCCCTTTTGCTAACAACAACTCAGACACATGAACACTAATTAAAAACATATTCACATTACATACATGAAGAATACACTATGAATCAAACTATGGTATACAAAATCCCCAGAAATACGAAAGTTCATATTTCGTGCACATACAAATATATCTATCAACATACATACATTTCAATTACAAGTATCAAGAATACTAAATGTCCCCTAATTATTACAATTGATTAAAAACCATAATCATATTACATACAAAAATAGTCACTTCAATTCAACCTACACAAAATTACGCCGCCGTTATAATGCTATCTGCATCTTGTAATAAACAAAAACATTAGCCACTACAGATACCGTGACATAACATATGATGTCATTAGTCAAAGCCGATGGATGGTACTGAGTATCCAAATTGATCCGTTTGGGGGAGGGGGTGGGGAAGGGGGCAATGGAGACAGATAATGTCACTGTTGTGATAAATTTTAATGAAAAAATTTGACAAGAAGAATACACATTTTGGATATTCCGGAGTTACAGTCATCCTAACAGTTCCTTTATCAAATGTTATTTATAAAGAATGAGTGAAAAGTTGAGCAAGGACAGCAGGTGATGAAAAACTGAATGTCGCACTACATCTAGTGACAGTTTATGATGCGTTAAGAAGTCCATGTCTGGTATGGGCTCCAGCACCTCAGCAACTAAAAAATTCCACAGAAGTTTACACTTCAGTGTCAGGCAGAGAGTAAAGTTCACCTGCACACAGCAGCTGTGTGGCATTGACAGCGCGAAGTACAGCACTGTGAGGGCAGAGCGAGCCTGTAGCCATGAAAGGTGACAATAATGAAACATCTGCACCAGTGTCAATAAGAAAATGTAGGAAAGAAACACCATCACGAATGTACAGACAAGCACTTGATGGTGAAAAGTCACTGACAGAGTGGAACACATGTAGGTGCCCGTGATTGTTCAAGCAGGAGGCGGCGCCTAAACCATCCTGTATACTGTGTTTCGGTGGTGACATGGCGGACGACACTTGTTTGTGGCATCACCATAGTGGCTGTGGAAGTAGCAGTATGGATAATACAGTGCTTGTTCCTGTGGGAAGCAAATGAAAGGAGGTGGACCATCACTTGGTGTCGGAGGAGCTGCTATCCAGTAGTGTAGGAGGGTGTGGCCGAGACGGTGAAGCTGACACCCGGTCTGCATGTAAGCTCACATGAACATCTGGTTTCTTTACTGCTGAATGTTTGATGAGCAAGCGGAATGCTGACATGATTGCATCTTGGACAAAGCTTGCCACTCACGTGTTCTGCATACCTCGGCATCGTAGACTCTGTCGGCGATTCTTATCCGCTCGCTCGGCGACTGCAGAATGTTGTAAGTTAGGGCAGTCTGTACAGGGAGTGGTACTTTGCTTGACTACTCAGCTGGCATGTCATGTTCGTTAACCAGAAGACAAGGATGACGCCAGAGCTGTGACGGCTACTTGTCCCCCAACTGTTCCTCATGGATGATGTGGTGAATGGTATCTTCTGGTGTGTGAGTGACTCTCTCCAGGATGGTCTGTATGGCCATGGCATACTGGTCCAAAGCAGGTAGAGGTAACGAGATTACAGATGAGGTCCATGTGTTTATGCAGGTGCATGAGTAGGCACAGATAGCAAGCCGCATAATAGAGCGAGTAACCGTTGAATATTTTTTCAGCCAGCGCAAACCACATTGAGGGCATCTCAAAGGAGAAAGGTGGCAGCTTAATAAGGCGTCCAGGTGGTGGCGATAGAGGTGCCTCTGGAACATCAGCAGTGTGGGAGGCACCGACTTGCTGTTGCGGCGTGAAGGAACTCAATGTTGTTGTTGTTGTATCAGGTGAGGTCTCGAAGTTGAGCGAGCGGTTCATGGCAGGCAGAGGCGAGACGACACAGGGGGCCGACGGGGAATAGGCACCGGTGTGTGCCGTGATAATGGGTGGATGTGCGAACTGATGCGGCCCAGAATGTTCCTGTGTGTCAACAGTGTGCAATGATGGAAGTGATTGTTCTACACGCGATGTGGCAGACACATCACATGATGCGGGAAGCAAAATAGACATACTAGCACTTCGAGGATTATTAAAGTTCACAACACCATTGACAGGGCGAGACAATTTGTCCAGAGAGTCACTTATTACACTCGATGGTGTGGACTGCATAAAGTTGCCCGACATGTTGTTAACATAGTCCAAGTTGGCTGCGCGTGAAGAAATATGTGCATCCATGACACACGACAATTGTCCATAATTATTCTGGCAGTTGATGCACGTACTGTGATGAATGCAATTCAAGGCAAGTCCAAGTCCGGAAGCACTGACAAACTTATTAGCGGCAACTGCACTTTGTTGGTGGAACACGCAGTCGGTGGAAGGATACACACACATGCTCGATGGGGCAGTTGCCGGTCTAAAATTCAAATTTTTACTGGTCAAAACGTTCATGTCCAGCATTAGGTGCACACAAGAAGTGATGTGGTATCTGATTAACACTGTTCGTTGATGAAGCGGCAAAAAACACAAGTGGTAATCTAAGGCCTGGGTCTATGAAATCCCTCTTGGCACTAGAGGCACTCAGTGTACCGAACATGTCCTCCAAGAAATACAAATTCAGAGCACTCAAAGCAGGTGTGCACAGGATTTGTGGTGATGAAGTTGCTGCAGCTTGAAATGTGGGCAGAGGCAGCACAGTCATAGTCATTGTAGTCATGACTGTTGAGACAATGAACTCTATATGTGACTGTGGAAAAGTGCACAAGAAAATAAATCCTCTAGCACAACTCAAAGAAAACAGTGGTGAATGTGACTTCAGGGTCACCAGTATGGAATTGTGTAGGTTTGAGGCCCCAATAAGCACATACAGGGAAGAACTGATTAAAACATGGCAGGTGGAGCCCAGAGAGGCTGAGCTCCCAAAGATCTCAAACAAAGATATTTCACTGACCATTTTTGAGTCCAATCGATCGCTCTATTGATGTGTCGCCACAGATCCATCTTAGGGCCACTGATCTTTCTTGAGTGTATTAATGACCTCTCATCAGTTACACTGCCAGAATCAGAATTTCTTTCGTTTGCAGATGATACAAGTACTGCAGTAAATAACATGTCTAGTATAATTCTAGGAAGGTCTGCTGATGACATTTTCTTGGACATTAATAAATGGTTGAAAGCCTTGACTCATTGACATTAAACTTTGAAAAGACTCACTACATGCAGTTCAGAACATGGAAGAGGTTTCCATCGAGCATATGGATAAAATATGAAGAAGAGCAGATAGAAGGATTAAAACTTGATAATAAATTCATTTGGGAGGAGCAAACCACAGAACTGCAGAAATCACTTAACAAATCTGTGTTTGCAATTCAAGTGTTATCATACATAGGCAACATAAAAAAAGCTTGCACACTTTGCTTACTTTCATTCCATAACGTTGTATGGTATAATATTTTTATGTAACTCTTCAAGCAAACATATTCAGAGTCCAGAAGCATGTAATACATATTATTTGTATAGTAAATTCATGGGCATCCTGTAGAGTCCTCTTCAAAGAACTGTGTACACTAACTACTGCTTCTTGTTATATTTATTCCTTAATTAAATTTGTCATAAATAATATATCCTTTTATCCAACAAACAGTTCAGTTCACACATACAATGCTAATAATAAAAATGATCTACACAAAGACTTAAAAGCACTTACTTTAGTTTAAAAAAGGGGTCCAGTACCCAGGAACACATATTTTCAATAATTTATCAGCAACCATAAAAAATTAGCTACAAATGAAGATTAGTTTAAGAGGAGCCTGAAAGACTTACTACCGGCCAACACCTCCTACTCGATTGATGAATTTTTGAATAGAACCAAATTATGTATGTATTCATATTGTTATTATTATTGACTGTTTGTGCATGAGCGACAGAACAATCAGTCAGACAACAGCCAAACACTGGGCAGCTGATACCACACAAAGTTGTGCAATGTTTACCACACTTGTAACCAGAAAGCATGGTTAGCTCTCTGACCCTGTGGAACAACCTCCGAATGGACGTCTTTTCTCGCAGAGAAAAAACAAACCTGCATTAATGTCTCATTTCACAGAACGAGTTGCTTGCTAAAAGGCAAACTTGAAGTCTTCCACTGACAAGATAGTTGCACTCTTTCAGGGTCATAAGCATAGTCCAAGTATTGTTGCAATGATGACTTTTGAAAAAAAGTTTGGCTCATTTGGAGACTATTCCTCCAAAGCACAGCATACTTCCATCCGACATTGCTTTAGTTCAGTAGTCATGGTACAAATTTGTCAACCACCCTTTATATTCCCAATTTTTCTTGCACAATTAACTGCACTAAATTTCAAGTCACTCCTTATCGCTCCACACTTTCTTCAATGGTCTTTCATTGGTCTTTGTTGATAACTACACAACCTTTTACATGTATAGTTGTCTGAATGATTGTATGAATGTATATGTTTCTTTTTCTGTCGAAGGCCATGGCCGAAAATTGAAGTTGTGTGAATGTGATAATCTATTTTCGTGTCTGTCAGCAGCTCAGCGAGCCTCTTTATGGTTAGTCATTTCCTATCCTCCATTATTGATATTCCTTTTGGATTTTTCATTGTTAAAAATAAGCCAAACGGCCCTTCTTCTTTCCGAGACCCTGTGTTTATCCTTTGTTACTCCTCTAACTTTCTTTACTCACTCTTCCTTTTTCTTGTCCCCTTACTTTCCTGTTGCCTTGTATTGGTATCACAATTAACGGTCATGTCCGCTCACAACAGTGCTAAATTACTGCATGTATTGTTGATGTAGCAATTATTCTGATCCCTGTCATTCCTACATTCACTTTTCCGCTGTATTCCTTGCGTATTTTACCTCTTTTATTATTTATTTGTTTATTGAATTTCCCTTATCTCATGTATTGGTGCTACACAATCCATTACGGTTTTAATCCCTTCCATGAATCATTTTCCTATCATTTCCCTCGACTTAATATGCATTTTTATGTAGCTGTACAAGTTTGTGCATACTGTAGCATATCTTTGCTTGTCTTTAAGTGATTTTTCATGTATGGGCATGTTTGAATACATTTTCTCATATTGGTGAGCAATTTGTCACATTGTTACTCATTAATTTGTATTGGTGCATATTTTTTGCTTGTTGCTTCATCATTTTAGGAAAAAGATACCTGATTTTGACTGTTAGTTCGTATTTTTTCACACTGGTGCGTAATTTTTTGTGATAGTGCATAATTTTGCGTATTGGTGTGTGATCCTGTGAATTTTTTGCGTATTTTCACTTTCTAGCTATCCAGCACCCTTTCCTACCTTATAAAGCCTTCATCCACATAGTTATCCGTCATATCCCATTTTCCAACAACATTCCTGCTGCAATGGATCCCTGCTCCTTCTTTCTGCACCAGTTCAGAAGAGTTTCCCTGTCCTTGGCCAAACCCCAGTCCCACATTCTATTTCCTCAATCCTGCCTAAACCATGGAATCCCTCCCAATGGCCTAACTATTAAAATTCCTTTCTCTGGATCCCATCCCTGATCTTCACCTTTCAGATTCCACCAATCCTTGTCTCTCACACACCTAGTAGTCCAAAAACACATCTCCATGGCACAGGCATCAAAAACCACCTCTGCTCCCTCCAAAAGATATGCCTAATGTGCAATCCCCAGTACATAAATCCCATATTCCAAATTGAATCCGTTACACTCCAGCAGTTGGAAGAGCATTCCAGA
The DNA here is from genome assembly GCA_026315105.1 of Locusta migratoria. Classification (NCBI taxonomy): domain Eukaryota; kingdom Metazoa; phylum Arthropoda; class Insecta; order Orthoptera; family Acrididae; genus Locusta; species Locusta migratoria. The sequence goes on along the minus strand of CM048745.1, from coordinate 218,101,078 downwards.
CACCACCATTTATCCAGCCTGCTTACATCCTACTGCCACCTTGGAGCACTACTTGCCAACCTCTATGCCACCCAAAGTGTTCCTCCCTGTGAACCCCTCAAAGCACTTGCACCATGTTTCACATAACTTTTCCACTTGCCACATCCCCCAAAACTCCCCACCAACAATCCATAATTCCCAAAGCCTAAACAATCACAGAATACTGTTGTTAACCTTTTCAACCCCACGAAAGTTTCTGTCCCACCCAAAGGTCTCACCTTCAGCCCTACACCCAAATTCAACCATGTTCGACTTGTCAAAGACCACCTCTCCTTCTGCCAATCCCTACGTGGAAGAACTACTTTGCCACCAATCCTTCAAATCAAAGCCAATCTAATTTCAACATTGAACCCTGCCTCTCCCAGTTCATTCCACCATCCAACCATGACCCTCCATCACTCCCCTAATCACCCTCTGGTCACATTCCAGGAATTCCTCACATCCAACTTGGCATCCTTCCCCAAGTCCCTTCCTAAGAACACCAATCTTTAGGCAGAAGAAAGGACAGCCTTACACAACCTCAAAACATATCCCAACCTAATCATCCTCCCTGCAGACAAAGGTTCCACCACTGACATAATGAATCATAGTGATTACGTGACAGAAGGGCCACATCACTTGTCTGAGTCCTCCACCTACAAGTTGTGCCAGGACAACCCCATCCCAAAATTCCAAAATGACCTACAATCCCTGCTAAAATCTTATGGCTCTTCCCAGAATCTCTGCCCTCAATCCATCTCCCTCCTCACCCTGAAAGCACCCCACACACCTACATTTTACTTGCTCCCAAAAATCCATAAACCTAACAATCACGGCTTACTAATCATAAGCATTTATCATGTCCCAGAATATTGGGCTACCAGTGCATTTCTAGAGAAATTTGAAACTTTACTAAGTAGGTTACAGGTAGGGAAACCATATAAAAAGATTGCAATTTGCTCTGATTTTAATATAGATATAAGGGATGATAACAGATTTGTCACTTCACTAAAGGATTTGTTGGCTACAAATGGCTTAATACTAAATTTTAATGAGTACACGAGGGTAACAGCTACTTCTGCAACAAGCATTGATAATATAGAGAGCAGCAAAACTTATGGTGACACAGAAAAACTTGTGTTAGATTTAGGAATATCTGATCATTCAGCACTGTTTATCTCATTGCTACACTTAGACAAACCATATAGGTCTACAGTAAAACGGGTCAGAAATTTCAGCCAGCCAAATGTAAACACTTTTGTCTCGAAATTAAATGAAACTCACTGGACCTTCAACAGTCAGAGTTCAGTAAACAGTAACTACAACACATTCATATCTGACATCAAAAACATTTTCAATGAATGCTTTCCCCATGTAACAACACGTGACAAATACAATAACAGAAACACATGGATTACGGAAGGTATCCGGATCTCTAGTATTAGAAAGAGGGAATTACATAAGGAAGCTAAAACCAATCATGATGCTGAATTTATCAGCTATAAAAACAAACATAAAAAAAAATATTTGATCAGGTAGTGAAACAGGCAAAATAAATGGCAAACAGTAAATATATCGCTTATGCCTCAAATAAATCAAAAGCAGTATGGCAGGTTGTTAAGAAGGAAACTGGTACAGAAGAAAGAAAAAACTTTAAATACAAACTAGAAATCGACGGGAAAATTGTTACTGATACTAGACACATCTGTGAAGAATTTAATAAGTACTTCATAACTGCGAACGAAATGAATAACTTAGCCCCACCACAAACAAGGCCTAATGTGGTACTGCAAGAACAAATAGGGTTTAAATTAAGTCAAGTATCATGCTAAGAAGTAGCCAATACCATAAAATCTCTAAAAAATCTTAATTCTGTGGGCTGGGATGAAATTCCAACAAGAATCATAAAGGCAGGATGTGACAGCATTGCACCTCAACTCTGTAGAATAATAAACCAATCCTTTGATGAGGGCTGCTTTCCGGACAGACTAAAATATGCAGAAGTTCGTCCAATTTACAAAAAGGGGAAACAAGATGAAATAGGTAACTTTTGCCCAGTGTCTATACTGCCAGTTTTTTCCAAAATAGTTGAACAAATAGTATGTAATCAATTAGAAAAGTATATTAAAGAAGGTAATATTATTCTTAATAACCAATATGGGTTTAGGAAGGGACGAAACACATTACAAGCGGTTAATGACCTAATCTCTAAAATAACTAAATGTATTGACACCAAACAATGTGTATCGGGTATTTTTTGTGACCTGACAAAGGCGTTCAATTACAGTAGACCATAAGCTACTGCTCCAAAAATTGGGTACGTATGGCTTCCATGAAAACTCTATAAGATGGTTTTTTTCTTACCTCAAAAACAGACAACAAAGGGTGGTGATAAATCAAATGGGTGAGAAAACTTGGTCTAGCTGGAAAGAAAAACAAGCAGGCGTACCCCAAGGCTCGATACTAGGACCACTCCTGTTCTTATATTACATAAATGACATGCCTTGCAAGGTAAATACAAACACAATACTTTATGCAGATGACTCAACAGCAGTGGTCTGCTGCAAAAGCATTGAAGAATTAGTATTGACCACGAAACAAACTCTACAAGAACTTGAAGAATGGATAAAAAACAATGCCATGAAATTAAATCTGGAAAAAACCCAAATCATAAACTTCAGGACCAAACAAGCTTCTGAATGTGTATCACATATAGAGTACTCAGGTAAAGAACTGACCACAGTTGAGTCTGTAAAATTCCTTGAGATAATTTTAAATAAAAACTTATCGTGGACTGATCATGTAGACAGTTTACTGAAGAGACTAAATAGCGTAGTTTATGCAATGAGGGTACTACACAAAATTACGGACTTAAAGGTGAAGAAAGTTGTTTATCATGCTTATTTCGTAACTGTTATAAAATATGGAATAATGTTCTGGGGTGTTGAAAAGACAAACCTGCTTAGAGTTTTCAAACTACAAAAGAAAATAATCAGAGCAATGACAGGAACAAATAGTAGGCAATCATGCAAACCATTATTTGAAAGCCTGGACTTAATGACAGTGCCTTCAATCTTTATATACGAAGTACTCCTCTTTGAACAGAAAAACTCACATCTGTTCAAAGATAATGCATTCATACATGACTATAACACAAGACATAAATCACAATACATGTTACCATATTACCATAGGCTCAAATTATTTGAAAATACTCCATATTACATGGCTCTGAAGATAAAAAATAAAATGAGGAAAAAATTTGGGGAATCAACACTGGGGACCATTGCTAAATACCTTAAAAGCAGGTGTTACTACAGTCTAGAAGAATTTTTAACTGATTAAAATCAAATGATGATATAGTCTAGAAAAAATGTATATTCATGTTTATATATACCGGTAGCCCTAAACTTACTGCCAAAATGGCATATGTATATCTGTGCTCCATATGGGTGAATGAAGTTTTATTGTTAAATTTTGATGATGTGAAACATTTATAATGAAATTTGGTATGCTTCCTATAATTCTTAATGTATATACTATATATTTACTATAATCTATAAATCAATGTAACATTGTAGGTTAAAGACATGACGAGTCACCAATGTTCTCAATCAAACAATTGTATAAAAACATGTAATGTGACAATAAAGTTATCTTAATCCTAGACGCCCAATTGTGGCTGGTGAATGAGCTCCCACAGAGAGAATTTCAGCCCTTGTTGACCAGCACCTCCAACCAATTGTTTGAAACCTAGCCTCCCACATCCAAGATACCAACCACTTCCTTCACGGGCTCTCCACCATCCCTATTCCTTTACCTCCTGGATCCTTACTTGTCATTGTTGATGCCACTTCGCTGTACATAAATATCCCACATGCCCATGGTCTTGCTGTTCTTGAGCACTACCTTTCTCAATGTCCTTCAGACTCAAAGCCCAATACCTCATTCCTTATAATCCTTACCAATTACATGCTAACAAACAATTACTTTTCCTTTGAAGGAAAAGTATACAATCAAATCTGCGGCACAGCCATGGGCACCCGTATTTCACCTTCCTATGCAAACCTATTTATTTGCCATCTAGAAGAAACATTCCTAGCTTCCCAAAACCCCAAACCCCTGGTCTGGTTCAGGATCATTGATGATATTTTCATGATTTGGACTCAGGGCCAGGACACCATATCCTCATTCCTTCATGACCACAATTCCTTTTCCCCCATCAATTTCACTTGGTCCTTCTCAACCCAGCAAGTCACCTTCCGGGATGTTAACCTCCACCCCAATGACTGCTTCATCCACACCTCTGTCCACATTAAACCTACTAATTACCAACACTACCTGCACTTTGATAGCTGCCATCCATTCCACATCAAAAAATCCTTTCCATACAGCCTTACCCATTATGCTGAAGGCCTCACAAGGGCCTTCACAGACAGACATAACCTTCTGACCTAGCCCGCAAACAGATTTCCTTTGCCATATCCCCCACACACCACCAATCCTCCCCCCAACTCCAGTAACCAATCAAAATGGAGTGCTCTCCTTGTCACCCAATACCACCACGGACAGGAACAACTTAATCACATCCTTCATTAGGGCTTTGACTATCTGTCATCATGTCCTGAAATGGGAGATATCCTACACATGATCCTTCCGATCCCTCCTAAAATGGTGTTCCGTCACTCACCCAACCTCCAGAACAGCTTAGTCTGACCCTATGCCACTCCCAACCCCAACCACTTACCACAGGAATCATATCCCTGTGGAAGACCACAATGTAAAACCTGCCCAATCCACCCACCCAGTACTTCCTATTCCAGTCCAGTCACAGACTTATCCTACCCCATCAGTGGTCTGGTCACCTGTGAAAGCAGCCATTTGATATACCAACTCTGCTGCAATCATTGCACAGTGTTTTATATCGGTATGACTACAAACCAGCTGTCCATCAGAATGAATGGCCACTGTCAAACTGTGGCAAAAACAAGTTAGATCACCCTGTGGCACAGCATGCGACTGAACACAGCGCTCTGGATTTCAATAGCTGCTTCAGTACCTGAGCCATCTGGATCCTCCCCTCCATCACCAGCTCTTCTGAACTGTGCAGATGGGAGTTGTCCGTTCAACACATTCTACAGTCCCAAAACCATCCTGGTCTCAACCCAAGATAACAAGATAACTTCCCATCCCTGCACCCTATGCCTAACATCTCCCCCCCCCCTTCCTTCCTTCCCCACCCATTATCCTGTATCCATGTCTTCCTTACAACTGTGTATCACCACTTACAATATCCACTTAATTTATTAATTTTATTTTTACTTATTTGTTATTTTTTCCTATTATTCCAAACTTATTTTTTTTTTCTTTTTTGCTAACTTTATTCTTTCCTTTTTTCCCAAACTTTATTTTTCCCTTTTTCCTATTTTTATTTTTCCTTATTATTCTTATCTTTCATATCCCCCTATCCCCCTACTCCTTCCCCACACTCCTCTACACCTCCCTTTTATCCTTTACTGCCCCTTCCCTTCACTGTATTCATTGCCGCAATTCAAATCCTCGCCTATCAGAGCCTTTAAATTCCATCATGCAATGCGGAACTTTCTATTTGCACCTTTTCCCAGCATCCTTCCCTCTCCACTCCCCACCTCACTCATAGTCTAGCTTGTGTCGCTAGAGTAGCCGTACATGATAGTTGTGTGTGTATAGTTGTCTGAGTGATTGTGTGAATGTACGTTTCTTTTTCTGACAAAGGCCATGGCCGAAAATGGCATAACTGTAGACTGGGAGACTGGGATACCACCCGTCTGCTTTGACCCATAATGTGATAAAGATGTCGGAAAACCAGTATATGGGATATCTTAATACTTCTGTTTTATAGACACAAATAATCTGTAGTTATTATAGATAACAGAATGTACCATCGATCACAGGTTTTAGCCCAAAAATTTGTGCCTGTGGCACTCACATGTGGAAAGAAAGAAAGGAAAAAAAAAAAAAAAAAAATCACTTGGTTAACATACACCAGATAGAAACTACAGATCACTTTTTAAACACAAAATATTGATCTGTTCTGTTTGTAAACAAACTACTGTCTTTAACTCAACCACCACATAATCACTCACGCCTTCTACAAACATGCATGCACCTCAAAACTACCGCGCTGCGATGACTTCACAGGTCAAAGCTGATGGGCGGAAACCCCATCTACAGGTGAGCCCCGATAATTTAAGTTGTGTGAATGGGATTATCTATGTGTGTCTGTCAGCAGCTCAGAGAGCCTCTTTATGTTGAGTTGTTACCTATCCTCCATTATTGATAATGAAATAATTGAGTTTCCTGCTTCATTTGAAATAATGAAACCTCTCTTATCTATTACATATGAAGACTACACGGAAAGAAGGGGTTAAGTCCATTTTACAGACTTTTCAGGAGAGTAATTTCAAAGTTTAAAATGCTACAGTTTCATTGGTTATTGACATACACTTCTGTAATTTATACAGTTCATTCTACGACCTTTCTTTAGTATTCCCTGAAAGTATAAAACAATATTTAAAAAAAACTGGACCATTTATGTCTTTTCATCTGTAAATCTATTTTTTAATTTCTTAGTGTAACAAATAAGATTGTCAAAGTCAGATTGTTATGTGATATTGGGATGATATTTCACTATATACTTCCCTGCAATTCCCCTGACAAAATTCTATTTATATTTGAGTGTGGTCATTATCGTACAGGGTGTTTATGACTAATTATGTTTTAGTGACAACACGTTTTGTCAATATCCTGTTTTTATTTTGTCTCAACTATTGTATCTTCTCTGTATCAGTTAGCAAATCAATACAACGCTCCCCTATTTCATGTGATATTGCTCTTAGCTTTTTAGATACTTCAGACTGTCTACCAAAGCTCTGTCTTTTTCTAGACTTACCACTGCAGCTTGAATCTGGATCTTCCATTGCCAGTTGAAACACTGTCCTCAGTTGGATATCACACGAAATTCAATCTACTACACCACAAAGAATTCAAGTGAATGTCAAGGCTACTCTGTGTTAGCACAAATCACAACACAATATTTGGTTCTGCCACAGCATAAAGCAAAGAAGCTAATGTGAAATCTGCTCCGTGTTTGCTTCAACAATACACATGAAAATCAACAATGACATTGCATTTAATGATGTCAACAATGGTCCTTCCGTAACAGCAGGGGGGAAAAAAAAATTACAGCTGACTGCTTAGAAATCGACACCGGCTGGACTTCACCCTTTCTTTCCGTGTTTTGGATGGACTTGACCCGTTTTCTCAGTGTATACCATATTTTGATCTCGCTGTAACTCAGTGACTAAACCTGTTACATTCATTTAAGTTCACCCAACTGAAAGTACATCTGATGAACTTCATAAGGATACCAGTAACTCATTTTCGTGAAATTTGGTCTTAAGCCCTTCCTTCCGTGTAGTCTTCACACATTAGCAGAAACACAATTTTTTAGTAAATCATGTTTTGATGCAAAAAGAAAGAAAAAAATTGAACATACAATTGTTACATATAGTGTGCCCAAGAGTGTTATGTTTTGAAACACTCTGGCATACAGTGGGCTACATCAAAATTTGGGTACACCATCAGGAAATTTCTTTTTGGTACTTTTGTTCCTTCTGGCTCTTATTGAGTTCAGAACACAATTTGCAGATACATGGGACTTTTCTCAATCTCTCTCTCCCTCTCCTTATTTATTTATTTTTTAGCTAAATGTTGGACAATCAGTCACTTGGACCAAGAACTGGTGGAGAAGGATTAATATCTTTACATACATTAACTTATGCTGCAAAATAATTCCCTAACAGTAGTACAATGAATTGGGTTAGGGCAAACTTCATTTCTTTCACCACATTCCTTGGTTCCTTGTACAGTATGAATGCTCATTATAAACTAATGTAAGAACAATTTCTTCCATCACTTGAAATGCTTTCTCTGACAAGGATAATATGCAGTCATTTGGTCTGACTTATTCACTCCCACATTGTGCTTATTACACTCCAGAACTACATCTTGTTTTGTTTTAGTCACTGGTCCACCGTATGACTGCACTGATAATTCTGTTGTTGAATCAGAGTGCCATGTTCACAACCTCTAAACATGTCTCATGTCATTCCATTTTAGGCAGAGCAGATGCTCCCTTCTTGCAAAAATAATCTGTCCTTTTTCTTATTCTTGCACATGTGCATTGAGGAAGCTCTTTCCTGTTCGGCATTAAAGTGCCTACTGTCTTTGTCTCACACTCCCATAAATAATCGAATACAGCCAATGATGTATAATAGTGATCCATGTACTGTATAATTATAGCCTACATCTAGATAGTTTTCTAGAAATCTAAACAAAAGTGTGTCAACACTGGGTTCTTGTTCCCCTTTCCCAGAGTACACCTCTGCCCTAAGGACATATTCAGTTGCAGCACCACAAACAACAAATAGCTTTTTGTCTTATTTTGTGGTTTGTTTTTCATGCAAACATGGAAATGTATTTATCCTGTAAAACCACATTTCTTCGCAATCATCAAATTCGCACAGGGGACAAACAAAAAAGCAGAAATTCGTCATGTCGAGAATACCCAGAGTGCAAGCACTCGGTACACAACACAGATAGCAGAGGAAAGTGGTGTTGGACTCAACTGAAAGCTGTAAATACCAAGTCATTTTGCTGCATACAAATAGGCAACAACATTCCAGAGAACCTTAATTAGGACAGATTGTGCTATGGCAACTATGAATTTTTCAGACTCGAGCACCATCCGCCTGGCTAACTATTACTGAACAATTCTGGCTCAGGAACTATCCACAATGTATTAAAGTCATTAACTGTATTTTGACTCTCATTAGTTCTTCACCTAAATGAAGTAAAAGAAATACAATACTCACAAATTTGGACTGCATTCTACATTGAGATCATAGAAATGAAGTAAAATAAATTTTGCAGTACTCAGAAAATACAGTTACGAGGTGTGTACAAATAACATCCATATTTTAGAGTAATTCACATTTGCACTATACACATTACTAAGGGGCACTGTTGAGAGAAATGTTGAGATCAGGTGCTTGTTTTACATTAACTCCTCACATGTTAACACTAGAACTGCCATATAATGATACAACATATATTTTGAAGAATTGTTGCATGTAATAAATCAGTAACATGGAATGTTTTAAATTCAAATTACTCTGAACCCATCTAATAATTTGTAACATATAATGCTGGAAGAGATAATACGAAGTATTAATTCAATTATTACATTATTTTTCCCTACTGCTATCATTTACTATGTTCCTTCAGTGTTTTAAATTAATTGTTTCAGAAAATTATTTTCTGACTTGAGACACTTGCCACAGCAAACGGGCTACCTTTATTCTGTTCCAGTACTCCATTAAATGTTGCATCAGTTTGCTGACAACACTGTGAAACACAGCCATACTTTTATGGAAAGGAGTTGCCAGAGTTGATAACTAAAAATGGAATTCCCAGGTACAGCTGCATGGCTCATTTTTTGTATAATAGTAATGACCGTGCACAATACAACAGTCTTACATTACGCTGAAAATGTTGCTACAGTGAACAATATTGATCCATAAAAAAGGTGGGTAATGTGGGTCAAAAAAGAAAGAGAGAGAGAGAGAGAGAGAGAGAGAGAGAGAGAGAGGAGAGAGAGAGAGAGAGAGAAATAAGTCTGCACTTATCCCAAGTCACAGATTCCACTGTTCCAATAAAAGGGAGAGTCATCTCCAGACTGCCATGCTACATATTATAATTTATCTCTATATTTATTAATAATTAATTCTCAAACTTTGTGCAGGGTTTTATTTTTAAGAGCTTTATTTTTTCTAACATAATGTAAATTCAGACAGGAGAGTTTTATTTTGGTAACTAAATTATATGCCCTTGCTTTGCAAAGGTTGTTAAAGAGATATCTGTGTATATCATGACTTTTTAAGGTTCCGGACCTAGGTCATCAAAAACAGAATCCTTGTTGGATCAATCTGTCAATAAACTCAGTCCTCCTAGCCAAGATGTCAAATTTAAGTAGAAATCATTGTCGAAAATGATGAATGTTCTTAATGTTTTTCATACAAAAAGTGAAATTAAGTCCATACCCCAGAACAATGTAAATTCATTGTTAGTTTGTGTTCATAAAGTAGAGACTGAGGTGTGTAATTGTCTGTCTGGCATGAACTTCTGAAACACTTCTATCATTGAGATGAGAAATAGTAATAATAATAACATGTATTGGTTCTAAGGTGTAGTAATAAACTGTTTATCTCTCACAGTAAGTGTATGCTGAGTATTAGAATGTTGCAGTGTTGCACTGGGGACAATGTAGTTATTCTGTTTGCAGTGCTCCATATTATCGAAAAGTCGACGAATACTGAAAGTCTGATAATTCAATCAACAGAGCAGTTCATGTCTGTTTAACTAAGACGTCCTGGTGGTATCAATGTGCGATAAAGTAAGTCTGGGTAATCGTTGAAAGAATGGCGTCAGCTGATAGTCTGTATAGAACTTTCCATTAAATATAGTAGTATTTCCAGTGAATTGTCTTGACTGAGTTAGCAGCATCAGCCACGCTTTCAGCTAATACATGTCCTCACATCCTGCAGTGATTACTTCATAAAGCACGAAGTTGATATTGATCTTGTGTAATAGAACTATATATTCAGAAGTTGGATTATAACTCTAGGTACAATTGTCTCTACCTGGACTAAACTGTACTTGCAGTGGCAGCGGTTTAGTTTGCTATCTTTGGCAACAAACTATTCACTTTAGGAGGATGATTAATTTCCTGGCCAGAACAGCATAAATTATTTATTTCATCGTGAACATAAAAAATTATTCCCCTTACTCTACGTGATAGTTTTGAAAAGGCATTCAACGGCCGTTGCCTACATCAGCACACAATGCCACAGTCGTAAGTAAAATTGTACCCCTTACACCATAGTTATGAGAATGGAAAAAACGGAGTAACACCATAATTAGTTATTTGCTGTACTATGTAACTAACGTTGCCTCACTTTGTTCTTTCCTGTACTATGGCATTTTCTAGGAATTCCTAAACAGAACACACTCAAAATGTGATGAGGCTACACCAAAATCAGAAAGGGAATTACATTCCATTTTCCTTGCAAAGAATTCTTATGTACATTAGAGTATCAATAGACGCGTAGGAATGTCGTTATGTTTTAAAATAAAATGATACCTGTGGATAGGAGGACTTTTTTTATCTTTCCATGGCATTGCAAGGCATGCGGAATATAGTAAAAAAATTATATTTTTGTGCCATACCTGGGTTAAATTTTACTTGCAGAGTCAGCGGTTTAGTATGTTAACGTTGGCAACAAAATATTCGCTTTAGGGGGATCATTAATTTACTGAGCGGAATAACATTAATTACTTATTTCCTTACCAACAATAAAAATTATTCCCCTCATTGTATGTGACTAATTTTTCAAAAAGGATTCAACGGCCGTTACCAACATCAATACACTACACTGCTACCTTAAGTTAAATCATAGAACTTGTTTCAGTGTATTAGACTTTAGTTATGAGAATAAACAACGCGGCATCACCATCTATTAGTTATTTGGTATACTATGTCAGTAACAGCACCTCTATCCGTTCTTTGCTAAACTACGCTGCAATTCAAGCATAGCATACACCACAAACTACAAATTACGTTATCTTTTCTTCCTCTGATCCGATTTTGATGAAACTAAGCCTATGTTACCTCCAAACTACACTCAATTTACCTGTGAAAACCCATGAAAGTTCGTGTAGTACTTTTGGAGATTACCCTCAACAAATAGACATACACAATAGCTTTTAAGCAGATGATTAAATTATGATATCTTTATTTTCTGTGATCCAATTTTAATTATTGAAGCCTTTATGTAACTGCACAATGTTCTAAAGTAACATGTGAAAACCCCATGAAAATTTGTCAAGTAATTTTGGAGATACACGTGTTCAAAGAGATAGACAGACATAAAGGTTGTAGTAAAAAAAAATGGAAATTATGGTATTCTTTTTTTCCGGGATCCGAATTTTATGAAACGAAGTCTATATATTGTCCAGTTATACTCAAGTTACCTGTGAAAATCCCATGCAATCTCTTGAAGTAGTTTTGGAGATAAGAGGTTTTTAATTGTTGAAAAAAACAGAGACAACCGTTACTGAAAACACTTAAAATTACAATATCTTTTTGTTTCGTAATCCGATTCTGATAAAATTGTGCCTATATGTTGACCCAAACTTTTCTCATGTTTCCTGTGAAAACCACATGAAGATTTGTCCAGTAGTTTTGAAGACTGAAGGGAACAGTGACAGGCCTACATTTACAGATTTATTATTAGTATAGATAGATATAGATTTGTTTATTTAAACAATTACTTCAGCTAGTCATCTACAGAGAAACTAGCTGTATAGAGATAGATAAGGATTACTATTATTGTGTGCAGATTCAGAGGAAATAAGCCACCATCTGTAAACGGCTGGAAGCTCTGTTGGCAACAGTTGACAGGATTCAGGCTGCTGTCTTTGGCTGCAGAGACAATAGGGCATCTCAGGTGAATGCTTTGATATCTGTGGAGCTTACAGTGTCGCCTGGAATCTCTGACACTGCCAGTTGAGAGCTTCCTGATGGTGATGGTGAATTGTGGCTGGACTGCAAATCTCTGGGTGGAAGAAAAAACCTTCTTTCGTGATTTTTAAACAAAGTGTTCTTATGATTAAATTATGCTCTTTGCAAAATTCTACCTGCCACCTCCTCCTTTCATTTTTCTTTTCTCCAGTCTATATTCACCTACTATTTTTTGCAGTATTGAATTCCAGTGCTACATCACAATTATGTTTTCCTCTATTAGCTATATGAATAACTACTTCTGTCTCATCACACTTTTTTTCCAATATCATCATCATCTGCACAGCTAGTTGACATATTAACTTATCCCATGGTAGCAAGTGTTGACTTTGTGTCTACCTTAGCTGTTGTGATGCATTCACTATAATGTTCACGGTAACCTACCTGCATTTCTATTTTCTTATTCATAATTAGGCCTACTCCTCCATTATCCATGTCTGATTTTGTATTTATAACCTTGTACTGACCTGCCCAATAGTCCTATTCATCCTACCACCAAACTTCACTTTTCATATCCCTTTTAAAATTTTTTAACCTTTTTATGGATAGGATATTGTCTGCCAGTAAAGCCTCTAGTAAGGTTATGCTTTACACTGCTGAAAGTATTATGAAGATAACATGAAGGCGTAAGGAACAGGTGACAGCTATCAAAATGGAGGTAGTGTTTGTGGTTGATGCCCTTGAGTGGAAACACCCATTTATGGACCCTTTTCAGAGGTGGAGCTTCTATGAAGGTTGAGAAGGATCAGATGAATGAGATTTGAAGTAGGCATTGAGGAAAGAGCAAAGTTGGACACTGCTACGTGTAGATTATAAAAACATCACCAATACACATGAAGCACACAAGACATTTTAGGTGTTGACTGGATAGGATAGGCCATGGGAGTATCCATAGCAATACCAAAGATTGTTTTATAGAGCTGGGCTTCAAAAGTAAAATAATTGAGAGACACAATGTGTCTGGCAAGAGGGATTAAGGTGGTCATGGGCTTGGTAGTAGGAGAGCATTTACAGGACATGGGGCACAGAGCACGTTAGCATACAAAGACCCCAAATCCAACAATGTCGGGTGGTATTGGAAGAGGAACTGAGAAAAGGAAGAAAGGATCTAAGTAGTGTCTAGAATATAATATGGGAGTTTAGAGACAATGTCTTGCAGGTGATGGTCAACGAAGGATACATTCATTTTGTGTGAATACGAAACATATTGAGATAACCAGGTAGGGACACTAGTGGAGTGGATTTTGTGATGTTTTAGGAGCAGGTATGTGGGGGGCCAGAGGTGTTGCTGGTGTGAGGAAAGACATATATTTTGATGCCAGATTCTTAAACAGAGGTATAGGAAAGTTGTCAGAGACCCTCACCCCTTATGGTCACTATAATTCATTGCCTACTGTGATGGATAGTTTGTCAGTGGGAATGATGATAAGGCCTGGATTGGTCATCAGGTTGCAAATAGCAGTGTCTTCCATGTGATTAATGTAGGACACTTTATCTTAATATTTTAAGTGAAATTTCCTAAACAGGAGACTCATTGTGGACAGTTTAATGTTAATTTTCATTCTCTTAGAAATGATTGGAGATGCTTAAGAGTTGAAATTTCCTTATCGATAAGAACTGTATGCCACACAAGGACTCCAACACATATCCTTGCTTTTTGAAGGTATTTTCTTACTGACTAAGCTCTCAAGGTACAACTTACAATCTGCCTTCACAGTTAAGATTTTGCTGTACCTTTATCCCATTAATGGTGAAACATGAAATATAACGGGGTGTAGATACCTAAATGTTTCTGCTATTATGTTAAATCAATAATGAAGAGTAAGTTGTGTGTGACCTATTTGTTATTACAACGAGCTTTAATCACTCAATATGTTTGCTTCGAACATAAAAAATAAATTGAAGTCAAGAGATTTATACAATATAATTTATTACACACTTTGAAAAACACAGTATCAAATACATCTGATGCAGATCTCATGGATGTTCCAAAACTAGTTCCAAAACACACTGGGAAAGGATGTTTCAAGGTACGCACTTCTTTCAGTAACATTTCTGTCCAAATGGCAATTCACTAATGCAACTACAGTTCAGAATTAATTTATTAGGTGAGAAAGTGACTCTCAGATTTCTTGTGATAGTCCTCCTCACTCCTCCAACCCCAGCCAGTACTCAACTGCTTCCCACAGCAACAACCATGGTGCTACAATAAGACCATCTGCAATATCCTCAAGAACTGAAACAAAAATTATGTAATTTTAACAGAGAATTTCCTTTAAAATAAAAATATTAGTAATTTAATACTACATGAGTTTCTTTAATAACATACCAATGGAGATGCTTAACAGGAAGATACTAACATTTTTTCAACAACTTACCCCATTAATTCACAATGCCATTTGCCAAGCAATTTAAAATTTAATGTTGCAGCAATGGTAATATTGGAAGCTTCTATAGATATTTTATCCTGTGTTTAAATTTTGAAGCATTATTTTTCAGTTCATTGTTGTTAAATATGAATGTTAAATCAATTTGTGTATATGACTGTTAAGAACAGCTTCCTGGGTATATGTAACTATAGGATAATAGTAGAGTGTTGAAAGTAACTTTTCTTTGCTATATTGTAATAAACAGTCCAAATTATAAGTAGGATTTCTATTATAATTATAAATTTATTTTTGGTATGATTAATGTTGGAGAAAAATGTCTGGCATCTTTAGTTGTCTTTCAGGTCTGATGATAATTTATGGACTGTAGATGACATAATATTTTTCAAGGTGCAAACAGAATAATACAATCAGTCCCTATCATTCCACCTAGTGGAGATACTGATAAGGGTCCAATTTATCAAATTATGATGTTAAAGGAAATCGTGTCATCTCACTTCAGATATACCTAAAGGGCAGGCACAAGTTCGGTTCGAGGAAAAAGATGATGTAAATAAAAAGGGCAAGAAGAAATGCATGTCAAGTCAGAATTTTGTAGAGAATAAGTAAAGGGTAAGATGAAGTAGAATTTGACAACTTTGCAGAAACCCAACCACAGTAACTCATGTTAATACAAGAGAAAACAAAGGAGGACAGAGTAAGTTACAATTTTGTACCAATGGGAATAACTCAAGGACATCAAACACGACTCTGCAGAGACTGCAACCAAATCATAACAGTTGAGAGCCACATCAAGTATAAAATGCACTACCTCACCTTGGTACCATATGGAAAAGTTAAGCTGAAAACTAAACAAGGAGAAATGAGTCTAATGGTTCATTAGATTTTCTCTCAAATACGATACCCTCATATAAAGGATAGAAAGGAAGATTGTGTAACAGCAAAGAGCATTCGAAAATAATTATTTGGAATAAATCTGGAAATAAGTTTCAAAAGTCCTTTTTTTCAGGACTGCAAAAAAGGAAGAAAATACACTTCACATATTTGTTATAAAACAATTAACTATAAATCCAAACTAAATAATTCTGGTCACTAAGGAATTAATTTTGGAGATTATGTTTGGTCACCAGAACTAAAAACTAATTACAGTTATGTACAATGAATAATGAGAAAACAGAATAAGGAAGACCTGCAACAATTCTTGAATTCTCATAAGACTGAAATTCACTACCATACCTACCAGTTACACAAGAGGACCATCCAAAAAGTAATCTCCATTTTTTAAATAACTAATAAACCAGCTTTAATACAAAAGTTTTATTATGTGTGTCTAAAAACCAGCTTTAATACAAAAGTTTTATTATGTGTGTCTAAAAACTACAGCTTTCCTTTATTTTTTCTACAGTGTCTCCAAGTATATTCAAGCACTTATCATACATTTTCAAAGTCCTTTTAATACTCTCTGCATAAAACCTTGCCAACCATGAATGAAGCCAACCTGTCATGATCTCATGTAACAGACACTGAGGATTTTCAGGAAAATCAGCAGAATGTTCCAAAACTGAATGTATCTTTCTCTTACTTTAGTGGTGGCGCTAGCCACCAATTCGAGAGTGTGTGTATCGACCATGGTAGATCTTCATGACAATCTTCGATGTGCTGCTTTTGTATGATCCGCCATGTTTGAATCATTTGGTGTTTGTATTCTGTGTTGACAACATCAATAAAGCTGTTGTTCTGTAAAGTGTGTGGTCATTGTGCTCCACCACCCTTAAAACGGTTTTATGCTTTCAGTACAGTGTTGTCCCACGGTTTTCAGCGTATCCCTTTGACCGTAATTTGCTTGCGCTCGGTACTCCAACAATCCCGCACCCAAGTGCAACACGTTGACGCCCATGCACCTGCTGCCCAGACTCCCACTTCCTCAGCAACCTGTGGTTTCTAGCATTCTAACGAGTGTTAACAGTTTGCATAATGCCAGACTGCCGCACTTGTCCAGACATTTGCCACAGGACATCTTCACATTGCCGCAAATCAACAATGCTGTACCTCAGCGATGTGATTCTGGCTTTGTCACTCCACAAATGCTTTCTAGCATTCCTTTTTATGCCATTCCACTGTTCGAGCACTCTCAGCTCTTTCGTACTTTGGACAATGCCAGCTACAACATAGACTTTGTGCAAAATGCAAACATGCAACTGCTTCCCGCCACACTGGATACGCCAACGTATTATTCCGCCAGTCATGCACCCAGCCTACAATGGCCAGATGGGCTACAAACTTTTGCCTCCTCGAGTTCTGTGCATCAAAGTGTACCTTTTGAACTTTGTGAGCCTAGTTACAGTTACCCATGTTTGTGCAGAACAATGTGCTAACTTTGCGAGTGCACCTCCTCGTGCAAGTTCGTCTCCGGCAGCTCGCGCCCCTCCACGTCTGTACCAGTTCAGCTGCCTCACTCAGTGCATCATGTGAACATTTTGTGCCACGATCCTTCCTACAATTTCCACAGTGCCAATTCTGCAAACGCGTGTGCTACACAGCATGTGCTACCGTGCGCCGTGCCTCTGGGTGTGCCTTCCACGACACAAAGTGGTCCCCTTCCACACCTGAAATTTTCCGGACTTTCAACCGTTGCTCTGGCGCCGCCTGGCACCTCTGCCATGCCATGCGACAGTTCTGCACCTTCGCCAATCACCGACACTGCAGTACCTGCGCCACTTCCTGGCTTGCCTCCTCCTCCGCCGCCAGGCCGCCTGCCAGAACTGCCTCAATTTTCATTTGACTCTCCGACCACCTGGTTTGCTCTTATCGAGCGTATATTTGAGCATTGTAATTTGGACGACTCCGCTTGCTACCTCTGTTTAATAACTTCGCTGCACGACCATGTGGATCTGATTTGTGACCTGGTTACATCCCCCCCCCCCCCCAGTTAGGACCGCTATGACAGTAATAAAACGATGATTCTGGAGCGTGTCACCTTGTCTGTGGAGGAGACTGTTTAACACATAGCTGAAGAAGAGAACCTTGGAGACAAATGTCCATCTGAACTATGGCGACGTCTTTGGCTCTTGGTTAGCGAGCAGGTCATGCCTGACTACTGACTCATGGCAATCTGGACAAGTAAATTCCGTTTGGCTGTGCAAACAGCATTAGTGTACAGCATGCTTAAGTACCCCCCCCCCCCAAGCGTATTCGCATTATGGACATGAAGCGCATCTTCGAGAAACTTGTCTTGCGCAATACGCTGCGCCGAGCCTCGCACCATGCCCATCTACCTTCACACGGGGTCACTCCTGCTTCCCGCAGGAGATCATGGAGCCGCCTAGCATTCTGCCCCGTATCACCACCATACCGCTGCAACCACTGCCAGCACCAGAGCGCCTCAGCTCTGGGGAAGAGGGCACACCCCCTTCCCTCCGCGCTTCCCGCAGGAACAGCGATCTCACTACCCACATTGCTTTTTTCACGACTGTTTTGGCAGTGCTGCAAGAAACTGTACTCAACTGGGGTGGGCAGGCTGCTCTAGGCACCGCCGCCTGCCCTGAACATTGCAGGCGCCTACCTACTCTCCACTCTGTGTGCCCCATCACCATCACCGCTGCAGGCACTCGTCTATATGTTACTGATATGAACTCTGGCATAAACGTCCTTATCGACACTGGTACTGATGTCTCACTTCCACCTGCCGGACTCTCAACCAGTCCTGTGTGGCCGACTTACATGCTTCTCCGAGCAGTCAAATTTTCACAACTTCACTGCTCGGGCTCGACAACTCTCAAGCCCTCACCTTCACATGTGTTCAAGTGGGATTTTTCAGTGGCCAGTGTTCCCGAGCCTATTCTCGGAATTGACTATCTCTCATTTCATGGACTATCTCCTGATGTAATTCGAAGTGCAGTGTTTTATTCCCCCTCAAGTACTTTTATCGAGTGTGCTCCATTGAGCTGAGCTAATCTTAGTGTAATTTGTGAGTGTTTAGGCACTATCACCGAACTTGGTGATAATTTTAATTGACAATTTACGTGCAGAACAAGTGCAAGTCAAGCAGCTACACCATGAACTCCTCAGTGTAATTCGTGAGTGCTCAGACACTGCGGCCAAACTACAAAGTGCTACTGATAAGTTTAATTCAGAACATGCGCAATTGTAACACTTACTAACCAAATGGCTCGACCTGTCTCGGCCGTTGGCTGAAAATCAATCCGCGCTTGACTCTGGAAGAGAAGTCCTCCAGCAGCTTTCCGGCCCCACGCCACACAAATCACAGGTTAATCACAGTGCTGCTTTGCCTTGTGTTCCCAGTGAACCCTCCCCTACTTCGGAACTTTTGCCTTCTCTGAGTATTTCTCCTGCTCACCGTCGTTCGCGGAGGTCTGCAAAGACAATAGCAAGTTCTTGCCTCATTCTCATGTTCCACAAATGGTTGCGCACTCGAACTCTGCACAAAGCAGACGGTCGTGCATTCGTTCCAGTGCACCGCGAGTGACTTTCCTGAACAAGCACAAAGTGTTCACTGTCCCTGACTCAATAAACTCTAGTGAAGTGTCTCAGTGTGTGCTGCCTGTCAGTACTCCTGCTTCCGCTTCTCGCAAATCTTCTGTCAGACACTCATGTAAGCACCGCCCTGCAGAGCTTAATTGCACCAACTGGTTCACCAGCCCTCGCTGTGGTGTTGGCAATGCTGTCTCCCCTCCAGCTCACAATGCCTTGCCTGCCACTTGCTCAGCTGCACCTCTCCACGCCAGCTCCTGTTTCTCCTACTCCGATGCTCGCCACTTCCATCTCCTCAGTGCCACATACACCAACCTGTGTGCCTCCTGTGGCCTACACGCGCACCAAGCGCTCGCAGTCACAGCTTAACTGTTCTGTGGCAGCCTCGTCAACTCCGATCACTGTGCGCCACCCAGCAGCCACCTCGTCACCTACAGCTCCTGTTTTGTCTGCTGCCATTTTGCCAGTGCCACCGTCCTCTTTCACGGCCTATGCAGCAACTACTTCAAGTTGTCTGGCTACACACAGCACACACGCCAACCGCGGCCACTGCAGCTACCGCCTCGCCGCCACTGGCTCCTGTCACAGCTGCGCAGCATACTGCTGCGACCCCCCCCCCCCCTCTGCCAGCTGTCACTTTGTATGACCTGCCATCGTGACTGCCACGTCCTCTGCGCCTAGTGCCACACTCTCACTGGACTCACAAGTAGCTGTTGTCACAAACGGCATGGTTCACAGACTGCGCCTCATTGACTATGTCCCTGTGTTTTCTAAACTACGCCCTCTGTATCCCAAAAATTTAGCCACACGCAATTATCTGAACTACTGTCAACCGGTGTGTTCGATCTTGCAGCAGTTGGGCCTCACCCATTCACTTAGTAATGAAACATGACGTCACGTGGTGCATGTATGGTGATTTCTGCAAGCTTAATGCTAAGACTATTATGGACTGCTTTCCGATTCTGAATGTCAATGTCGGGCAAACTCCATCGCTTCATTCCCTGCTCTCTTCAACATCCCATTTTCCAGGAACTGCACGAGCTCACCCACCCAGATGTCAAAGCTTCAAATCACCTGGTGTGCGAGTGTTTCATATGTTACGACATGAGACAGGATTTCCAGGCCTGGGCTCGCTCTGGTGTCGTGTGTCAGCAGAACAAGATCGCATCTCACACCTCCCCTCCTCCTGGTTCATTCCCTTCACTTTCCGGCTGATTCCAGCACATCCATTTGGATCTTGTTGACCCTCTGCCACCGGTTGACAGTTATCGGTACATCCTTTCCATGATCGACCACACCATGAGGTAAATGGAGGCCACACCTTTGCTCAATATCACTGCCAATCCGTCGCTCGTGCTTTTATTTCTACCTGGAATGCTTGCTTTGGCTGCCCCTCGGTCATCACAACTGACCCATTTCACCAATATCTGTCACTTTGCAGCATTCGCCAGATCCACACCACCGGCTATCATCTGCAGAGCAACGGGCTGATGAAGCGGTGGCCCTTCGATGCCACAAGTCACTTCGGCCTGATGCCCTTCCTCTGGTACTCATTGTTCTGTGTTCGACACACAAGGAGGACCTCCGTCGCACTTTTGCAGATCTCGTATACGAGCAACAACTCACCTTACTGGGTGAGCTTGTCGCCCTGTCCCTGCTACCCTCACTCAAAGATCTCTCTTCACTGGTCAACCAAGTCCGCCTCATCTGTACTGCGGCCCTCCTGCCTGCCACTCTGCCTGCTGTAAGGGTACCTTTGGACCTGCAGTCTTACTAGTTCATGTTCTTGTGTGATGACACCATCCGCCCACCCTTACAGCCCCCTTACTCCGGTCCTTATACTGTCCTCCTTTGTGCAGCAAACACCTACACCATCCTCCTCAATGTCAAATCTTCCGTTGTCTCCATTAATCACTTGAGACTCGCACACCTTGATCCTGCTTCCCCTCCCAATGTCGAGGCTCCCTCCTCTTCCTTCTCCTTGTTCGAGGCTCCCCCCCCCCCCCCTTTCTGCTTTGCCGTCGGGTCACGCACTGCCTTCGGTCGGTGACTCCTCTTCCTCCTCTCCGTCCTCTCCCTTCAGAGGATTCTCTCATCCCCTTTCCCCCCCTCCGATCCCTGCTATCAATTCTCTGTACCCGTTTCCCCACCACTCACAACAGAGCTGTCTGTCATAGAGGACGACGATAACCTATTCATAATGTGCACATCATCCTCTAAATGTGAGCTTATTAAATTTTTCCAGCTGGCCCGTAATTCTGTTCCATGTGAGGCTCGGGGCTTTCTACTCCCGCCGAGCACTGTGCTAGTCATAGTTCCGGTTCGTGGCTCCTGCTCCAGCCAGCGACTCTTGCGATATGTTATGCTGCCTCCTCGATTACAATATTTCATTGTTCGAGGCCCTACTGCATGTCAGCTACCTCACCCTCCTGTACTACTGGATGGGACAACAGAACTCACCGTGTGTGTGACGCCCTATGCATGTGCGTCTACAAGTGCTTGTGAGTTTTCCTCCCCCCATGGCTCTCAGGAGTACTCCGTATTGTTGGGTGGGGGGGGGGGGGGGTGAGCAGGGGGCTGTGTGGCGGCACTAGCCACCAATTTGGGTGTGTGTGATTGTATCGACCATGGTCACGAACCGAGTGGTACATCTTGACAATCTTTGCTGTGTTTCTTTTGCATGATTCTCCATGTTTGAATCAGTTGGTGTTTGCATTCTGTGTTGACACAATCAATAAACCTATTGTTCTGTAAAGTGTGTGGTCATTGAGCTCAACCATCCATAGTAACCTCCACACTTTTAAATACATAATGAGGATAGTTTGCAATGTACCACAAAGATATCCACCAAGCCACGACAGGTACATAAAAGAGACTAACAGACTCATAATTTAAGCTTCCAGCCACAGCCACAGCCTTTGGCATTGTTGTTGTTTGGACTTTTAAGGGGGACAAAACTACAATGGTCATCAGTCCCCCATTCCATCACTAAGCGTCAAAAGTAATACTGTCGACGTGAAAGAAATCCGCCCAGAGATTACGCTTGCAATGTGGGAGGGGACTCCCACTGCATCCATAAAAAATCAAAAACAACAAGAAACAAAACGAAAAGAGACAATCACGTAAAGACACCTTACAACAAAGAAGCCGATGGCTGTGGTTGACTGACCATAAGAATAAAAAAGGAAAAGTCAACCACTCGGCAGCACAAGGAAATCTCCAGTTAGAGAGATGATAAAAACCCACTGCTGGAAGAAAATGTAAAACAGAAACTGCCATTGTAGCGTCGTCTCCTAAAACAACTGATCAAACGTCAGGGAGGTTAAAACTCCACCGCAAGGCAGCTAAAACGGGGTAGTCCAACAGTATGTGGAATATTGTCAGATGGGAGCCACACTGACATTGGGGGCAGGTCCTCACCACAAAAGCAATGTCCATGGGTGAGCCATGTATGCCCAATGCGGAGGCGACACAAAACCACTGAGTCCCAGCAAGAGCCACGCATAGAGGAATGCCATGTGGCCGTGGTCTCCTTGACAACCCAGAGTTTGGTGTGTGTGCTTAGGCTATGCCACTTAGCATTCCAAAGCCGATGTATCCAGTAGCGCAACAATGAACAGAGATCAGAAGGTGGGAGGCCGATCTCGAGAATGGACGTACCGACAGCCTGCTTGGCAAACCGGTCAACACATTCATTGCTTGGGATACCCACATGACCCGGAGACCAGATAAACACCACTAATCGACCGGACAGTTGAACGGCACGAAGCATCTCCTATATGGCAACACCAGGGGAGATCACGGGTAATACTGGTCTAGCGCTCTAAGGCTGCTCAGGGAGTCGCTGAAAATAATAAAAGGCTCACCTGAGCAGGACCGGATATGCACAAGAGCTCTGTGAATGGGCACCAGCTCTGCAGTGTAAACACTGCAGCTATTTGACAGAGAGTGCTATTCCACACTGTCACCATGAATATAAGCAAATCCCATGTGGCCATCAACCAGAGAACCATCGGTGTAGATCAGGTCCTAACCAAGTAAACTCCGCTACGACAGCCGATAACTGATGGCAGAGCACCTCCTGTGGAACTGAGTCTTTGAGGCCATGGGCCAAATCCAGCCAAGTAGACGGCCTTGGCAAGCACCACGGAGGTGTACGTGCATGGACCCAATATGAAGATGGAAGGGGCAAAGACTCAAGCTCCAGGAGGAGAGACAGAACTCTAAAGGCAATTGTGTGACCTGATCTGGGGCGTCACTGATGGGGTGGGGGGGGGGGGGGGACGGTCACATTAGAAAGTAGAAGACAACAGTTCGGGTGGCCTGGGGAGCAATATACATTGGATACATTGGCTGCATAAGCCGCGAGCAGGTGTTGGTGGTGGACCGCCATAGGTGGCACCCATCGCAATGTGAAAGCCACAGTTGTGAATGGGGCCCGGTAGGTGCAGTGCCGAAGGTGCCGCAGACCCATAGGCACTGCACCCAAAATTGAGACGGGACTGCACCAGTGCAGTGTAAAGCCGCAACAGCGCCGAGCGGTCAGCACCCCAGGTCGTATGACCCAGGTGTCGGAGAAGTTTGAGACGGCGGCAGCACTCCCGTTTCAGCTGATGTAAGCCGGGCATCAAAGACCAGTCCTAAAAACTAATGGGTTTCTACTACGGTAAGTAGTTCATCATTAAGATAAAGTTCAGGGTGAGGGTGGACAGTCTGACGCTGACAGAAGTGCATAACTCTGATCTTGGCAGCAGAAAACTGAAAGCCATGGGTAAGCACCCAGGTCTGCGCCTTCCAAATAGCGCCCTGCAACCTGCGCTCGGCATCTTGGGTGCTGTAGGAACTAAAAGATATACAAAAGTCATCAACATAAAGAGAAGGGGAGACTGACGATCCAACCGCTAATGGCAACTAAAAATAATGGAATGCTTAAAAGAGAGCCTGAGGAACCCCATTTTCCTGGATATGGGAGGTGCTCAGGGAAGCACCAATTTGGACACAAAAAGGTATGGACAGCTAAAAAATTCTGGATAAAAATCTGTAGGGAGCCCCAGAGGCCACAGTCATGTAAAGTGTTGATGTGTTGTCGCCAGGTTGTATCATATGCTTTGTGCATATCAAAGAAGACGGCACCTTGTTGGTGGTGGCGCCGGGAGAAGGCTGTGCGGATTACAGACTCGAGGTACACCAGATTGTCGGTGGTAGATTGACCCTGGCGAAAACAGCCGTGGCATGGAGGCAATAAGCCACAAGTCTCAAAAATCCAACACAACCGCTGACTGATCATCTGCTCCAACAGTTTGCACGGAACATTAGTCATGTTAATGTGCCAATAGCTATTCAGGGAAAGAGGATGTTTGTTGGGTTTAAGCACCGGGATAATAATAATCTACCACCATTGTGATGGGAAAACACCATCACACCAAATACGGTTATAGACTGCAAGAAGATTACGTCGACTATCTGCTGAGAGATGCTTCAACATTTGGCTATGGATGCTATCATTCCCAGGCGCCGTGTCAGGACATTGTGTAAGAGCACTGAGGAGCTCCCACTCAGTAAAAGGAGTGTGTAAGATTCAGAGCAGCAGGTAGTAAAGAAGAGAGACTGGCATTCTATCCTCTCCTTCAATGTACGGAAGGCCAGTGGATAATATGCAGAGGCAAAGGCACGAGCAAAATGCTCGGCAAACATCTCTGCAAGTGTGGCCAGGACAGTACATATAACTCCTTTTGTGGAGATCCCAGGGATTCCTGCTGGTGTCTGTAATCCCTGTAGCCGCCTGATTTTACTCCAGACCTGTGAAGCTGAGGTACCCGTCTCAATAGCGGAAACGTACCTCTCCCAGCACTCCTGTTTCCTTATTCATATTAACTGGTGAGCACGAGCGTGAAGCCGTTTAAAATTGATGAGATGCTCCTGAGAGGGGTGCCGTTTGTATCACTGTAAGGCCCGCCTGCAGTCTTTAATGGCCTCGGCGACCACCACAGCACTGTCTTATGCCGTGGGCACCCCGAGGAATGTGGAATGGTACCTTCTGCAGCAGACAATACGGATCGTGTGGCACTCTCAACCACATTGATGGTATCGAGTGGGGGAGGGCCAACGATGGCAGCCGAGGTGCAGCCTTCCTAGTGAGCCCTGTGAAGAACCCACTGAGGAGGGAGTGCTGGGGACTGACATTGTGGGAGTGACAAAAAGATTGGAAAATGATCACTGCCACACAAATCATTGTGGACACTCCAATCGATGGATGGGCAGAAGGCTGTGGCTGCATATTGACAGATCAATGGCCGGGAATGTGCCGTGTGTCACACTGAAATGTGTGGGGGCACCTGTATTCAAGAGGCAGAGGTGGAATTGAGAAAGCAGGTCCTCGACAACTCTGCCACGGCCAGAGATCGTACAGGAGTTGCGAGATAAGTGCAGTTAAGACAGCCATAGAGACATCACCATCTGGAGGGATGTAGAGACTGCAGACAGTGATCTCGTGTGTTTCCTTACCCTGACAGCCACTGCTTCTAACAGTGTCTAAAGGGGCACAGGTTCATTATATACAGAGGTAAGGACATACACACACACTCCACCTGACACCCTGTTACATATGCTACAATTTCAGACGTATCCCCTATAGCCCTGAAAGGCAGGGGTCCATGTTGCCGGGAAGCCTGGAGGGCAATGCAGAGAGCAGGTGTGATGCTCAGAAGTTGTCATAGCTCAGCCAGGTGGGTGAAAAAACCACCGCAGTTACATTGGAGGATGACAGTGTCCGACAGCTGGGAAGTCATGAATGAAAAGATGTTATGTATTACACCTCAGCATCGTTTGCATCCACCAGTAGCAATGCATCAGCTTCGACGTTCATCGTGTCTGATGCATCCAAGAGAGCGAGATCCTCAGGGGATGCCAGTATCTCCACCTCGTCCTCAGAGGCAGAGGTGGAGGGGGCGGGTGGCACAGTGGACACCGGGGTTTCTTTAGCCTTATCTCTCGTATTTTTCTTCTTTCGAACCCTCTTATCCCATGGGGGCTTCGCTGGAAGGAGGGCTTTGCAGACTCAGCCTCCATCTCAGTGACAGAGGGAGAGAGCGATGCCCTGCGGCCAGCAGCCGGCAATGTTGCGTGCTGCTGGCTAGTGCCGGTACCGGCACTGGCAGAAGCCACAGAAGGAAGCATCCCTAGGGACCCCTTCTGAATGAGGGCAGCCGGAGAAGGTTGATGCTTCTCCGACAGAGTGTTGGGGGCTGCTCCCAAAGCAACTGTCTTGGGAGCAGGAGGAAGAATGGAGCCTCCGACCACCGTGGGGGCAGGTTTGAGTTGATGGCCCTGAGGGCCGACGGAGAAGAGGCACTAGTGCCTGCTGTAGTCACAAAAAAGAATGGCGACAATGTCACTGCTGTGAAAGAAGCGGCTATGGTGACGGGCTGAAGTTGCTCATATATCTTTCTTGCCTCAGAATACGAAACTCGGTCCAAGGTCTTAAGTTCCATAATTTTCCGTTCCTTACGAAGAAGGAACAAGGAGGATGATTCATGCCACAGTTAACACAGATGGGAGGCGGTGTGCATGGAGCGTCCGGGTGTGCTGGACATGTAGCGGAGAAAGTACATTTAGAGAATACGTGGCCAAATTTCTAGCATTTGAAGCATCTCATAGGGGGAGGAATATAAGGTTTCATGTCGCACCAGTAAATCATTGCCTTGACCTTCTCAGGCAGGGTATTGCCTTCGAAGGCCAGGATGAAAGCACTGGTGGCAACCCTGTGATTCTTTGGTCCCCTATGGACAAGCCGGACGAAGTGGACTCTACACTCTTAAGTTGGCGTGTAACTCATCATCAGACTGTAACAAAAGGTCTCTGTGGAAAATTATACCTTGGACCATATTTAGTGACTTATGAGGTGTGATGCTCACAGGGACATCACCCAGCTTGTCGCAGGCAAGTAACGCCCATGATTGGGCCAGGAAAGTTGCTTCTATGAGCACTGCGCTGCTTTGCATATTTGACATTCCAGAAACTTCGCCGTACTTATTTAAGAGAATATGGCTCATCTTTAGACCTAGCCCAACGTTCCTCCCATGGTGTGGCCAGGGAAGGGAACATGCGTGGGTTACAGGTGGCCGCATTAAAATCTGCTCTTCCTCTCTTAGAGACTGGATAAACACCCATCAGCGTTGCTCAATGGTCTCTTCATGGTGTTCCCGCGAGCAGCTAGGGATCTAAAAGTCCACACAGGCAGAGCCCCGCTTACCTGGGCAAGCCTTATACAATTTGAGGTACGGCAGGGTCCTCAGAGGTTGCTCGCTAGCGACTGTTCAACCTCAACAGCTATGCATCTCCTCGGCACGTAGCACACCTTGAGATTGAGGGGTGTTTCTTTTTTTTTTTTTTTTTTTTTATATATACAGCTTTGTACCGTCTTCGCGACCCAGGCGATTACGGTGTAGCGGACAGTTGGCACGACATATCCCACAGCTTAGGAACCCGGGTTCGCCAAGCTCATACTCAGCAAATTAATGCTGAGCCCCTGAGGAGCAGCCTTTGTCAGAAAGAGACACACACTCTTATTCGTCAGGGCTACATCTACATCTACATCTACATACATACTCCGCAATTCACCGTAAGGTGCGTGGCGGAGGGTACACTGTACCACTACTAGGCATTTCCTTTCCTATTCCACTCCCAAATTGAACGAGGAAAAAAAGATTGCCTGTATCCCTCCGTACGAGCCCTAATTTCTCTTATCTTGTCTTTGTGATCTTTACGTGAAATGTAAGTAGGCGACAGCAAGATCGTACTACACTCAGCTTCAAATTCCGGCCCTCTAAATTTACTTAACAGAAATTCACGAAAAGAACGTCGTCTTTCTTCCAGCGATCCCCAATTGAGTTGCCGGAGCATTTCCGTGACACTCGCGCATTGGTCGAACCTACCGGTAACAAATCTAGCTGCTCGCCTCTGAGCCGCCTCTATGTCTTCCTTCAAATCGATCTGCTGCGGGTCCCAAATACTTGAGCAATACTCAAGACGTGGTCGTACAAGCGTTTTATACGCGGTCTCCTTTACAGGTGAAGTACATCTTCCCAAAATTCTCCCAATAAACCGAAGTCTGCTGTCCGCCTTACTCACAACTGTCCTTACATGCTCGTTCCATTTCATATCGTTCTGCAATGTTACGCCTAGATATTTGAACGACGCGACCGCATCAAGAAGCTCACTACTGATACTGTATTCGAACATTATAGGATTGTTTTTTCTACTCATGCGCATCACCTTACATTTTTCTACATTGAGAGCTAGCTGCCAATCTTCGCACCAACTAGAAATTTTGTCTAAGTCAACCTGTATGCTATTACAGTCAGTTACAGACGACACCCTCCCATACACCACAGCATCATCAGCAAACAGCCGCAAATTGCAACTTACTCTGTCCATCAGATCATTTATATAGATAGAAAATAATAGCGGTCCTATCACACTCCCCTGGGGCACGCCTGACGATACACTCGTCTCTGATGAACACTCGCTGTCGAGAACAACTAGGTACAAAGGCTGGCTCCATAACTGCCGAAAGTGGCCCTGCCCCGCTGCCGCTGTGACGTCACACGGGTACATGCATCACATTGCGCGGCAGCATTAAGCTATAACTACTGTTTTAACGGTGATTGTTTTCAGTATGTCTTACACGTGATTTTTAGCTGAAGGCAAGTAATTGAAATATCAACAGTTAAGGTGAAAATAAATTTAATATTAAATTTGTGGTACATACATTACATAGTAATCTCAATGCTACTTATTCCCTGACTTCAACCATTTACTCATTTTTTAAATTACTTTAAACTTATTTTACTCGAGAACTACTGAACGTATCATGATGCGGTTTGTTTTAAATTGCAGCACTCAGAAAGATCTAAACAAAAATCTGGGAGAGCATATATCTAACTTTTACGACTGGGGCACATTTAACATGGCGCCGGATGTGATTGTGGGAGATCTATAAAAGTTAGACATATGCTCTCCAGGCCTTTTATTTAGATCTATAAGAGCTCTACAATTTAAAAGACACCACATCACGATACATTCATTAATTCTCAAGTTAAAGAAGT
Source organism: Locusta migratoria (assembly GCA_026315105.1). Classification (NCBI taxonomy): domain Eukaryota; kingdom Metazoa; phylum Arthropoda; class Insecta; order Orthoptera; family Acrididae; genus Locusta; species Locusta migratoria. Next base: position 218,071,394 of record CM048745.1, on the reverse strand, counting down.
GTAAAGATTACCCGTGTGAAGCCAGTGCCTGTGAAAGTAACAATTACCGTCATATTTCACCAAATTTGTACAAAACCTTTACACATTACATCAAAAAACTTGTTCATAAGTTCAAAATAATGTGCTGCTTCATTATTTCCAGATAAAACTGACATTGCTTTTGAAACTATGCTAGAAAAAATTGCTTTTGCAGGCCCAACTTTTTGCCTTGCATTTAATTTTAGATTGAAAAACTCTGGCTTCAATTTGTGACACAGTCTGATTTTCCTGAATCTTTCTGCATAAAGCTTATTAAAATACTAACGTTCAGTTCAGTACATCTGGAAAAATTAGGCCACTGTTTAAAAAGTGGTTACTCAACAGTTTAAAATAGTGAGGCATGTCTGCGAAGATGTATATATTTCTGGTATCATTGCATGGGTTTGTGAAGAAGCTATTTACTACACTTACCCCTAATTCTTTGTACAAAAAGTGTTACAGCCTCCTAAATCAGACACAACTGCTGCAACTATTAAATTACATTTGTCCAGCTGTTGTATGATATGAAAAATTACAGCTTTGGTCATTGTTGTATCAAAGGAGTAATATACTGGCTGCTTCCGTGGCAAGACTAATTCTCTAGCGAAAACTTCCTGGACTTTCAAGAATGGCTTGATCTAGACCAGCACGATAACTTATCTTAGAATCAATGTGCATCTCATCAAAGCTAAGAATACACGTTTGTTCAAGTTCACACATAGTTTCTGCACTTTAAGATATTAACGTTAAAATTCCAGGGCTACATTGGAACTTCATGCATCACCTTTTTAGAGTTGATGGAAAAGGAAGGGGAAAACACAGTTTTTCCACAAAAATTCATAGGTTGATTTAAAGATCTCAAAATTATGGCTCCCGAAATGTCGTCAGAATTCCATTTCATTAGCTTTTTCTGTTCGTAATAGCTTTAATCTGGTCCTCCATAAACAACTTTTTGGCATTGTTGAGAAATATCTGACATTGTTTTCGACATTTTGTGTTTCTATCTGTTTACTGAGGACCATTTTTAAATTAGTCTTACTTCTTAAATTCCGCTTAATCTTTTTTAGTGGTTCCTTTAATTTTCGTTCTAGCTATTTGTAGTTCACAATTAATAGTTCATATTGATCTTTCAAGTGATTCTATTTTCTTTTGCTTTTCAAAGCAATTCAAACATTTAGATGAGTCTTCTTCACCACAGCGAGGCTTCTTCACCACAGCCTGTAGCTGCATCACGATGTTCATTGTTTGCCATATTTGCATCACTTATATTTTCCTCAGTGTTTTGTACAACACTTTCGGATAATCTTAATTTTTTAGGGCTTATTGTTTTAAGATGTTCCATTGATCTCTTTGTAACAATCCTTCTGTTGTGCCTTTCATTTCTTAAGTCTATGTAAGAATTATCACTACTCACAGATGGAACCACAAGTTTTTTAAGGATTTGCTTCTGAGGTAAACTGAGAATTCTGTTTTTCATGTCATCTTCATAATCACTAGCAATAATGTGATCGCTGCAAATTCTAGCATTTTTCATATTTATTTGATCCGTTCGTTTACTTTTAACCTGCCATATGGAAATCATGGAAGGATCACTAGGGAACCTGTGGTAAAAAAAAAAAAACATTCGTTTTTTGTGAATCATTTTTACAAATCGCAACACAACAGTTAACCATTGTAAATACTATAACTCAATGACATCACACTACACAGAACACTTACGAAACACGTGTACAAAAAAGGGCATCAAACACAACACAAATCAGCGCTCAGCTCAGCCACTCGGCAGCCACGGTCCGCCTGCTTTCTGTAACCTGGTGACATCACGGGGAGTGGGGAAGTAGGGAGGGAGCGGGGCCACAGTGTTGCGCGCTACATCAAAGGCGAGAGCCAGCCCTTGTACCTAGCCCTGCTTATTCGTACAATCACACAGGCACACATCACAGATACGAAAATGTCATCTCTGGCTCTTGGAGATGCAAACTATCCAATGTGGACTTCCCGTTGTCAGAGTTTCTCTTACTTTTGAAACTTCACAAAAGTTGTTCCACATAAAGTCCACATAGGATACCATGACATTGTGCAGAGACGAATTGCCAGCCTGAAGGGTGGTAAAGTTCATTCATTTATTCATATGGGGCGACTGCCTCAGTCCACTATCATCTGTCACCAAGTGCACACAGAGGATGTAGTCTCCAAGACCTAGCTTTGAAGTCAAGATGTAATACTTATCACCTTTAAGAAAACTATTCTGTGAAAAAATTTAATGTTTCCATATTGTACAGTCAGATATCTTCACTCAAAGAAAGTCTTTCCTTAAAGTAAGTAAAGCATTGCATGATTTTTTATCGAGTGTGCAGAGGTAAAATTTGCATTGTGTAAAAGTTGTGTATGGTTGATGTAAGGTCATAAGTTATTGTGGGTGATAGGCGGTTATGATACCAAAATTTTATTTAAAACATCGAACAGAATGATACCCAATTTTCTTCTTGAGATTGTGTGTTTTTTATTCACCAGACCTCCAAGGTCTGCAGAATTTTGTTCATGCGTACTTTGGAACTGCTATTTAATTATAATTTAAGAAAATAGCAACAATGGAAGGTCCAGTAAGGAATGTTAATAATATTTAGATAGGGAACAGACAGAAATAAAAGAAACACACACACACACACACACACACACACACACACACACACACAATTCTAAATTTTCAGCCACGGCCTTCCTCAGAGAAAGAACACTCATCTACACAATCACTCAGGCACACTTATCCACCCATGTCAGCCCTCTCTGGCCTCCCTATACACAATAAGTCTGGGTTCACAGACTGTGTGAGGCAGCCAGAAATGGCTGACGTGTGTGGATGAATGTGCCTGAGTGATGGTGTGGATGAGTGTTCTGTTTCTGAGGAAGGCCGCGGCCGAAAATTTAGAATTGTGCGTGCGTTTGTATATCTTATTTATGTCTGTCACTGGCTCAATGTTCGAGATTAAGAAAGCTAGTAGTTAAAAAATTATACTTTTTATGAGAAACTTAATGTCATTTTTGTTATTCAGCAAGATATCTCTCTCACCCCCCCCCCCCCCACCCTCAAGATGTTGGTGTTCATATCTGGTGCACAGTCACCATAGATCTACACCTGCACAACTGTGCTCGTCTCATCAGCAAGAATCCCCCCCCCCCTACTACTCCATCCCCTCCTTCACTGCATCATCAGTGCAGCTAGTGTCCAAATTTTCATGTGCACACTCTACTTTGTGCATTTGTACTCCTGGAAGAAATGAAAAATTCTAGAAATGGGTTAAGCACAATCTGGATTATGCTCTACAATATCTTCATTAACTACAAGTTATCTCCATTTGTCTTAGTAAGTGGCTTCATCACTATTTGGGAATTTCCATGTGTACTACCTTAATGTGAACTGCCACATGTCATTTAGTGTTTTACCTTTTAAGTTACGAGGGATTCCAACCTGGAACTTTATCTTGCTGACAACTATTGACGCACAACCCATGAACTATCTTGACAGTATTTTAGGGAGAACACACTATCATCACAGAAGTATGCAAGACAATTTTATTACATTTTCTGTCCAAACAGAACAATGTAGTGGTAGGGACATAATGTTGAAATCTTTTTACTTTACAAGAGCATTAGCTTTTTTCGGTTATCACAAGCACAAACTTTTTAGCTTAAAAAATATGGCAAACATAAAAGTATGACTTTTATAATTTTCAAACTAATCATTCTGAGCTAGAACACACACACACACACACACACACATTCTCAAGAATTTTCCACACCATATACATTGTTTTATTCTATATTGTTTGCTCTAAATTACTGTTATCATAATACACAAATTTGTGTTAGAATAGAAGAATACCAGAAATTACCTAGGCCTATGTAGACAATATTAAGTAAATTGAAAGCAGCAATTCTTATCCACTGCCAGAAGAATGGAAAAGGAAGAAAAGTGCACCTGGAAAGACAATGTTATGCCACCCGGGGGATTTCCAAAATGTGCACCAACAGACAGTGTGGTGACAAAGCTTCCAGAATGCCACCTGTGTGCACCCTTTAACAAGAAATGTTTATCAGTCAAAGTTCAGTGTAATATAAAAGTGAGAAGCAAACAGGCACCATGCCACAGAGACACACATTTGTGCTTCCTACAGCCAACTGAGCCAGTTTGCAATGGCTCCAATGCTACCCATCTTGGATGTCATGCATTAGTTGTGCAATGATGATGGTTGAACTCGTCATATGAACATATACCCATGGACGAGGTTCTGGATGTCCACGCAGCACAGACATCTGCCAAAATCATTGTATTGTAAAACAGCAGTGGCAGATGGTACACCAACTACAGCACAAATAAGAGGGTTTATCAGCACAAAAGTGTCAACAAAAACTGTTGCCAACGAGTTATTAACATTGAGACTAAAATGGTCATGGTGACCTGTAGCTCATCTCCTGCTCACACCACAGCATTGACGTACACGACTCAATTGGTGCCATCACTTGGGAGATTGAATAGCAGGCTGTCGACTTCAGTGATGAAAGTAGATTCTGCCTGCACATAAGTGGTGATTGTCTGCATGTACGATGTAGATGTAGTGAGAGCTTTCTCAGAGTGCATTCATCCAAAACACATTGGCACACCCTATCACTTATGATTCAAGATGCAATTAGCTCCAACACTCGTTCACCTTTATTATTTGTGGAAGGAATGCTGATCAGCACTAGGAACATGTAGGATGTTGTAAGACCCATTCTTTTGCCATTCTTGCAATAGGAAGGTGATGTACTGTTTCAACAATAATGTTTGCCTACACACTATGAGTGAAATTCAATGTCCTCTGTAAGACATGCAGCAGCTCCTCTGGCCAGCGCAATCTCCAGACTTCTCTCCCATCGAGCACGTTTGGGATATGATGGGACAACCAAAGCATGCAACTTGTCAACCCACAACTCTCACAGAACTAAGTGAACAGGTAAAACAGGCATGGAATAATGTGTTCCAAGACAGTATTCGACATATGTATGATCAAATGGATGCCAGACTCAGCATTGTCATTGCTTCCTGTGGAGCCTACACCTCATACTATTGATCTACAAATGTAATTATTTTATGTATTCCATATGCATTGTAACAACATAAATCTTGACTGAACTGAAAAATTCTAAGAGGGAGTATTAATTTTTATTTCTGGCAGTATGTATGCAGTTCAATGTACGTGCAGCAGTAAGTAAAGTAAATAAATAAATAAACTAATTATTTGCTTCAGACTGAACTCAAAGGCAAAATCAGTCTCTAATGATGATGATGGTAGTGATGATTTTATACAAAACTACTTTCTTACCTTACAATCCTTCTGGCAGCTTGTAATAAATAAGACATATACAGTTAACAAATTGGAAAATTGTCATATTTTCAAATAACTTTATTTTTCTTCATTTTTGAGTTTTTTCTTAAATTAATCATTTTAGTGTAAATTGTTTGCAGTTAGAATCTATGCCTAGAGTAAGTTGTGCATGTTGTTACAAAAACTGCAAGGAGGCAAACTGGAGCTTATCACACCCTAATTACGTTAATGTACATGCTGTAAGCATGCTGGGCATATGGGAAATGAGAAGCAATTGATATCATGTCATAACCTAACACCATAAAACATACATAATGTGATTGGCTGTTATAGGTACAAACGAAAGAGGACAAATAAGGCAAACTAAGGCATACAAATAAGCCTAGTAAACACAAGACCAGTAACCAATGGTTTCCCCAATATGAGTGAGTAGATGACCTCCTTATAAGAGTACCCAAGGATCCAAACAAAAATTAAACTGAATACTAACAGGTTCAAATCAGGCAACTTGAGTAGACACAGTATTGATGGAACATGGCCAATACACTTTTTGTGCAAAGATTATTTACAAGCTCTCAGCTATTTAGAATAATGATAAAATCAAACAAAGTCAGTTTACTCTTTGTTATTTGTACCTTAATTGTTATGTTTTGAAATAATCCTTCAAAATTAACAGTGCTGAAACATGACCACAACTGTACTTGTGCATATGTTTTAGTGCAGAGACCACCGGTTACCAGGCATGTGTTCATTAGACTATTTGCTTGTCTCAGACCGTGTGTGATTTTATTTGTGTCTGTCGACAAGCCTGTCCTTTGGATAAGTCATCCATTTTCGCTGCTACAAACTCATAAGCTCATCAAATCAAATTTTTCAGTACAGCAAATTCACACCATAGAAACACTTCTTATTGATATTTGTGGAGTCTTCCGTCAGTTCTTGATGGAACAGACATATTAAATAACTGTATACACTATATAATTGTTCCACAATAATATTTATTTTATTGTGAACTAGCTTTCAGCTTCTTAGACCATCATCAGACAATTAAGTTGTCTGAAGATGGCCTAAGAAGCCAAAAGCTAGTTCAAAATAAATATTATTGTGGAACAAATATATAGTGTATACTGTTATTTAATACTTCTTATATACTAATTTTGACCTTTAATAATTACATTATGCAACAGAAGTAATAAATCTATGAACCATAACATTAAGCACAGATGACATTTAAAGAAAAATAACCAAATTTGGGATTTCTAAGTTATGACTTGTGTACTACTTCAGAGATATATCAGCAGAAATAAATTATTTAAATATTCACACATTAGAATCGTATATTTTTAAATGGGCATCAGTCAGCAATTTCATTATTTTTAGTTTAGCACTGATTCAAATACTGCATATATAGCTGCACCAACTGGCATTAAAAGGTCTACAGTACACCAGTTAATGTGTATTTAATGAGATACTGAAACAGAGTGTTATTTTTATAGAGGCATCAGTCAATGACTTCTGATCTTTTTTAAAAGATGAATATAGTTTTGACTCATGTCCCTTTGCAAATGGAAGACAGGTGCAGCTCATACCGATGTTGCATATCTGCAATGCCTTCTAACCAACCACACCACTAGATGGCAATACTGTCCGTTACACTGTTAAACATTTGGTTTTTGGAAGAAATGTTTTCAAATTCTCACTAAAACAATGTGATGTAAAAAGTGGAGATGTTACTGTGACTACTGCAGTTCTGCACAACTTTGGAACAGAAGCTAGGGATGTGTTTTGTTCTGATGCTGTGGAAGTGAATGATACTGATGAATATGCATTTCCACAAGAAGCAGACGTTACAGGAAAAACTGATAGATAGGCTCTTATATGAGAGTCATTCCAAAAAACACACACTATTTTATTTTAAATGCATGTTTGAAAGTTTTACAGTGTGTAGATACATCCTTCCCGATTGTTTTCAAACTTAGTTCAACCTGTTCCCTTCAGAGGCGCAGTCACAGCATGTCTTCAAGATGGCTGCTACACTTGACATTTGTCAGAAGCAACGTGCTGTCATTGAATTCCTGTGCTGTGAAAACGAGACAGTGGGAAACATCCAAGAGAAGTTGAAAAGGGTTTATGGAAATGCTGCTGTCGATCGCAGTACAGTTAAGTCGGTGGGCAAGCAGGTTAGATGAAAGCAGGCATGGCAATATTGAGGATCGTCCTCACAGCGGGTATACAGGCGCTGGTTCCAAGAAGGCATAACACAGTTAAGAGGGATAGAGATTATGTGGAGAAATGAAAATATTGCTCCTAAATGATGTATCTACACACACTCAAACTTTCAAACATGTAAAATAAAAACTGTATTTAAAAACCAAATTGTGTGCATTTCTTTTGGAGTGACCCTCGTATTATACTTTGATTAAAATTGTACCTAATTCATAATTAAGTATACAGACTTTCTCCACAAATGAATTAATCATTGCATCTTCACCACAAAAGTTAAATATGATCTTTTTATTTATGTACAATTTTCTTTCTTCCCTCCCACAACATCTTTTTTCAATTAACATATATTTCCGCAGATAAGACGTGGTACAATTGTCATCAAAATTTTATAGTTTAAGCATATATCTGGCCTATAAGATGACACCCTAAGTTACCGAATTTACCCAACACAAGCCACACTTTTTGTCCAGTTTTCCGTCTGCAGCTTAGATTCGGAGGCAAAGCTTCAGGAAGTTCCAAACTACGTATGCCGCTAGAAGCCGCCATAAGTAGGTTTTATGCATGGAGGTAAGAATAAACTATGGTTTTGTTCTAGAAGGTTAGAGATTCTAACCTCTTGGTTTTGTGCATAGAGTATAAATATTTATGCTCTAAGATTTTGTGTAGAGAGCCTAGTTCTGCGAATGGTAGTTCCGAAATATCCCGCTAGAAGGTACCATAAGTAGTTTTTGTGATTGGTACATCTGGATTTCACCCTATATTGCAGTGTTTGCAGTCCGCTTCTGAACTTTCATGCGTATAGTGCTATGTTGTATCTGATCATGAAGAAGCATTTTTTTTTTTTTTTTTTTTACTCATTCTGAATGGAAAATCACTTAAAGCAAAGAAACACTTTGTGACTGTGAGAAACAATCTGTTATTATTTTCATGTGAAAGCATAAAGACATTAGCACTTGAAAATGAAAAATAATTATTCAAATTCATTGCACTTTTTAAACTTTACCTAAACTGTTTTAATAATCTTATGGACATTCCCACAGAGTTTTGAAAATATTGTTAAAAAGAGGTATAATGGCTGGCCAGTACTTAACTTTGCTTAGTACCACCGATAGTAACACACACACACACACACACACACACACACACACACACACACACAGAAACGGCTGGCCAGTACTTAACTTTGCTTAGTACCACCGATAGTAACACACACACACACACACACACACACACACACACACACACACACACACACACACACACGCACACACGAATATACAAATGGAGACAAAACTAAATGTTTACTCTAGCTTTCGAAAATAAGTACAGTATAACCTCATTTTTAAGCTTTTCAAGGGACTTCAGTGAAATGGTGTAAAATGCAGGAAATAATATTTTAAATGGTAAAATATGCTTACTGAATCAGCCTTGCATTTTCGTAGTTTATTTGTGATATATATACATAATAGGCATCTAAATACTCAGACGGAAGTTTATTATACAATAAAGGTTATCCAAATTTTTACTGCTAATTTTATGGGAAGAACAAATTTTTGATATAATTACATTCATTATAACTGAGGCCGCCACTATTTTAAGTGCCAGGCAGAACTGCTAAATTTATGGGAAGTAGAAATTTTTAATGTAATTACATTCATTATAATTGAGGATGCCGCTATTTTAAGCGCCAGGCAGAAATAGTAATTTTATGGGAAGTAGAAATTTTTGATGTAATTTCATTCATTATAATCGAGGACACCGCTGCTTGGCTATGTAACACATCTTCAAAATTACTGCCTTTTACCGGCATTAATTATTTACATAGTAAAACTCCTAAAGTTCTGTTCTTTTTGTATTTTTAGATGTTTCACATGACGATATTAGAGAATTTATTCACGTTCTCAAGTACAAACACATGCATAAGTATTTTTGTGATGTTTGCATAGGATCAGCATCTCTCACTATTATCACTTTTTTGGGGTTGTGGGTGTTATGATACCCAACTTTTTATAGATAACTTTCTTTATTAATCAGAAATATGTATCACAAAAACAATGCAACTCTTTATTCTCACATCATTAAAGCAACTGGATCTGATTGTTTGAGTACATGCCAGCCGCTCTGGCAAAGAAGCTAGCGGAAAGAGGAACTACATCGCCACAAATCAGCGTTAATTCTCACTTCAACAAACCATTCTGTTTGTCTAAGTACATGCCACGCACTCTGGCAAAGAAGCAGGTGGAAAGAGGAAATACATCGCCACAAACGGCGCATAGTAAGTCAACAACGAAATGCGAAATATATGTATGAATAAATGCAAATAGTCGGTTTTTACGTTTTCCCGCCATCTACACCATTTTTGGCAGTCCCGTCAAATGTTCACAATGTTAATTCGCCCCCATTTTTGCGTTAACATATTTACACTTTTCCTGTGTTTTACGCTTTTTGAAAGCATGTTCATGAAGAAAAAAATGACGTACTCTGTATAAATTGATGCTGGCATGACTTTCGCCTTAAAGCATAGCGCTTAAAAATTATTTGCAGTCAAGTTTCTTTATACTTTGCATTTATTCAAATTCGCGTTTTGTTGTTGGCAGTGCGCGACTAGTTGACTTACCACATGCCGATTTGTGGTGGAGTAGTTTATCTTTACACCAGCTTCTTTGCCAGAGTGCCCGGCATGTACTCAGACAAGTAGAACGGTTTGTTGACGCGAGAATAATGTCTATTTCTGGCGGTTGTAGTTCCTCTTTCCATCAGCTGGCATGTACTCAAACAATCAGAACCAATTGCTTTGTTGACGTGAGAATAAAGAGTTGCATTGTTTTTGTGATAAGTATTTCTGATTAATAAAGAACGTTATCTGTTAAAGTTGGGTATTATAATACCCACAACCTCAAAAAAACCATAATAGTGTGAGATGCCGATCCTATGCAAACGTCACAAAAATACTTATGCATATATTTTCACTCGAGAATGCGAATAAATTCTCTAATATGGTCACGTAAAACATCGAAAAATAAAAATAAATAATAAAAAAAAAAAGAATTGAACTTTAGGAGTTTTACTCCATAAATAATTAATGCCGGTAAATGGCTGTAATTTTGAAAATGTGTTACATAGCCTGGCAGCGGCATGCAAACGATATCTATCAAAGCAGATCGGATCATTTTGAAGATGTGTTACATAGCCCAGCAGTGGCGTCCTCGATTATAATGAATGACATTACGTCAAAAATTTCTACTTCCTATAAAATTACCAGTTCTGCCTGGCACTTAACATAGTAAAAGTTTGGATAACTTTTATTATATAATAAACTTCCTGGCGAGTATTTAGATGCCTAAAAAGTACATATATCACAAAAAAATAAAATGCAAGGCTGATCCAGTAAGCATATTGTACCAATTAAAACATTATTTCCTATATTTTACACCATTTCACTGAAGTCCATTGAAAAGTGTAAAAATGGGGTTCTACTGTAATTCCCTAAAGCTAGAGTAAACATTTAGTTTGTCTCCATTTGTGTTTCTGTGTTTTATTATTAGCTACACCAATAATAAGTACTGGCAGCTACTCTATTTCTGTTGAACAATATTACCTAAAATGTGCTAGCTGAAGAACAAGTTTACCCACAATAATGAGTAACCCTTATATTACATATTTCCCCAAAACAATTAATTTAAAAAAAAAGAGTATTTCAGTTTATGGTCAGCATAATTTCCGTCAGACTATATACATTCCCTTGTCATTCAATTTTTATAAAATTTACAATTTCAACAATATCAGATTTATATGTTTGTAAGTCATTGAATCAGAAAATGTTAAGGATGACATAATGTTATAAATATTTAAAATACAGAATAGGCAATTAATTTGATAGCTCTAAAGAATTCATGTTTGAACTTTCCACAAAAGTTCAGTGAAATAATTATGCCCAAATTTTCAGCCAGGTTGTGTGAGGATATTGTTACATACAAAATCACAACACCCAATATAAGTTACAGTAAGTTAACACAGTCTGTTTATGGTAAAACCTAAGTAGTACATACCTGCAGTCTGATGTTCCATACTCTCTGAAACAAACAAAATGAGTATTTTAAATTGCAATTATGCAATCAATGATTTCCGGAAGCTACACCCAACATAAAAGTAACAAGACGCTATAAGGGATGCTTCATAACATGCCCATTCCAACTGTGAATATATTCAATTCAATTATGAAAAACAAATGATCAAAAAGCAAATTAAATGAGATACATATTTGTAATTTTATGAAAATCAAAAGTTTGAACTCATTTTTGTAGAAATCAGGAAACCAGTATGTGGATGATATTTTACACTGAAAAACCTTATGTTACTAAGTTGTTGTGTGCAAAATTTCACACTTATCATAGTTTTCATTAAAGAGATATAAAAACACAAAGGTAAAACCTTTTTTGCAGCGCTTCTGATGGTCGAAGTAGAGAAGGTATAAAATGCAGAATGCCTATGGGAAGAAAACCATTCCTAAAGAATTGAAACTTGTTAACATCCAAAATTTAATTTAAATGTTAAGAAGTCCTTTCTGAAAGCATTTGTCTGGAGTGTAGCATTGTATGGGAGTGAAATGTGGATGATAAGGTGTTCAGATAAAAAGATGATAGAAGGTTTGGAAATGTGGTGCTACAGATGAATGATGAAAATTAGATGCGTAGATCATGTAACTAATGAGGAGGTGCTTAACCGAATTGAGGAGAAATGGAGTTTCTGGCATATCCTAACTAAGAGAAGGGATAGATTGGGTAGACACATTCTGAGACATCAAGGAATTGTCAAGTTAGTATTAGAAGGAAGTGTGTGGGACAAAAAACCGTAGAGGGAGACCAAGGGACGAATACAGTAAGCAGATTCAAAAAGATGTAGGTTGCCGAACTTATTCTCAGATGAAGAGACTTGCACAGGACAGGGTAGCAGCGAGAGCTGCATCAAACCAGTCTGCGGACAGAAGACCACAACACACTTTTATTACTGACATTCCAACCTGGATTCTCCATTGTTAGATTAATGCAAAAATCATAGTTTTGTGTAAGTTAATGAGATTCTGACACCAGTGTTAATTTGAATAGAATCATTCTTGCTATTGGGCCACATTATTATAAAATACAAATAAGTGAAATATCGATGTTGAGAATTTTTCTAATAGTCCTCTTTGAGCAGTTGGTAGTCCTGAAGCAAACAACCACAAAGCTGGTATTTTAGATGCTTTAGTGTTTCATAATGATGAGGCCTAACTCTTGAATTTTATCAAATCATTGCTCTTTATTCTATTTTATTTATAAAATCAAATAACCCAACTGATACTCTAACTTAGAGACATTGTAATTTGGATATAAGAATTATAGTACAAAGTAGAGAGACTCTCGTGAAATGTCTGATATCACCTACCTTCCATGATCTGTTCTGATGCCACGGATGATGGGTTGGAGATAGCATATTGCTATTCTTGACTGCGAGATCGCCGATGTAGGGTCTCCCTTGAACTATCACGAGAGTCAATGAGTGCTTCTTTCCGCACTATATCTATGTGCCCAAGGCGAATCATTCGTTCTTCCCACTCTTGCAACTTTTCTTGGTATTCTGCAAGTTCACGCTGTGAATGCTTTGTATACTCTTCTTTCTCATTTTCAGGTAACTGTTGCCAGGCCTCAGCAACTTTTAACTGCCATTCCTATAAACAGTATGTGTAATGTCATTACACAGTGTTCAAGAAAGATTATTTTAAATAAATGCTGAATAACAAGTACTTACGAATGTTAAATTATGAAAAAACAGAACTAATCAATTACTTTTCACAAATTTCCAAATAAAAGAAGGACTACCAGTAATTGTTTCTCAATTTCATTTTTAATATTTTAAAGTATTAAAGTTTTTAACAGCACATGTAGTCCTTCATACACCTTTAAGTTGTTCAATGACCTAGTTAATGTGTTGCAAAAGGGCAAAGGTGTATTGCCTATAAAAGGACAATGCCTAATAAAGCCCTTTGGTGATGAAATTGATTTATTCATTTAGCTGAGTGCAATGCATCATTTTATATGATTTGGTGTCTCATATTAGTAACATATGTATGGTATAAAAATAATAGGTTCTAAAATGTTACCATTTATGTACACATTTAGCTGAATTACAACAGTCATAGTTGATTCAAAAACAATGAGAACACTATAAGGAAGGAGGATTATGGACTAAAATCATGTCGTAAAATTTTACCTGCCATCCCAGAAGCCTCACGTAATTACATTGGCAATATCAACAAAATGGTAGAATATCTTTGCCAATATGTCAATATTCTTAGGAATCCACTTAGAACAAGTTGATTAGTGCTCTATACACACCATGAAGTAAATAAGTACTGCTATTCCTGCTCTCACGTTGACTGCTTATTGTACATACCCTTGTCTGCTTAGTATAAGTAATAGCCCTCATAAAAAAAAAAAAAAAAAAAAAAAAAAAATCATGATAAAACATTTGCATTGTCAAATGATTGCCTAATGTCAACATCACATAATTTCCAACATCATCATGCAAGGATGGTAAGTAAAATTTAACTCCTTATGTGAACAGTGTGGTAAGTAGATACAGAGCACAAAGTTGGGTTGTTTTTGTTAAGGATGTGGACGGAAGTGAGCCAGTCAAGCCCTTTCGAAGGAATTATCCTACCCTTTGCCTGGAGCGATTGAGGGCAAATCACAGTAAATGTAAGTCTAGATGACCAGAGGTGGATCTGAAGCACTGCCCTCCCAAATTTGAGTCCAGCATACTACCTACCTCACTCAGTGAGAAAGAGTTAAGTTGTGTGACCAATGTCAGGTATTGTAAATACTAATTTAAAAACAGGAAAAACAATGTAGTGTCATAAATTGATTGAGTTTAATAACGGATATCTTATGACTTTTCTCCAAAATATATTTAAGTTTCACGCAAACATAAACCACAAACAGCTTATCTAAAACAACTTTTTTCAAATAAATAAATACTGCAATGAGGTGGGACACAAACATAATAAGAAAATTTTTTTCAAAATTAGAACATCTCCAAAATAGTGTCCATAAACCATAATACATACACGTGTAACAAAGTTCTTTTTTTTTCTGTTAGTGGAAACAGTTTTAACTTGGCTCTATTTGTTTAATAGTGAGCTTCCGTGTTGTTGTTTTCCATTTCTGCATTATATTTTGACCACTGACCCCAGCCGTCTTTGTCAGTTGCTATGAGTTTTGCTTTTATGCTGGCTGTAGTGACATGCCTTACAGGCACAGAGAAAGCCACCTTTAAGATTGGGTATGTATAATTGAGAATGAAATAACACACTGAAAATGGACTAATTTACTTTTTTCTTGTAACAACCTGAATAAATTATTACCAATGTTCCAAATTTCAAGGACTCTCATATAAAATAGGATATTCATTTAATCCAAAATAGGATACTGTTAGTCAGCTATGAAGTTTAAATTTACAGAATTATCTTTTAGACTGTAAGCTACTATTGGTCTCCACCTGCTATTTGTGTCTAGTTCAATTCCTGATGTTTTCCACCATGCATTTTTATGCTCTTTTGTTTCTCATGGCTCACACTGCTAGTTCCTAAAACACAAATTGTCTGAGCTTTTTCTAACACTGACAGATGCAAGGTTTTAATAAATTTAATTGCAGACCCCAAGTCTTATGTAAACTAAGACTTAAGTCCTTATATTTTATATCTATAAAAATCAATGTGTGTGTGTGTGTGTGTGTGTGTGTGTGTGTGTGTGTGTGTGTGTGTGTGTGTGTGCGCGCGCGCGCGCGTGCGTGTGTGCCCTATGCACGAGACATCTGGAGTAATTTTAATGAAATCTTCAGTTTAGCCCATTGGGTATTCCTGACAAGTTTGGTAGTGATCAGATCAAGATATTTATTAATTTTAAGAATATAATGTTAACATGGAACAATAATTACTCTTTGGAAAAAGATTTAACAATGGAAAATCTGATAGGAATGTCAATAACAGAAGATAGGTAACAACTCACTGTAAAGAGGCTGAGCTGCTGACAGACACAAAAATTGATCATCTCATTCACACAGCTTAAATTTTGGCCATGGCCTTCATCAGAAAAAGAAACACATACATTCAAGCAATCACTCGGACAACTATCCACATACAACTATCATGTCCACCCACTCCAGCAACATAAGGTAGACTGTTGACAGCAGAAAACCTGTGTTGTTTGAGAAAAAGAAATATACAGTCTGTTATATACATTAAAATCAATTAGGATTTTCAGTCATGAAACGATTTTTGGTAACATTTCCCCTTTATATCTAATAATGGAAACTTCAGGTTGTAATTAAAAAATATGCTGCAACAGGTACATGAAAAAGACACACACATACAACACTTAAGCTATATGCCATGGCCTCCTCCAGAATATAGTACATTCACACAGACACAACACAGTCACACAAACGTCATCTCCGGCTGCAGCACTTCGATTCAGATTTCACCTTTATATGTTACATGTCTATCTATATTGAGGATAGTACACAAACTAGCCAGCATTACATCACTGAAGTGTTGCAGTCTGTTGTCCTCCCATATCTTCAGAGGTTTCTCACAAATATTTATATGGAGTCTGTTCTTTTCGGACATGTTCGAAAGAACAGACACCACTTGTTGACATAAATGTCTATAATTTTACTAATTCAAAATATTAAATAATACGACTGTTTCAGGGGATTGAAATAAATCCAATGGCAAAGATGAAAATTTGAGCTGTATTGGGATTCGAACCCGGATTTCCCGCTTTCGGCCAGTGGTACAAACACATTGCAACAGGATAATGCATGACCACATGTGGGACACAGTGTGCAAGATTTCTTCATTGACAATAGGATAACATTGTTGCCTTGGCCTCCCTGCTCTCCTGATTTTTCACCTAGCAAAAATGTCTAGTCAATTATAGTTGGATGACTGGTACGGGATACACTGCCCGCTGCTAGACCAGAACATCTTCTGTAACATGTGGTTGCAACATTGATTGCTATACCCCAACAACACAACCAGAGCTTCTTTTATTAAAAGCTGAGACATGTAGCAGTGGTTATAGGCAGCAATGGTGGCCACAAACAATGAAAGATTTCACCATCTTCCTCACTTCGCATGGGGTTGTACTTTCAATCATGTGGTATCTGCACAATGTGTTACCTATTAAATAAATATGGCTGCTATATCTCCAGTTCTTCTTGGTGTTGCATTTTGGATGGTCAGAAGTGTATTTAACACCAAGGTCTTTGTATTTCACATGAGTGTTCTCTTTCAATGCCTTTGTTCCTATGTAGCTAATAGAAACTGAATTCTACTATATTTCATTGTTTTGACCTATCTTGATATTGTCACGTTGCAATGGAAGTAGGCTTGATTTCTAAGGCAACTAAACACAGCACTTATACTGAAAGCACGTTTATTACGAACTCAACATACATGCAGACTGACTGACTGCCTGCCTCTCAGGCAGAGTGCTCTGCTATTTATACACAGACAGAATTTACCAGAAATTAGAGGAACAGTTAGCATAAGAAACAAGTAGAATTTACAAGTGAACATAAGAAAGATGTAGAACCTTCTGGAATTGTCAATTACAAAGAAATAAATTTTTGCCCGTGGGCGGGATTGAACCGGCGACCTTCTGCTCAGCAGTCCGTGACGCTATCCCCTGCGCCACGCCGGCAGTTGGTGTTTGTGGTCTCTCGTGGCATTGCTCCCTCTCCTGGAGAAATAGCGACCCACTATTATGATCCCTGTGGAGCCAGCTGCTATGTCCTGGATGTTGACCGTTTCATAAGTCCTCTGTATGACAGTTCAAGAGAATCCTTCCCGTCTCCTCGATTATCGACGACAGACGTTTCTGTCGTAGCTTCATCAGGAACATTACCGTCCTTAAAGTCCTTGAACAAGGAGCCATTGTTGTCTACCTGCTCTTCAGGATCGTAGTAAGGCTTCATGCGCAGGACGTGAACAATGTCTCTTCGTTTTTGACGTTTCGGCGACGGCTCATAATCCTCAACTTCGTATGTGACGTCCGACAGGCGGCGTATGACACGATACGGACCAAAGTATCACTTCAATAACTTTTCTGACAGTCCAACCTTCTGTACAGGGGTAAAAATCCATACCAGATCTCCTGGGCTGTACACAACAGGTCGGTGCTTGTCGTTATACCACTGACGGTCCTTCTCCTGGACGTCCAGTGTCCGTATGTGAGCCAGCTGTCTTGCTTCTTCGACTCTGGTGATGAGCTGTTTAACATAGTCATCCTGAGTGTTGTCCGGTTGGAACGGGAATAGTGTATCCATTGTCGTCTCAGCTTCACGGCCATGGAGCAGGAAAAACAGAGTGAAGCCTGTGGTGTCTTGTCTAGCAGTATTCTAAGCAAATGTCACGACTGGCAGAATTGTATCCCAATCCTTCTGCTCAACATCGATGTACATCGACAGCATGTCGGCTAACGTTTTGTTAAAACGTTCTGTAAGACCATTTGTCTGAGGATGGTATGCAGTTGTCATTCTGTGGACAATGTTGCACCGTGACATTACCTCTGATACTAGTTTTGACTGGAATACTTTTCCACGATCAGATATCATGACACGTGGTGCTCCATGCTTGAAACTAATGTCTTCTACAAGGAATTTTGCAATCTCTGGAGCTTCTGCAGGTGGCACAGGTTTGGTGACAGCGTAGCGTGTGAGGTAGTCAGTGCAGACTATTATCCAATGGTAACCGGTTGTCGACTTCGGGAACCTCCCTAAAAGATCGATCCCAACTCGGTGGAATGGAGCTGCTGCCAGCGGAATTGGTATGAGATGTCCTGGAGGTAATTGCGGCATATGCTTCCATCGCTGGCACTCTTTACAGTGACTCACATAGTGCTTGACAGATCGGTAGAGACCTTTCCAGTAATACCTGCGTCTGATTCTGTCTAGGGTCTTCACGAATCCCAGATGACCGGATATTGGAGCATCATGGAAATATTTGAGATTAGCTGTCTGGAGATGAGCTGGAACAACAAGTAGCCATTTGGGGCCCAGTGGATCGTAGTTGCTCTTGTACAGTGTTCCGTTTATAAGTTGGAACTCTCCATTGGTCGGTTCTCCTTTCTCCAAGGCCTCTATCATTTTTAATAGTGTTGGATCTTCCCTCTGTTCAGCTGTAACGTCATCTAATTCAGTGAGCAGGCAAGCAATATACCGACTGAGCTATCCTGACACGACTCACAATGCCGCCTCACAACTTCACTTCTGCCAGTACCTCGCCTCCTACATTTCTGGAAACATTCCTTAGGCTGTGGCTAAGCCATGTCTCCATCATATCCTTTCTTCCAGGAGTGCTAGTCTTGCATGTTTTGCAGGAGAGCTTCTGAGAAGTTTGGAAAGTAGGTGGCGAGGTACTGGCGGAAGTGAAGTTGTGAGGCGGCATTGTGTGTCATGTCGGGATAGCTCAGTCAGTAGAGCGCTTGCCTGCGAAAGGCAAAGGCCCCAGGTTCGAGTCCCGGTTCTGGCACACAATTTTAATCTGCCAGGAAGTTTCAGCAGTTATCAGAGTTGAAGGACATGAAAAGGATGCAGAGGTTGGGAAGGGAGTAAGGCAGGATTGAAGCCTTTCTCCAATGTTATTGAATTTGAATCTTGTGCAAGCTATAAAGAAAAGCAAGGAGAAATTTGGAGAAAGAATTAAAGTTCAGGGCGAAAAAATAAAAACAATATATTTTGCTAATGACATTGTGCTTCTATCAGAGACAGCAAAGGACCTGAAAGAGCAGTTGAACAGAATGGACAGCTTATTGAAAAGCGCATATAAGATAAACATTAACAAGAGCAAAACAAGGGTAATGGAGTGCAGTCTAAGAGAAACAGGTAATGCCGAAGGAATTAGATTAGGAAAAAAAACAAAGGTCATAGATGAATTTTGTTAACTGGCCAGTAAAATAACACTAGATGATTTCAGCACAGAGAATATAAAATGTAGAATGCAACATTTCTGAAACAGAGGATTTTGTTAACATCAAATATTAATTCATGTGCAAGGAAGTCCATTCTGAAGGCATTTGTGTGGAGTGTTGCCTTGTATGGGAGTGAAACATGGATGATAAACTGTGTTGGCAGGAAGAGGATAGAGGCTTTTGAAATGTGGTGTTACAAAGAATGCTGAAGATTAAGTGGATGGATCACGTAACTAATGAAGAGGTACTGAACAGAATTGGGGAGAAAAAGGAATTTCTGGCATACCTTGACTAAATGAAGGGATCGACTGACAGGAATCGTGAATTTAGCATTGGAGGGAAGTGTGTGGGGTAAAAATCGCAGAGGAAGACCAAGAGATGAATACAGGAAGCAAATTCAAATAGATGTAGGGTGCTTTTCTTATGAGGAGATGAAGAGGCTTGCTCAGGATAGAGCAGGGTGGAGAGCTTCATAAAATCAGTCTCTGGACTGAAGACCACAACACACGAACATAACACAACATTATGTACAGTAGACTCAGGATATGTTTGGTATTACTCCATGAAAATTTGAATACTTGAAGAGGTTTCTGAGATTTCAGGAGAAATAGATGTTTATGATATCCGTGACTGCTGCTGGGATGGCATGTTCATAGCTGTATGAACTGTCTGAGTACTGGGCATTGCAGTAATTGCGCCATAAAGTACGTCCAAGAGGGCGAAGGTTGTGTACTGGTTTTTCATCAGTTGACAGTCTTTGAAAAAATGTAGCCCCTGCTTCATTTTCAACAAATCCTAGGTATTATTTCTAATGTTCATCTCATGTTACTGCTGTAGTTTGTCAAGTCACCTTAGTAACATAATTATTACAATTGTAAGCTGCACTTCTGCCAAGTGCCATCAAAAGCTACTGGTACATCAGTGATACCATCATTTATTTCAACAGCTTCATTCACAGCACCCTTCATTGACTCACATCAGCAACAGAGTCCAAAACAACTCCAATGAGTCCTGCACACTTATCAATTTCACAAGGTGGGTGTGGCACATTAATCAGGCACACATTGTTTCTGTTGCAATGTGTCCTTTACCAGTGGCTCTCAGTCCATAAAACCACCAAACATTTACTTCAAAATAATTATCTTTACACTATCAGAATTCCAAATCAATGAGTATTATTACATCTGGCACAATCTTCTCTCTATATATAAATATGTTATGTTGGTTTGTGTGTGCTTCAAAATCTCAAAAGGTTCTTCACCGATTAAGCAATAAATTTGTCACAACATTGCACTGTAACACAGGAAGGTTTATATGTGTGTTTACCTGTCCTTTTTTTCCCCCAAGGTAAGTCCTTCCACTCTCGGAATTTGAATGACTCCTCATCCACTCCCTTAAAATCCGCATCCTTCCCTTTTTCCCCTCCTTCCTTCCTCTTTTCCTGACGAAGCAACAAACGGTTGCGAAAGTTTGAAACTTTGTGTTTGTGTGTGTTTTTATTTGTGTTTTTGTGTACCTGTCAACGACACATGGTTCGGATTCCACGTTAGGCTGTAGGTCCCCTTTCCCCGGTTCGATAACTGGGGTAGGCTAGGGATACGCAAGTCGCCAAAGTGGCATCCAATTGAAAGACTTGAACCAGGCCAATGAACCTCACAACATTATTATTATTATTATTATTATTATTATTAGTTTCCTGGCTAGTGCATTTGATACCTCACTGTCTGCATGTAAACTAAGAAAACTGTATACCATGTTTTCAAAAAAAATGTTTGTAGAGCTTATGGGACTTAACTATGGGGTCATCAGTCCCTAAGCTTACAAACTACTTATGAACTAGCTAATCCTAAGGACGGCACAAATATCCATGCTCGAGGGGGGATTCGAACCCCCGACCATAGTAGCCGTGCGGATCGTGACTGGAGCGCCTCATTCCTCTCAGCCACCGCGGCCGGATATACCATGTTTTATTTTAATCTTCAAAGAACTAATACGTGTTTTTCTAGATACTGACAATTCTGCCTGTATTTCATTGTAGCTGTAACTTCACACGCCACATATTGGACAAAATGTTTCCGTTTATTCGTTTTGGCATCATACTTTACTTTTTGAGAGATTTACCAATTTTATTTGACATTGTCCTTGGAAAACACTTAAGGTGTTTTATTAGATCTTTAAGTAAAAATAAAAAATATTTCTTCAAGATCTAAGTGTAGATTATTTTTTAAAAACTAGAATATATATACATATTTTTTCTTCGGAAAATTGCAAATTTATAATGAGATTAAAAAAATATTCAAATGTTTGTATAGTCTATGGGACTTAACTACGGGGTCATCAGTCCCTAAACTTACAAACTACTTATGAACTACTTACGAACTAGGACGGCACAAATATCCATGCCCGAGGGGGGATTCGAACCCCCGACCGTAGTGGCCGTGAAGACCATGACTTGAGCGTCTTAGTCCCCTCGGCCACCGCGGCCGGCAATGAGATTAAGATCCGGGGGCGGGGGGGGGGGGGGGGGGATAAGAAAGAAAAGCTGTTCTAAACCACCTTAATATTTACAGTGTCACAACTCCAACATTTTTTCCAATTAATTGTTGTGAAAAAAGTACTTACCTTAAATGGTATGTCTCCCCGTTTATCTTTTTGTTCATTCATAAACCTAATAAATCCAGTTGTGGGCCTTTTTGGTTTACCCATTTCCTCCATTTTCTGAAAATAATTATGACAAATAACTGTCACATTCTTACATTATAGGGTAATATTGCAATTAAAATTTGGAAATAAGGCTTAATTGTGTAATCTACGCAGTCAACTAATGAAGATAACATTACACTACATTTTAGCGAAATTTCCTTTTTCTGAAAAATCATAATGCTGCACCGAGTTGTTGATGCAGCAAAATATTACAGACTGACAAACTGCATATAAGTTATCTTATTCATGTAAAATTACCCCCAGAAAAACATCACCTAAGGAATCAAATACTGAAATTCTGTTATAGAATAATATAATTCTGAGTTAATAAAGAAACAGAAACTTTCTGTTATCCCCATTTAGAGACAAAAGGAAAGCTAGAACTTTTAAATAATATAATGATAACAGAATTCTAGGTTAGAAAACAAAAATTAAAGAAGGTAACCACTAAACGTGATTGCTCAGTGGCATTGAGAAAACTCCGATAGCACAGGATGGAAATAGCTTCCACGCAATTTATATAGTACTAGCTTTTACCCATGGCTTCACTCACATTGATGTCCATGCATACATGTGTAAGACCAGAAAAAGTACAAACATTTCACAACTTTGTTCTTAAGTTATGATCAGGATTATAAGGATAAAAGAAAAGTTTCCAATTTTCCAGTTTAAATATAAACCATGTGTAGAATGGCGGTAAATACAGTCTTTCCTTATTGAGATAAAAATAAAGATATTATTAAATACCAAAAGAAACTCTGTTACATTGTGATTAAACTACTGACTGAAGAAGCTATATGTTATACAATGTGTAAATTATGCAGTATCAAATGTCGCAAAATCTGTTCAGTGGTTTGAAGACACTGACATTTTGTGTAAGCATTGTATTCATTATGCTGAATCATATTACAAACAACGTATCTACTATTAAAATTATTTCAATAAAGGTGATAAATTTCAAACGTCAAAGAATAAATAGCTTTTCCAAATAGTCTTCAAGCATCTCAGAAGCTATAAGAGAAATGTTGACGCTCAGCTATTCCGTATTTTATGTTATGTACTTAAAATCAACCAATATCTTGAAATACACACTTTCTAAAGTAAGCTATATTGTTTTTCTCAATAAACAATTTCATCAAAATCAGTTAATCGTTTAGTCATGAAAGCGTAACACACGCTTCTTTCGCATTTATATTAGCATGAATAAGTATACCTTTCTCCTCCTCCTCCAACCTTGCCTGATTTTTACAGTGCAGCCAGAGCTGCTCCCAGAATAGAGAAACTAATAATGGTTGACTTGGTGCATTTGAACGCGGATTTTTGTTTGTCATCACATAGTGATCCCACATTGAGTAAAGTAACACACTGATCCAACAATGACCAGGAGAAAGAAGTGTGGAAATAATTATTAATGTCCAAGAGGAGAGAGCAGAGATTTCCCAGTTTGGTGGAAGGAAAACATTCTTGTCATTGGTCCATGTATATGTTACCATAGGAAGATCCACAGAAGTATTTGTAAAGTCAACCTTAAGATGAGGGCGTGATGCTACCGGCATACTGAGGAAGATATCGCTCCATGGTACTAGCGACATAAGAGGATATAGCATTCACAGTGATTAGCAAAGAATATGGTGGTAATGTGAAGGGCAATGGAGGAAGTGAGCAGTGTATAAGATGCAGTTAGGCAGACTACAAACAACATATACCACAATTTGAAGAGTGGCAGGAGGGAGGAACAACCAGTAGGATTGTGTTTATGGACCTTTGGAGATAGGTAAAAGGTAAATTTATGGCGGTTTGGGTGTTTCTGGTTTGTTCATGGAGAGAGATTTGTGTGGTAGATTTTGGTAGTCTGTACTTACACAATCTTCTTTCTTAAGATTCTATTACCTACTGAAAATAATTTACTACATGAAAACTCTGAAAATGTTTTGTAGTTGCTTTCACTCTGAAACTGACATAATTACCGTCAAATAACTGGATCGTCACAGCATCCTCTGAGAAAGCAATGTAAGATACTTCTTTCTCACTCCATACAGGACTAGTACTACTGAAGTACATGTTACTCCTATTCAAACCCCCACCACCCTATATGACTTTCATAACTACTCCATCTTACACATTGTCAAAAATTTCCTTAATGTCCCGCAAGACAGACTACTTACAAACATAAGGCCATTAGTGCCATCAACTATCTTCTAAATACCTAATCCCCTTACAAATTTTTGGTTCTATAAAAAAGTCACATTTAGCCTCCAACCCAAAATTAACCACTTTGTGCTCATAAAGGACTTGCTTTCAATCACTCCTTCCCTCATGCAAAAATATTTATTTGCCACTTACACTACTCTATCAACAACCGAACACCCCAAATAAATAAAGAAAATAATACAATTAATTAAATAAAATGTACATAAAAATTTCACTTCTAAACAACCACCCTGGTACCATTCTAAGAAGGAGGAGGAAGCTTACAGTTTAACATCCTGTCAACACCATGGTTATTAGAAACAGACCTTTAAGCTCAGATTTTTGGGGAAGGATGCAGGAGGAAATCAACCATGCCCTTTCAAAAGGAACCATCCTGGAATATGGCTGGAGTGATTTAGGGAAATTGTGGAAAACCTAAATCTGGAACTGGATGGTCAGAGGTTGATTTGAACCACTATCCTTCCAAATTCAAGTCCAGTGTCTTACCACTATGCCACCTCGCTCGGTCCCGTTCCAAGAATTCCTAGAATTATTCCCCAAATACCTTACCAGCCATGTCAACACCAGAGCTCAAATATGAACAGA
Organism: Locusta migratoria; assembly: GCA_026315105.1. Lineage (NCBI taxonomy): Eukaryota > Metazoa > Arthropoda > Insecta > Orthoptera > Acrididae > Locusta > Locusta migratoria. Next base: position 218,046,274 of record CM048745.1, on the reverse strand, counting down.
TATTTGTGTGTCTTTTCATTTTTTTTTAATTTCATGAGTTACATCACTATAGTCATGAGCTTCAATCACTGTATGCTGAGTACATCTGCCAGCAATTCAACACCTTTGCTTCCAAATATATCATTATGATCCCATTCAAGCAGCTGCTCAAAACTCATCACTCATACAAAAAATCGGTCACCTGAAACAATATCCTGTCTTGTATAAGCATCCCTTAGCATATAAACAATGAAAAATATCTTAACATGATTTGCAATTCTATATCATTTTGTGTATTGTGTTTTGGGAGAAGACACATCCACTAATTTGGAATGAAAAACATTGCTCTTCAATCACAAATTGTGTTTCCAACTGACATATTTTAAGCCCTGTCAAATTGGGCCCAAACATCTTATACTTACACAATAGACAATGCATTCAAAGGGATAACATATGTAAGCAAGTCATTATATTTAAGTTCTGTGAGTAGATCATCAATTACCTGTAGGTCAAGCCTGTGAATTTAATATTAGTACTAAATCAGTGAACACTACCTTCTTTAAAACAAAAGAGGATACTAATGTTAAACTCTTGAATATGAGCCTTTAGGGATTAGAATGCACCAATAAATAACCCTATTTGGGATCGATGGCAGGATCAACCATATTTTACTGAAAGTTTACACTGCCTGATCAAGTAATAAATAATGGGGAAAAAAGAAAATATATATATTATAGAAGGAGACTTTCCTGGTGGGAAAAATATGCATTAAATAAAAAAAAAAAGATTGTTTGACTTACCCAAAGCACAGGCTCACCGATAGAAACAAAAAACACAAATATACACACACAAACATTCAAGCTTTAGTCACCGCTGGCAGCTTCTTCAGGAAAATCTCCTTCCTTCCTCTTTTTTCTGAAGAAGCTGCCAGCTGTGGCAAAAGCTTGAATGTGTGTATATTTGTGTTTTTTGTTTCTATTGGCGAGCCTATGCTTTGGGTAGGTCAAACAATTTTTACAATAATTATAAAACAATTAGCCTCCAAAGAATACACATGAAAATAGCAAGGCCCATCTCAGCATAAGCTGTTCCCCTCCCTCATACTACACTCTCATAAATACTGTAACAACTCAAAAAGCCATCATTCTGAAACAACACAAGCACTTTTTTAAAGAATGTCAGATAAGTCTCACAAGGAGACACAAAAACCAAAAATAACACATTGACCAAAGAAATTTGCCCCTTAAAACTAATTCATCAGGATTACTTACAGATAAATGAAGGAAGAATAGTCCAGACACTTGATGTAATTTACCATGAAGAAAATACTGACAACTGATTAAAGAGAAGACAGTTTCAAACACTCATTTCAAAAATTTTAGTAGTGAGAGGAAGAACATACAGTTAATTTTTTTGTACATACCAACCATCAACAATACCTCCATTTTGACAGCTGCCAACCATTCCACATGAAAAAGTCCCTTCCATACAGCTTAGCCACCGGTAGTCGTCACATCTGCAGTGACAAGCAGTCCCTCTCCAGATACAACAGCCCCACTGAGGCCTTCATTTATCGCAATTACCCTCCAAGCCTTGTCCAGGAACAGAGCTTACAGGCCCTGTCTGTCCAGTCACCCACCAGCTCCCCACACCCATTGTCTGGCCACAAAGGAGCACCCCTCTTGTGACCCAATACCACCCAGGACTGGAGCATTTAAACCACACTATGCGCCAGGGTTTTGACTACCTTTCATCCTGTCCTGAAATGGGAAATACCCTACCCACCCCCTCTACAGTGGTATTCCACCGCCCGCCAAACCTAAGTAACAGCCTTGTCCATCCGTACTCCATCCCTGCTCCCAACCCCTTATCCCATGGCTCATATACCTGAAATAGACCTAGATGCAAAATCTGTCCTATCCACCATCCCACCACCGCCTACTCCAGTCACGTCACATGCATTTCCTATCGCAAAAAAGGCAGGACAAGCTGTGAAAGCAGTTATGGTATCTATAAACTGAGCTGCAAATACTGTGAAGCTTTCTATGTGGGTATGACCAGCACCCAGCTGTCTATCCGAATGAATGGTCATTGTAAAACTGTGGCCAGGAGACAGCTAGACCATCCTGTTACAGAGCATGCAGGGTTGCATAATGTGACTGGCTTTGATGACTGCTACACAACCTGTGCCATATGGATCCTCCCCATAAACACCAGCTTTTCTGAATTGCACAGGTTGGAACTCTCCTTACAATATATCCTATGCTCCCACAATCTCCCAGGCCTAAGCCTTCGCTAGTTCCTGCCGATACCATCATTTCCTACATTTCCTTGCCCACACTTATCCTTACGTTCGTCTCCCATCCCGCCACACATTTCAGTCCCTTCCCTTCCCTTCTTTCTGCACTGTCCATCAGACAGCATTGGTGTACTACCCCACCCATGCCGTGCATCCCCCACTCCCATCCTGCTTCCGTCTCCTTGCTACTTCCTCAACCCCACCATTGGTTGCTCTCACCTAGGGCGTACTGGGTAGGCCTACCACAAACTGGCCACAGCAGCCAGAGGCAGTGGCTGTGTGTGTGTGTGTGTGTGTGTGTGTGTGTGTGTGTGTCTAACCGACGAAGGTCTAATCGACCGAAAGCTCTATTGTTGTATTCTAATAATGGAAAGTCCAGTTTAGAATTAACAATATAGTTATAGGACAGTTTATACCTCACCACAAAGACATGACAAAGAGCCATGACAGGCACATAAAATGTTTGTGTGTGTGTGTGTGTGTGTGTGTGTGTGTGTGTGCGCGCATTGTCACATCTTTGTGGTGAGTTGTAAACTGAACTATTACTATGTTGTTTTTTTTTTTTTTTTGTTATTTGTGCCTTTCTATGGCTCATCGGACATCTCTGTGATGAGTAAGCAACCTACTCTTCTCAAAAATATTGTTGAATCCTTTCTGGAAATTACATATATTGATAGCTTCAAAGTTATCGTATTTAATGTTTGTTAATTTTATAATTTGTATAATGTGACACAATATTGTTCCTATGCCATAGTGCAAGACATTCCATCAAAGGAGCATCTAAATAACATGTTTCAGGTGCATTGTATACTCAAAGTTACACACACATATGTAATCCACTGATAGTATAGTTTGTAGTGTTGTGAGATGGTGTGCAAAGATTGCAAGTGTTGCCACTTCGCGTCCATGTACTTCCCAAAATTTTCATTTTTTGTTTTTGTTTTGTTGGCCCACTTTAGGTTACGGTAGTAACACTGAAAGTGGGCCTTTGTAATCGTTTTTTGACAACTCAAAATTTAAATAAAAATAACGGCTTAACCATTCACCTGACACAAAAATTGAATAACCGAATTTGTAAGGAGAAAATTCTCTACAACTTTGCTCTCTTATGGTTTTTTTTTTTTTTTTATCATATCTCATATCGTTTCAGAGGTATTTGCAAAAATAACAGCGATTTTGGGATGTCTGTCTGTCCGTCCGTCTGTCTGTCTATCCGTAACGTGTTCCCCGTTTTTAAGACAAACCGTTCAACCGATCAACACCAAATTTTACAGACATAATTTTTAGCTCCAGAGACCAGAACCTCACTTTTTCAAAAATTTCGAACAAGAAATATGTTAGTAATACCAAAAAAAGGCCAATTGTAATGTAATTTTAATTGCATATAAACCGTTCATCTGACGCTAAAATTGAATAACCGAATTTGTAGAGGAGAAGATTCTCTACAGCTTTGTTCCCCTATGTTTTTTTCATATCTCGTATTGTTTGAGAGATATTTGCAAAAATAACGGAGTTTTGACACCCTCCACTGAATTAACAAAAACCAGCCATTCGCAGATGTCACGTGACATTCATCACCCAGAACTCTCTCTGGCATAAGCCATCTTGCATTGCGTATTTGACGATTTTCTTATTTTAACTTACACATTTTTATTTCAAAGCAATGGCGCACTGAAGAATTAACAAAAACACGTAATTCTCAGTGTGCAATTTTCTTTTTTTGTTGAGAAAATTTTACCGATACCACATGGATACCAGTAAGAAGATAGTGAGGCACTTCACTAACGCAGAAAAATGGAACATCAATAATGAAGTGGACAAAAATCCACACCTGAAGCATGTCGATATTGCACGCAAACTAAACATTCCTTCGTCGACACTGAACACTATTGTGAGCAAGTGGAAAATAATAGAAGCTACCTGTCTGGAAGGAGGAAACAGCAAAAGAAAACGTGTATGTGGCAGCCAATTTCCAGAATTGGAAAATGTTCTTCTAAAGTGGTTCATACAAGCTTGTGCAGCAAAAATCCCAGTTGATAGAACAGTTGTTTGTGCGAAAGCCACACTTTGGCACAGAAATTGGGACTCTAAGATTTAAAAAGTATCCAATGGTTGGATCGAAAGGTTTAAGGGCTGACACAATTTAGTGTACAAGTGTTTGAGGTGAGGCGGAAAGTGTTAGTGCTGAAACTGTCGAGGCATGGAAAGATATACTTCCATTAATAATTGAAAATTACAGTCCAAATGATATTTTTAATGCAGATGAAATAGGCCTATTTTTTCACCTAATGCCTGACAAAACGCTAGATTTGAAAGGGGAGAAATGCCACGGCAGAAAATTCAGCAAAGAGAGGCTGACTGTTTTATTATGCTGTAATGCAAGTGGAACAGAGAAGTTGATGCCACTAGTTTCCATGCAAATACGTTGAATACCAAAGCATGGGTAACGACGAGTATATTTGAAGTATATCTGCATGCTTGGGATGCAAAATTGGAGATCAGAAAGAGGAAGATCATCCTGTTTATTGACCAATGTGCAGCACATCCCAAAGATACTGCGTATCTGCGTAATATGAAGGTAGCGTTCTTTCCTGCCAATTGCACAAGTCAGCTTCAACCACTCGACCAAGGCATTGTCAAGTGTGTAAAACAAAAGTACAGAAAAATTACTGTACAGGAGAGGCTGACATATCTTGACAGTACAGAGAGAAAAGTAACTATTTTGGATGCCATGCATCTTGTGAGAAGTGTATGGGATTCTGCTCAAGAAATCACAGTATCAAATTGTTTCCAGAAGGCTGGCTTTAATCAGATACCAGCACTTACAGAGGAAATCACTTCAGAAGAAAATGAAGTCGCACCAGTAATTTCTGCATCATGAATTTTCTTCTGAACAGTGGCAGCAAATTGTTGGCAGGAATGATAGTGCCTCTTGCAGTAGATTTAATGTGTATGTTCAGTTCGATGAAAATGTTGCCATATGTGAGTCAATGATGATTGATGAAGTGCTGCAGGAGCAGATGAATCAAAATCAAGAAAGCGAAGATGAGGGTGAATCAGAACCATTGCCATTTCCATCAATGTCCAAAGCTATTGGAGCCATGGAAACAATTAAATGGTACGTCCTAAGTTTTGATGTTGACGATGACATGTTGAATGCGTTAATGAAAATTGACAATACTCTGTTGTAATTAGGGCAAAGAAACAAGCGAAGATTGACACATTTTTCAAACGCCTGTAAAGGCTGGATGACACAGTGTTGTGCAGTGCAACGTAATTACAATAATGTACATATTGTTAGTTTTAATAATGACAATATATCATGACTGATTCAGTAATGCCAAAAAGTGAAGTGACTAATGTGTGTCAGGAACCACTGTGTACACTCAGCCTGAATAAATGTTCATTTAAATGCCAGGTTCATATTTAATTTTTACTCTAAGTGTTGTAGGTGGTAGTATTCCTATATTAACCAATTACTTTCTTTATATATGAATTTACATTTTACAAGTTACGTATTAGTTTTGTTATCCACAGTAAAACTGAAATTGGATGCCAATGTGGTTAAAGTATAAGCTGTATGCAGGTATATTTTGCACACAAAAAATTGCCTATATTGAAATTGGTGTTCCCAGCAGCTTTGATGCTGCCTATGTTGCTGTATTTTAATATTTTTGCTTCCTGCACAATTTCTGACTGTGATATTCATAATGTATTATCGAAAGAGCATTTGAATTAAAATTTATTGATATAGCATGTCAGGAAATGTGGCATTACGAGATCGCGTATTATCTCAAATTTTCTACTTTTAATTGCACCTTTGTAATGTCAGAATAAATCAAATCATGACGAAATGAAACATTTTCCCATTTACGATGTTCAAAATCTGTGGACTTTTCAAAAATGTACTAATGAGATTCCAATGTAGTTAATACACTGAAGTCTACTGTTTATGAATCTTATTTGCATATTGGTAAGAAATTTTTCTTGAATTAAATAAGTAATGTATTATTTGTCCTGTTCAATAATTATTCTTATAGTTTACTATAACATAGATGTTACCGTACAATAAAATAATGTATCTGTTTAGAGCCAAATATAAAAATATTCTATGCAGTACCAAAAGGCCTCTTCCTGTCATTTAAGGAATGACAAAAGCTTCACCATTCTACTGTTAACTTTGTCAAATTTCTACTTCTTTCTTTCAACTCTTTTTCTAGTAATTTCAGGCAGGTTGCCCCTGCTCTCAGTTTGTTATAATTCATCACCCATGTTCTGTAGTTGACTGTACATATTCCTGCCATTGACTTTTATTGAATATGAGGAAAACAACAATTTGTTGGGTACCATTGCTTCTTTTCTATCTACTATATGAAAGTTCAGAATGCTTTATCTCTCAATGACTCAGTCCATCCTATTTTATGTATATTCACATTTGAATTTTTGAATATAAAAATAATCTTTTTGTTTCACAACAGAAAGGCTTTGTCAGCTTTTTATGTATTCTAATTTACTTCAGTTTGACCATTATTTCAGTATCTACAGCTACTTAAACACACTATCATGCCTAAGTTTGATATATGTTCTTTTCACCTTGCACCATCCTCCAAATTTCTCTTATTACTGCTGCACTTTATTTACTTAAGTCCCAATGATGAACAAAAAAAGATCATAAATTTTAACTAATAGAAGATAAATATGAACAGAAATAATTTATCATACAAGAAGCAACAAAAATGAAGGAAGAAAGGAATATTAGGGTTTAATGCCCCATCAGTGATATGATCATTAGAGACTGAGCACAAGCTCAAACTGTTTTTGTTAAGTATGGAGAAGGAAAGCAATCGTCCTGGAATATGACTGGAGCAATTTAGGAAAATCATGGAAAATTCAAATCTGGATGGCCAGAGACAGGTTTGAACTACCATCATCTCGGAAACAAATACAGTATGTCACCACTGTTGCATCTTGCTCAGTTGAAAAGGCAAAGGGAAAGTCAGTGGACCAAGCCCACAACTGGGTTACTGGTCTGACTGTAGAGAGAGTAGGCTTACAGCCTTTCTTCACAAGAGCACAAAGCTTTATTTAAAAACAAAGTCATTAATATTTATCAACATACTTGTAATGAAACATAAATTTTGTCTGTGCTCTAGCATGACACATTAAAGCTTGAGCAACACAATGATAGAAAGTTACCTTATGAGTAATTTTTCTTCTCTTCTGTTTCATTGCCTTTTCTCTTGCTTCACGGAGGGCTTTCCGCTGCTCATCTGTCAGTGAATTCTGGTAGTGTGTATACTCTTCTGCATACACCATCATCTCCTCGTGGAATTTGGTTTGCAAAGAATCACGCGTAGCTTGATCAACTTTTTCCCATTCAGCAGCAACCATTTTCACTATATCTGAAATAAAAATACATCTGATTGATGAAAAGTATTTTCACTTATATGAATATAAACAGTAGGCAATAGTACAGTAGGGTTCCATATTTTGAGTCTCAGAATCAAGAGCTTCCCATAAATCTGAGATTCATAAGAACAGGGAAAACAATCTGCATAACTTTTGATTCTGTGTACATTTCCCATGTGTCACCTGTTAAGCTCTCACAAAGAAGAAGAAGAAAATTAGCTTTGCTGAGTTGCCACAAAAAGTGTGCCTGTGGAAGAGTTACAGAAAATGCAGATGTTGAAAATTTCATTTTAATTTTGGTAGAAATACAGGAACAGTTTTCAATTTATTTTCTGGAGAAGCCTACTGCCAACCTCTCACCTCCTGTATCAGTTGAAAGTGCACTTGTTAATTTGTGGATGGAAATGATAGATTTGCCATGTAGTTTCCTAATAAAAGACAAATTCCATTGTGTTAAAATTGCTTATGAGCCATACTGTAGTAAATAATAAATTCGTATTGTCCGCTACGACAGTCAGCACTGTCGGAGATCGGGTGATCTCGCCAACGCCACCTGCCGTGGTGCTGCGGCAGTGCGCGGCAGCACGCCGGCTCCTCAGAATTTGTTTACTTTTCGTAAGGTGCGCCTCAGCGCTTCAAATGAATTATACGAACAGTATCTTTCGTTATCGGTGACTTATGTCACGTGTGTGTACATTACCGTGTAATTGTTCAATTGTGAAATACAAGATTCTTTAAGTATTTTCTACGAGTGTGCATAAAATTGGCAACGAGAAGGGAATATATCAAAACAATGTGTTCAATCATGCCTGCCATCGTCGAAGAACTTCTACAAGCATTTCTGCAACAGCAAAAAGTACTCACCGATCATGTCCTGCAACTTCCAGAGCTCTTCGCAAACACCGTCAAGGCGATCTTCAACGCACCACAGTTCGATAGGAGGCAACAGCTTTCAATTCCGAGTTTCCAGCCATATGACGATGCCGCAGAAGACTGGGCTGACTACAAGAAACGACTTCGTCAACACTTCGCAGCATTCGGCATTGTTGACACCAACCTATGTAAGTCTCTTCTCTCTTGGCTTTCGCCCCGTATTTATCAGTTGCTTTCACAACTGGCCCCACTTCAGGAACCGGCATCGTTGTCATTTGACGAAATGAGTATACTTCTAAATTCCTTTTATAAGAAACAAACACATGTCGTTGCCTCTAGGGTAGCCTTCTACCAGTGCAAAAAACTTTCAAATCAGTCATACCGAGCTTGGGCCACACAGCTGCAAGGGCTCAACAGAAAGTGTAATTTTGTGACGAAAATCCATCAGTAATTGCACACTGATCAAATGGTACGTGACGCTATTCTCCGCTCGGCCCCTGACAAAGAGGTTCGACAAAAAGCACTTCAATTAAATGACCCTACCCTGGCAGAGGTGTTGTCAATCGCAGAATCATTTGAAATCACTCGAGTCGCGGGCGCTCAGCTGGATTCGTGGGGTGACGTAGGAGAGGTTGCGTTAGATAGAGCCGTTGCTGCCGCTGCTCAAAGCAAAGCAAGTGACGACGTTGCTGCTATATACCGTCCCTCTCAGCAGAGAGAGAGAGAGCAATCAACAATCCAAAGATTGGTTTGAACACCACAGTGCTTTACTAGGCATGGTCCTATTTGGAGGTGGTATGCCGTTGCCTTCCTCTGACCTTCGAACTGACTTACCCAGCCAGTTATAGAGGGACCTACAATTTAACGTGGGTTCCAAACCACGGTGCTACTCGGTATTTTTCACATGAGCAATACTGCCAGAGGTGAAAGAAGTGGAAAGTGACAGATAAAAATCCTAGGACCTGGTGGGGATCGAACCCGGGACCTTTGGATTTGTAGTCTGGCACTCTACCACTGTGCATCCGAGGCACACTCAGCAGAAACAAAACAAAAGCAAGATGGTTTTTCAGACAAAACCACCACGAAATGCTCTGCCCTCTTGTCCGAAATGTTTCACGCAGCACTCGTGTGACGACTGCCCACAAAGATGGGTACAATGCCACAAGTGCAAAAAACACATCTCATCCGTATGTCATTTCAAACAAATTCAAGCAATTAATGATATGGAATCTGACGCTGGTTCAGTCATGTTTGTCAACTACACTTATTCTTGAAAAAATAAACTTTTTGTCTCCTTTACTGTCCTAGGAAAGGATATTCAAATGCAAATTGACACCGGTTCCGCCGCGACTATTATTACTTCTCACACTTACGTTAAGCTAGGGGCGCCCCCCTTATCACCTGTTTTGCGCAACTTGCGCACTTATACCCATCAACAACTGGCTCTCAAAGGCCAATTTGAAGTACCGGTCACATATAAACATGTGACACACACGCTCACTCTTTTCGTTGTAGACAAAGCAGCTACGACAGACTTGTTTGGCTATGACGTATTTTGCGCTTTTGGATTTTCTGTAGATGACACTATAAATATGGTCTCGGACATTGTTCCGTTTGACAGAATAGAGGCTTTATCTGCTGAATTCTCTGATCTTTTCTCCACAGGCTTAGGTCATGCTGTTGCTTTCACAGCCCACATATCGCTTAAAGATGGTTCTCGCCCGCGATTTTTTCGCGCAAGCCCTCTTCCAGTTGCATTTTGCGATTCTGATAAACAAGAACTCGATCGCCTTACAACTGCGGGTGTTCTTCTTCCTATCACTTCGAGGGAATGGGCTTCTCCTTTGGTAGTGGTTCCAAGCCAAACAGATCCCTTCGCATTTGCGGCGACTTTAAAAACGCCGTAAATTCACAAAGTATCATTAACACGTATCCCATGCCGTGGCCAGAGGAACTCTTTGCCAAATTAGCGAGCGGACAATATTTTTCAAAAATTGATTTGTCTGAAGCATACCATCAATTGCCTCTTGATGAGCGATCTCGTCAAATTCTTGTTCTCAACACGCCCTTTGGTCTTTATCAATACCAAAGGTTGCCGTTTGGCGTTTCCAGCGCGCCAGCTATTTTTCAAAGATTTTTGGAACAACTTCTTGCGCCGGTACCGGGATGCATTAACTATCAGGACGATATTGTGGTCACAGGGGCATCCACAGATGAACATCTCAGGAACCTTCGACAAGTATTTACTGTTTTGCAACAAGCAGGGTTAAAATGTAACTTTCACAAGTCCAAATTTTTTCAACCCTCCATTGCATACTTGGGCTTTCGTCTCTCACGTGAGGGCATCAGTCCTTTAAAGGATCACTTTGCTGCAATTGAGTCTCTTCCTCGACCTACGTCCGTGAAGGACTTACAAGCCTTCATAGGTAGAATAGCCTATTATCACTAGTTCATACCTTCTGTAGCGGAAATATCACATCCTTTAAATTGTCTTTTGAAGAAGAATGTGCCTTTTGTTTGGTCTGATGCATGCGAAAAGGCTTTTCAAACACTCAAATCTCATTTGCAAAAATCACCGTGCTTACCAACGTTCAGTCCAGGGCTGTCTTTAATACTTGCAGCTGACGCGTCACAACATGGCATTGGGGCTGTACTCTCTCATAAATTTCCGGACAGCACAGAGCGACCAACTGCTTCCGTATCCAAGACTCTCAATGCTTCACAAGCAAAGTACTCCCAGATTGAAAAGGAAGCTTTATCCATCGTTTATGCTTTCAAAAAGTTTAGCGTCTTTCTATATGGCACTAGGTTCCACCTTATCACAGATCACAAGCCATTGGTCTCACTTTTTCATCCGTCGGTATCTCTTCCTGAAAAAGCAGCACACAGATTGCAACATTGGGCTTTATTCCTGTCTAGATTCAATTACGAGATTCATTTTCGGCCTATGACATAGCATGCGAATGCGGATGCTCTCTCCCGTCTTCCTATGGGTCCTGATCCCGTTTTTGATGCCGATGAATTGCTCTGTTTCCACGTGGATGAAGCTGCTCAGGCGGCGGTGGACGGATTTCCGACTGACGGAAATTGCATCGCGGAAGCTACAGCTGCTGATCCCATCCTCCGCCAGGTTGTCCACTACATCGAGCATGGATGGCCAGAAAGATCGTCAGGAAAAGCATTGAATCCGCTCCGAAACTACTTTGTCTGCTTCTGTCCACACTTCGTGGGGTGGTCCTGCTGGCCACCGATGACGTCACACCCACAGTCGTTCCTTTGGCTCTTCGCACTGATGTCCTGAATCTGCTACATCAAGGACACTGGGGTACTTCCAGAACAAAAAATCTGGCCCGTCGTCATGTGTATTGGACGGGAATAGATGCTGACATTGCGCGCATGGTAGCTGCCTGCAACCCGTGCGCCACAAATGCTCCAGCACCCAAATCTTCGCTCTCGCCGTGGCCCACACCTGAACAACCATGGGAACGAATTCATATAGATTTTGCTGGCCCTTTCCTTCATTCCTATTGGCTCCTGGTCATAGACGCGTACTCAAATTTTCCATTTGTCTTTAAATGTTCGACGCCTACTACAGCCTCCACCCTTTCGGCCCTTAACAAAATCTTTGCGCTTGAAGGCCTCCCTAAAACCATCGTGTCCGATAATGGTACACAATTCACCTCTTCTGATTTTGCACAATTCTGCAGACGCAGAGGCATCTCCCATATCACTGCACCGCCTTTTCACCCCCAATCAAACGGGAAGGTGGAAAGGCTGGTGCGAACATTTAAAATGCAAATGAAAAAACATATAGTATCATCCTCCACGGAGGAATCACTCCTCAGCTTTTTGGCATCATACAAATTCACACCAACGGGTAAACAGAGCCCTGTGGAAATGCTGCATGGCAGACAACCCCGGACATTACTGCATCTCCTATTACCCTCAAAGGAACAGTCCACCAACACAACAAATCAGGAACGATATAGAAAGGGCGTCTATGTTTGGGCACGAGGCTATGGACGTCATCCAAAGTGGATAAAAGGACATATCATTGCTCAAAGGGGGAACTGTATGTACGAGGTTAGCACAGCCGGAGATGACGTCGCAAGACATGTGGACCAGCTCCATCCTAGGATGACTACGATACCCTCGGATAACGACGACGAAAAAATGGAGATTGACTGTGAAGTGTACTTACCCGAAAGTGTCCAAAAAGATAATACACAGTGTGATATGGACCTAACTTTACCGTTCTTGAGTGAAGTGTGCAATAAATACAGTGACAGTGGACCTATGTCTCCTATAATAACAAAAATGAATGTGATACCTATACCGAAAACACCGGACTCGCCCTTAATGACAAGAAAGTACAAACCTGGACATTACAAATCTTATGGACGTGCACCTACCCGAACATTTCAACGTGAAGACGACATGATGGACATTGGGCATGTGAAAATGTTTACCACAAAAGGGGACATATGTAGTTAATAATAAATTCATATTGTCCGCTATGACAGTCGGCGCTGTCGGAGATCGGGTGATCTCGCCAGCGCCACCTGCCGTGGTGCTGCGGCAGGGCGCGGCAGCACGCCAGCTCCTCAGAGTTTGTTTACCTTTCGTAAGGTGCGTCTTGGTGCTTCAAATTAAATATACGAACAGCATCTTTTGTTATCGGTGACTTATGTCACGTGTGTGTACATTACCATGTAATTGTTCAATTGTGAAATACAAGATTCTTTAAGTATTTTCTACGAGTGTTCATAAAACATTCAAAGGCTTATCTCGAGAAGAGATTCCAAGGCATAATAATCACACTGCAAAAGTTATATCCATGTTTGGCGCAACTAACATGTGTGAAAGTTCTTTTCAATAACAAAATAAAGTCAGTCACTATTACATAGCAGCCCAAGTGATGACTATCTGATAAATTGCCTATGTCAGTCAGTGTGCCGGCAGTTTGTATTGGAAAGACTTTGTTTTTCACAAGCAGTTGTGGTAATTCATTCCTCCCTAACACCATTCTACAGAGAGTATATTTTGTTTTTAGCTCTTGTGGTACCTCTCCTGAACTGCAGTAATTAATTAATGAACAAAATACATTTAAAAAACTTTATATGTAATCCTGTATGTTTTGGC